>QJPP01000344.1:0-326092 GCA_003996215.1 Jaltomata sinuosa | reverse complement strand
TAAACCGAACTGGGTGCAAAAGTCTCCAAGCTGAGATCTTTCTTTAAGCTTATCCGTCTTAAGTTGTCTGGACATAGCCAACTCATTACACAGATTTAACCCTTCTTGGGTGCAAACTCCAATAAGCTTGCCATAAGTATAATCCTTGTAGGAAATTTCAGTATCACTACCCCTTAGAGTTTTTCGAACTCTTTCAGCAAATAAGGAGGGAAGCCCATCTATAAACTTGGCTTTCCAATGTTCATATTTGTTTTCGGGTAATTCCATAACCCTACTTAGGAAGGTATCTTTGTACCATCTGAACTCACTTAAGGTTCGACATCTTAGTCCATTAAGCAAAGTTTGAATTGTTTCGTGTTGATTGGTAAATCTACCATTGAAATATTCTAGAATAGTTAGAACCAGAGTATAAACGACATCTTCTCTATTTCTCACTAGATCCATGCCTAGGTTATCAACACCTTCATTAGCTGCCACAACGTTAATAATATAAGCTTTCTCTTCTACACTTAGGTAGTTATCCCACCATCCTCGAAGTTGACCGGTAAACCCCGCAATAATCATTTTACAAATAGTTCTATCTGTATTTTTAACACTTTTACAGATAGTGGAATACATAAGCATTCTATGTACCAGAATAGTAAGTTGTCTATCAATCAAGCCATCAAGATTCCATTCATAAATTTTGGAACCATTATAAGATGTATTAGTCTCTGATTCCAATCGCGTTCCTCTATCAAAACATCTTGAGGAGTAGCCCGGGGATAATAATAAGTCTGCATGCCGGGTTTATTAGCATAACTATTATGTTTTCTAGGATAACCTCTGTGTTTATTAAACTCTAAAGAAACTTCATTTTTATAATCAACAGTTGTTTCTATTTTATCCGAAAAATCTTTCGATAAATCTATGGGTTTTATATTTAAACCAGAAAACTTTTTATCAAGAAGTTCTTCTAAATCATTTAAAGATTTAAATTTAAAATCCTGAATCTCAGGAGGTCTTTGAACATGAGTTGCAACAATCTGAGGATCATTTTTTGTATCTGAAAAACTAGCAATATTCAAACTAGTTATACCATCTTTTAAATCTTTTACCAGAATAGTTAATTCATCAAGTTTTTTATCCAGGGAACTAATATGTTCTCCTAAAACTTTAACATACAAACTCAAATAATTATTTTGAGTAATAAGTTTATTAATCTTAGAAATGCTGACTGAAGCTATATCTTCGTCAATGAATTTTTGAAAAGCCATAAAATTAATACCTGTATTATTAGGTAATATAAACGGTGATTGCTGAGGGTAAATCGCTTTTGTAAGATTACCACTATTATCTTTATAAGTTCTTTTAATCACATTAACATATAACGGTAGATAAATGATTATAAACCAAGGAACAAAACACATAATTTGATTATGTAATGCACAAGTTTCATAGAACTCTTGAGAGATATTATTCATATCTTCTTTACTATAAGTATCAAAACACCATGTTTTAAACCGATTCCATTTTTCACTAAAAAAATTCTCTTTGGATATGTTTCCTTGCCAGGGAACCTGGGCTAAAATCAATTTGTTGTGAAAATATTAAGTACTATTTAAATCAAACTCCATCTCTGAAGCAGAAGGAATATCCTTGTCGGAACAATCATCATTTACCTGAACCACATTCGTTCGGGGGTCAATTTTAACCTTTTCTACCATCGGATTACTATCAGTTATGATGGTGTGTATAGAAGAAGCACGTTTGCGAGATGGACCGTAAATAGGTTCAATTGGAGAAATATGATGCATATCAGGCAAAACTCTATGACTAGATAAAGAACGTCTATTATACATAGAACTCACGGTAGACATTAGTCTATATTAGAAAAAGACTGCCTATAAGGTGCATAGCTATTATCAGAAAACTGAATACAAATCCTACCATCGGGATTTTGTGAAATATGAGAATACTCAAAATTTGTAACCGCATCTGTTAGCTGACTTGGGGATATAACCGAATTTAGAGTCCATGTAGTTGGGAAATCAATTTTCTCCCACTTAATAGGTCTCCTAGTGGTGACCTTGGACCTTGCAATTTTGGTTTGCACTAATATAGTTTGATCAGATTTATCGTATAACTTACATCTTGGATTTAAAGTCGATAATAACTTGAAATAAATTCTATAAGATAGACATATCAATTCTGAATCAGCTAGGAAAGTCTCAGGCAACCCTTTAAGAGTTAAAGGTTTAAAGGCAATTTGAACCATACCAATATGCAGGTAATTATATCAATTTTTATATAAATCAATATCATGCTTGTTTAACAAATGAATAGTCTATTCAGACGAATTTAAAGCAAGAGATTGCTCAGTAATTTTTAATAGCTGTTTAGAAGAAAGTTTATCAAACTATCCATAATCATAAATAGTCCTCATCGGAACTTTAGGAATAGTCCATTTGTTTAACAAATCAAGGTTTTGAGGTATATCTACCTCTTCTAGTCTAGTACTTTTAGTACTTACTTCTCCCAGATCCATAAGATCAAACTCATATCTATGTCAAATACTTCACCTCTATCTCATATAAACCATGAAAGTTCTAGGCTCTGATACCAGATTACAGGATCGGGTGTCGGCTAGCGGTAATCTGCACACTAACCAGATCTAGCAACTCAGCATCTGTAAATAATCAACATGCTTTTGTTTCATATTAATAAGAGCATTAATATCTCTAATTACTGGATCTGTAACAAAAGTATAACTTATCTTATTATCCTGGTATCAGGTAATATGAGATAGAGGTAAACCATATAAAATTTTAGATCTGCATGGTAAACAAAACTTTTTTATATCTACCTCTGTAACTTTAGATCGGTACAGGTTGTAAAACTTTTACCTGAGAAATTTAGATCGGAAATTTTAGGAAATCTCTCTCTTCTTGTAAATCTCTCTCATTGTAAATCTCTTGTATATTGAGAAATATTTCAGTTCACCATATCTTAGGCCTTGCAGACGGCCACCAGTATAAGGTACATTTTTATTTTTCTTTGTTTAGTTTTCATTTAGTTGTGTCTCTCCCAGCTAGGACTATGTCCGGCTGAAAGATCTCATATCTATGTTGAATAACTAACTTCTCTCCTATATAGACCATGAACGATCTAAGCTTTATTAAAATATAAAGGAATTTTGTTATGGTTTCTCGACTTGGTTCTGAGATTGAGGTACAGTCGGATCCAACACTACTCTAATTGGCTTTGCCTTAGTGGCTACGTGATAACGCCCAAACTACACCTCTAATTAAAGAAGCGTAAGCGGTCGTAGTCAAATATAGAATCAACTAGGTTGGGGTCGAATCCCACAGAGAATATGGTGAGAATTAAGTCGTTAGTGAATTAGATAACTAATAGTCAATAGTTTCCGGAAAAAGGGGGGTTTTGTGTAATGAACAATAGCAAACAAAACAAATAATAACGTATGAGAATAAATCAGTAGGAGAATGAACTAGGGAAGTGTTTACCATGGCGTTGGTAACAATGTCGATCCTAGGCTTAATCGAATTCTTTTTATATGCGTGTCACGATGTGATTGAAGGAATGGTATCGTCTAAACGTCTCTCGACCAAATAAACAAATTTCCTTTTCTATTCTCTCGACCTCGAAAAGATGTGCTTTTTAGATTTCAATCCTAAACATCAAGTAGATTAATCTAGTTACAGCATTAATCATTAGACGAGAGTTAGTAGTCTCGAATCCTTGTTGTTAATCAAGTTTCCCGATTTTAATCTCTTTACTCAAGCAAATTAAACCTAGGCATGTTCTAATGTTTGCAACCACTAGAAAACGTTAAATAATGAATGATTAACAACGTGATAATACATATATTGAACCCAACGCTACCCGGAATCTATATCGCTACGTTTGCCATGGCTCCCACAACCCTAGTTGTGGGAGGTTTAGTTACTCATCCTTGTAGAAGAACAAAAGAAAGCAATATTCATAATAAAGAAAAGAGATCCTTACAATGTATTGAAAACAATCTTTAATTAATCCAAGAGCAAGAACAACAAAATCCCAAGAACGATTCAAGAACACGAATTCAAGAAGTAGAAAACGTGTTTCTGGCTCTCCAAGTCGACTAAAACTCCTAAAATTATTTAGTAACGTGTGTAAAAACTATTGGAAAGGTAATATGTAAAATAAACCTAACATAGGGTATTTATAGGAGTCTAGGAAACCAATCCCAAAAACGCTCGGATTCCGCGTCGCGGACTGCCTAAGTGTGACGGCCAGGGTGACGGACCGTCACAGGGTTGACGGACCATCGCCTGGACCGTCACCCTTAGGCAGTGGTGCTGCCTTGGCTGCTGCCTTGGTGTGACGGTTTGGGTGACGGACCGTCACACCCTTGACGGACCGTCACCTGAACCGTCACTCTTATCCAGAATGTTCTTTTTCGCGTATTTCCGTCCGTTTCCGTGTTTGTTTCCATTTCCTACAAATACAATATAAAAACATTAAAAACAACAACGGTTGCTTGAAAACGTACGATTGTTCTTAGTAAAAAGGAGTCGAAAGTGCCGTAAATTAGCGGCACATCAACACCCTCAACTTAAAACGTTCGCTTGTCCTCAAGCAACATAACATAAAACAATAAAACACCTCAACTAAGAACACGAACTCATGTCTCTAGCAACTCATGGTCATTCCACATCTTATTCCATTAAATCAAGCTCCCTCGTAGCACACGAATGTATGAAACACTAACTTGCAAGGATCCAAACATGTCATTCCGATATGATAGAACATTCTACATTCAATCGCGCAACTTTCCTAACAATCAATAGACAATACAAACATCTTGGTGCCCTCACCACAAAGAAATCCCTCACACAAGATTTGGGACTAGGTAAGTGCTCACACTCACAAACGATTTCAAACAATGCACATGCGATACTATAGGCTTGCCCTTACTATTCTATTTCGGTTCTTCAGAAAGCCGCTCAGGATCACTACAGGACTTGTTTTGGCTTGTACTGAGGCTTCAGGTGCAGGTAGGATACATTTAGGGGTTAGTGACTACGCCCTCCTTGGAACTACCGACGTCTTATTACCACATCCTTTACTTTGTCCATCCTTATTCGCCTTTTTATTTCCTTCTCTCTAGCTACAGGTGCGGCCTCTTTATTTTGAGAATTCCTTTTGTTACTTTTTCGATCTTTTTCACTTCTTTTTATTTTTCTTTTCTTAGGCACACACCCGAATTTTCATTCTATTCACAACCAATCTTCTCCATCCTTTTTTTCTTATCATTCACCTCTGTAGTAGCCACCCTCAACTTAAGCTGATTGCCTGCGTTGAGGTGCACGATGTCCATGGCAGGACCAGGGCCAAAACAGGGTTTACCTCTATGGTAGCCACCCTCAACTTAGGCTGATTGCCTGCGTTGAGGTGCACGATGTCCAAGGAAGGACTAGGGCCAAAATAGGGATTCAAAGTTAAACGGGAATGGTGACATGTTATTGAAAGAATAAGGTCAATTATGGCTCAAACAGGGATCAAGGGATTATTTATATTTGGACGGTCTTTTAGGTTAAGTGGACTGCACACAAAAAGGGCCTGTGATCCTTTCCTAAGCAACCAAACTTCGAACTTAACAAAATAGACCAGGCAAGTTCTAGATGCATGCACAGAGTAAGAATTTATGACAATAATCTCACACGCTCTTGGCACCAAGAAACTATATCGCTACCCACTATCAAACAACCGCTCGGCTTAAGCATACTCATTCTACTCATAATCACACAATGACATACAAGGATCCAGACAGTCAATCGTTTCCACATAAGTACAAAACCAGAAAATTTTTAAAGGGGCCTCGTTTTTAAACAAGAAAAACGCCATGATGCTTGCTATAGACACTAAAAACAACAAAAATTTAAAATAACAACCTAAACATGCCGGTTCTACTAGATAGCACACCGGAGGGAAAAAAAACACGGCAACAAAAACCCTCGGTGGTGACTCACAGGTTTCCCAACACCCTCAACTTAGACTCATGCATTGTCCCCAATGCATCCATATGAAAGCTAAAAACTGTGAGAGAAAGGAATACCTGTGACGTCGATCGGACTCAGATTCTGGAATGATGTTGGAGACCGCCAGGGTCTCCAAAACAAGAGAACTCGATGGAGTGTGGCATTCCAGCTTCCTTTTTGGGCTCCATCACTAGTCGCGACAACTTCTTCGCTCTTTCTTTGCAGATTCTCTTGCGGTGTTTTCGTTTTCTTGATCTATTTTCACCGCTTTCCTTAACCTGCTTCTCCTCAAGATACGCGTCCGCAGGGACTTCCTCAATAGCATTGATGACCGTGACCACCCTCATGTCACTTGGTTGCTTCATCAATTTGGACACATCGAACTTGACCATTTCATTGTTCAATCGGAAGGTCAGCTCGTTTTTCTCCATGTCGACCAATGCTCTTGCTGTGGCTAACAATGGTCGTCCCAAGATTATGGGAACTTCGAAATCCACTTCGCAATCCAAGATCACAAAGTCGGCTGGGAAGATAGGCTTACCGATCTTTACTAGCACATCAGACAATACTCCCACATGTCGCTTTACTGAACGGTCAGCCATCATAACTCTTATGGACGTTGGTTTAGGAGCTCCCAAACCAAGTTATTTATAGACGGTTAGCGGCATCAAGTTGATGCTAGCACCCAGATCACACAAGGCTTTCCCGAAGTTGAGTTTCCCAACAGTGCAGGGAACAGTAAACGCACCTGGATCTTCCTTCTTTTCGACTAACGACCTAGAAGAAATAGCGCTACAGTGGTGGAGGTTGTCTTCCGGTTCATAACTTACCGACCTCTTCTTTGTAATCAAGTCCTTCATGAACTTGGCATAACCGGGCATTTGTTCCAGCGCTTCCACCAATGGTATGTTTATTGAAATCTGCTTCAGCATGGTCATGAAGTTCAGGAACTTATCATCGTCAGCTTTCTTCTTCAAACGCTGTGGGAAAGGAGGTGGTGGTCGAGGCATCATAGTTGGAAGCTTTTCAGCTTCCTTGCTTTTCTCCGCGGGCTTTGGATTTTCCTCCTCTACCGCCTCTTCATCATCCGCAGCATCACCTTGAGTCTGAATTACCGGATGTGATTCCGGTAATATTTTTCCACTTCTTGTGGTGATCGCCATACAGCTAGCGTCATTCCTCGGATGAGTCGTGTCACTCGGCAAGGTACCTGCCTTCCTTTGGTTTAAAGATGTCGAGATATGACCCACTTGCTGCTCCAATTGCTTGATTGCGGTGGAATATGACTCTACTACCTGACTCAACGTTGATAACTCAGTCCTCATTGCCTTTACCCCAGAGTCAGTCGATTCCACCTTTAGCAGCATCTTCGCCATCATGTTCTCTAGCTTGGAAGTCCCTCATTGCCAGCTTTGTCCCGATTACCAGGTGGTACATACAACCCACCTCTATCGGTGTTATTCCTCCAGCTACCTTGATCGCGATCTCTGTAACCATCTTTCTCATAGTGGTTGTCTCTCTGGTAGTTCCGACCTTGGTTTCCCTGGCCATTGGCCTGGAACCCCCCAAAGTAATTTGCCTACTCAGTCTCCATACCTTGGGAACCCACCACTTGTACCTTCTCCATACCTCCTGAGAACAAGTGCTTGGTCAGTAGGTCCAACTGCGTTTTCGGATGCGCCATGTCTTGGTCGCGCTCCTCCTCTTTCCTACGCTGCTCTGCTGACATACCAACGGTATAGGTGCTAGCTGCAACCTCTGAATCTCGTGTGTGCCAGGCCCTGTTGGTTTTGGTGAGCCTGTCCAAAGTAGTTGTGGCCTCAACAAAGGTAAGACCCATGAATGCACCACCTGCTGCGTTGTCTAACGTCGGCTTGGTAGCCGAATTCAGTGCCCGGTAGAATGTCTGCATCAAAAAGTTATCGGTCAACTGATGGTTCGGGCATTGTGTTATCTTCTTTTTGAATCGCAACCAAGTCTCGTGCAGTGCTTCGTGCGGTTGCTGCCTAAAGTTGCTAATCTCGTCCCTCAACTGTATCATCCGAGAGGGAGGAAAGAACCTTTCTAGGAAAGCTCCTCTCAACTCTCCCCACGTTGCGATAGAGTCGGGGGTCAGCTCTGTCAACCACAATGCTGCCTCATCAGACAGAGACAATGGAAACAACCTGAGCCTGATCGTTGTCTGACTCACGCCCGGTAGTTCAAACGACTTGCATATGCCCACGAAATTCATTAGGTGCTGGTTTGGATCCTCCCCAGCGACACCTCGGAACAATCCTCTCAAGTTCAACAGCTGGATCATCGTGCTAGTGATGTTGAACTTGGCTCCGGGCGGTAGCGGTGGAACGACAATGGCGCCCGTAGCGCCAGCTCCATCTAAGTCGAGATCCACATCATTCCCTGCGATCTCATCCTGCAGACCACCAGCATTCAGATTTTGTTGGGCCTGCAGTTCTGCAGCGATCCTCGCTGCCTCTAGTTGTGCAGCCATATTCCGCCTCAATGTTCTAGCAAGCTCGGGGTCGTAAGGTAAAATTTGTTCCCCCGAACTTCGGGTACTTGTCATGCACAACTGTGTACCATGTCAAAGACAAAAACAACAAATAAACGTAAAGCAGGAAATTATGACTAAGAGTCAAATAAACACACCAGACTTAATTAACAACCGTATTCCCCGGCAACGGCACCACTTTTTGATAACGCCCAAACTACACCTCGAATTAACGAAGCGTAAGCGGTCGTAGTCAAATATAGAACCCAACTAGGTTGGGGTCGAATCCCACAGAGAATATGGTGAGAATTAAGTCGTTAGTGAAGTATGTGACTAATAGTCAATAGTTTCCGGTAAATTGGGGGGTTTTTGAGTAAACAATGCGTAAACAAAACAAACAATTAACGTATGAGAAATAATCAGTAGGAGAATGAACTAGGGAAGTGTTTACCATGGCGTTAGTAACAATGTCGATTCTAGGCTTAATCGGGTTCTTTTTATATGCGTGTCACGATGTGATTGAAGTAATGGTATCGTCTAAACGTTTCTCAACCAAATAGACAAATTTCCTTTTCTATTCTCTCGACCTCGAAAAGATGTGCTTTTTAGATTTCAATCCTAAACATCAAGTAGATTAATCTAGTTACAGCATTAATCATTAGACGAGAGTTAGTAGTCTCGAATCCTTGTTGTTAATCAAGTTTCCTGGTTTTAATCTCTTTACTCAAGCAAATTTAAACCTAGGCATGTTCTAATGTTTGCAACCACTAGAAAACGTTAAATAATGAATGATTAACAACGTGACAATACATATATTGAACCCGTCGCTACCCGGAATCTATATCGCTACTTTAGCCATGGCTCCCACAACCCTAGTTGTGGGAGGTTTAGTTACTCATGCTTGTAGAAGAACAAAAGAAAGCAATATTCATAATAAAGAAAAGAGATCCTTACAATGTATTGAAAACAATCTTTAATTAATCCAAGAGCAAGAAAAACAAGATCCCAAGAACGATTCAAGAACACGAATTCAAGAAGTAGAAAACGTGTTTCTTGCTCTCCAAGTCGACTAAAACTCCTAAAATTATTTTGTAACGTGTGTAAAAACTATTGGAAAGGTAATATGTAAAATAAACCTAACATAGGGTATTTATAGGAGTCTAGGAAACCAATCCCAAAAACGCTCGGATTCCGCATCGCGGACTGCCTAAGTGTGACGGCTTGGGGTGACGGACCATCACAGGGTTGACGGACCGTCGCCTGGACCGTCACCCTTAGGCAGTGGTGCTTCCTTGGCTGCTGCCTTGGTGTGACGGTTTGGGTGATGGACCGTCACACCATTGACGGACCGTCACCTGAACCGTCACTCTTATCCAGAATGTTCTTTTTCGCGTATTTCCGTCCGTTTCCGTGTTTGTTTCCATTTCCTACAAATACAACATAAAAACATCAAAAACAACAACGGTTGCTTGAAAACGTACGATTGTTCTTAGTAAAAAGGAGTCGAAAGTGCCGTAAATTAGCGGCACATCAGTGTTGAAGAAGCACATTCGTGCCATTGGATAGACTATTGCTGATATAATTAACATACCTCCTGGTATATGCACGCACAAGATAAACTTCCAAGAGGAAAGTACCCCTTCAATTGAGCACCACCGAAGGCTAAACCAACCTATGTTAGAGGTGGTGAAGAAGGAAATTATCAAGTGGTTAAATGCGGGAGTGGTCTTCCCCATCTCTGATAGTACTTGGGTTAGCCCAATACAAGAGACATTTTTAATATTTAAGTACCTACACGAGGAATAAAAATGTCAAACACTAATATAGGCATGTAAAACAATGTGTTGGGACTTGATTAGGCCAAATAAATATGGCAAAATTATCTCGGATAAAGCTGGGCGAAGCTACTATTTTTGGGACTGGCAAAACTGGTCATTGCATCGCGAAGACCAATTTTTTTTTTCAAAAGTTTAATTTATCATGATCGCGGAATGGGGCATCATGATTACAAAGTTCGGGAATTTTGTTCCTCGCGATCGTGGGATTAGGCATCACGATCGAGAGGGTCATCTTCTTGCCCAATATTTTTTTCATTTAGGCATTTGGTCGAAAAGGTGTTGTGCACCTTTTATTCTACCATTTTCACACCCCATTGGGGTCACTTTTTATCCCGAAACACAGTAAACCAACAGATTCTATCCCCATCAATTATCCTCATCCAAGAATCACAACAAAACACCCAAAATTCACACCCTTTAGGACAACAACAAACATATTCACTTTGGGCTATCAAGCCGCTAAATTGTTGCACAACTATAGAAAATCCAAGAAGAAAGTGGAATACAAAAGACATACATGTTGAGTTTTAAAATGGAGGTACTACAAAATTGAAATTGATGGATGTTTATTTTCCTTAAGGGAAGAAAATTAACCAAGTTTCAAAACCAATATTTTCTTTTGAAACGGCTCTATTGAACTTTTATTACCTGAAGAATATTCGGTGCCTCGCGGTCGCGTGGCCTTATCACGCAATTGCGATGAGTTAAAATCTCATAATTCCATGTGATCACATTCAGTTCACGCGATCGCGAAGATTTTTTGAGAATTTTCCTCATCGCGATCGTGATGGTCAAGGGTCGGATCATGATGCCTTAATAAAATTTGATTTTCCAGATTTTACACAGTCCACTATTTTGTCATGCGAAGTAGTGTGCAACGCGGAAAATTTCATGTGTGAAACACACCCACTCCGCACATACCCAGAATTTTACCCAGCATATTGATTCCTTGTGTGATGGCATGTGCGATGGGCACTCTTCCAGGCGAAAAATACACGCTTTTAGAGGTATTTTTTGTGCTTCTCAACACTTGGGTCCTCTTATACTTCTTTTGGGTACCTAAAAATAAATCAAAAGAAACAAAAAGTGAAGTATATCATATAGAAAAAAAATTCAACCGATGGGTTGCCTCCCATCAAGCGCACAATTTGACATCGCGGTGCGATGCAAGACGTGTCACCATTTAGATCTCCACTATGAGGATTTGAACCTTCAACCCAATTTTTAATCAAACTTCCAGTTACAATCATGGGGTTAAGGTGAGAACATGAGAAGGCCATTTTCTTAGTGTCACACTTTGCATGTTTTCTCCTTCAAGTGAAGAAGGTCATTTTGTCTTCTTTTAACAACAAACATAAAACTGGATAAACCCCAATCTATCTTCCTTCCCAGGTCTTCCAAAAGCTTGATTACTTTGACTTTCGTCTATTCAACCAAACTTAAGGTTTAAAAGTGGTTGGAGTGAGATTTGGGCAACTCCACCTTCAAACTTTTCTCATTCATAACAACCTCACTTTCGAATGAACTAGAGTCTTTCAAAATAAACCATTGGACTTTGCATTGCAACTCTAGTATCATTCATTTGATTTCGGCATCATGATTCATGTATGGGGTAGTTGGTTTCCATAATACCTTCAATACATGAGCATCCCTTGTGTCCTCCTCTTCAATAGGAACAACTCAAAACTACCACCCACAATCGTGCATGTTTCAACATAAGCATTCACATCGATGTCCAAATTCTGGGTAGCAGTTTCAAGTAACCCTTCTTTTTAACTTCTCTTGGCATGCCTTTTCAACAATATCTCAAACATTGGTAGCATTCTTTCACGTTAATCCCCATAGGCTTAAAGTTGGTGAGCTCAATTTAACACCCATTCTTGTCTCATAACCTCACCTAATTTAAGTTTTTCCTCTTGTTGGGTTCAAGCACTACCGGTAGAAACTCACTCTCGGGCGATTCCATATTTTGCAAATCTTCATCATCATCCCCACAGTGAATTTGATTGAGCTTAATTTTTGAGACATGTTCATGTGCTAGGCTTGGAGGGGCTTTTTATCAATTTTACCAAGAGGAGTGGACAAATCCGCCATGGACTGCGAGGCACGATTTCTCTCCTCTTATTCCTTAGCTCTCGTGTCCATAAAGCCTTGCTTTATGGACTTCACAAATTCCTCTAAGATGTCTTGCATGGCCAAGAGAGTTTGAAGCATGGCATATATACCTTCTGAATTGGTACCTTCTTTAACAACTTGATCAAGAGGAGTAGACAAATCTTCCATGGATTATGTGGCATGATTTCTCTCCTCTTCTTCCTTAGATCTAACATCCAAGAAGTCTTGATTTATGGATTTCAAGCCCTCATCTATGCTATCTTGCTTGGCCAAGAGAGATTCGAGCTTGGCACATATGCCTTCGTCGCTTGCTAAGTCATGGTTCCTATTAAGATCACAAGAACCACTAGCAATATTGTTAGCACAAGAGGGGGGAGGTAGATGATCATTAGGGCAGTTTCTCCAATGTCCATCACAACCACCACACAAATAGCAATTATGCCCATCATAGGAGCGAGAAGGTGAATACATCTCTCTCCAAGGGCCAATCTTACACTTTTGCCAAAGGTGGGATCCTCCACAATAACAACAAGGATCATTATGATAAGGGTTGCAATCAACAACACTTCTAACATTCTGAGATGCCATGGAACCAATTATTAACATAAAACTAAACAAAATAAAAACAAATATTCACAAATTTGAACTAAAGTAAGTAAACTCAAATTATAAACTAACTCAATATGCCAAATTATTTCCTGACAATGGCACTATTTTTGATAATTCTCAAATGTACTCTCCAAGATGGAGGTATCCGCGATCGTTAAGCAAAACAAAATTTATATTACTTGACGGGAGTCAGGGTCGATCCCATAGAGAATAATGTAATCACGACTGAGATAGTAAATAATTAAAGCAACTTATTCAAGTTCAATGAAAAAAATACGTAAAATGATTGGGGGGTTTGTAGTAAAAATGCGAGCGATGTTGCAATTGCGAGGTCGACCTACTCTTCCCAATACATGGATCACAAGGGAGATTTTGGAATGGGTATTACTTCAAATCCATTACAAATTTACCAAATATAATCTAGATTAATTATAGGTCAAATAAAACAAGCCTTGGAAGTATTGATAATTATTAACGTCTCTTGACCATCGACAAATATACCTCAACCAGTTCTCTCGAACCCAGCTAAGCTTTAGCAAAGATCTTCCAATTATGGCAACACTAGAATCAATATTTCTAGCCAATTATTTAAATGAGGGTTAGAGCCTCAAGTTAGTGCTAATCAATCTTTCCCCACCTTAATTCACTCTTTCAAGCCAAATCAAAGCAAAGAGGGCAAGTCCAAGGGTTGATCACTTCCTTTAAATTCAATTCAAGGACAAGATTAATTAGGGATTCAAAAACCCAATTGATAAACTAGAAAATATTTAATAAATTGTGAAAGCACAAGATGAGAAATCACACCCAAATATTTTTTATATCTAACACAATATCCAAATCTTAAATCAACCAACACATCAATAGATTTAGCAATACAAAGCAAGAGTTGAAGAAAGGAGCTAAAATTTTTACAATAAAGGCTTCCAATATTCACTCCAATGGTGTTGGATGATGAACTTTCTCCCTAAGATAGCCCTAATTTGTTCACTCTAAGACTAAGTATGAATTTGTGGAAGAACAATTGTGAATAATCCAGAATATCTCCCTAAAATGACTGGGAAGTGTTTTTATGTGAATTGGGGTTTTCAAAAATGGAAATTTCCAAATCTGCCATGCAACTGTTGATTTCTTCATCGCGATCGTGTGCATGTGCCTTGCGATCGTGAGGGTCTATGACTTCCTTCAATGCGGTTGCGTGAACTCAACCTCACGATTGTGTGACCTCAACCTCGCGGTCATGTGGCATTACTTTCCTCCTCAATGTAGTTACGTGACATCTTGCTCGCGATCGCGTGGCATTGATTTCCTGTGCATCACAATCACAAACCTTGTAGCTTACGATCGCGATGAGAAATTTGATGTCAGTGGTCAACAGTTCCTTTTAGCTCATTTTTTACTTGTTTTCACCCGAATCCTTCTCGAACAGTTTTAAAACATAGAAACATATAAAATAGAAGTAATCCGTGTCAATTGCACTATTTTCCACTTTATACTAGCAAAAACATAATATTAGAAGCTAAATAAGTAGTAGAATACCAACTTATCAAGATGCTCATCATCTGGGTTATTTGAGACTCATGGAGTTAGTTACACCATATATCAGCTAGAGGGCCCAACAAATTTATGGTGGAGGGACCACGTAGCATGCAGACCATCTATATCTTCTAAGTTGACTTGGAGAGAGTTTTATGAGGCCTTTATAGACAAGTTCTTACCTCAGAATGATCGTGAGCATCGCAGAGAGCAGTTCACTAGAATGATGTAGGGATCTATGTCCGTATATGAGTATAAGACCCGTTTTCACCAGTTAGCTCTATTTGGGGCCATGATCATTCTTATCGAGCCAGACATAGTTCGCCAGTTTGTTTGGGAGTTGCAGATAGAGCTTAGACAGACTGCTAAGATATTAGTTGCCAATGGGCGACCTTTCTAGACCATAGCAGATCACGTTCGTACTATAGAGGATTTGCATCATCATGATCCAGGGTCCAGAGATAAGATGGTATGACACAGGGAAGTTACAGTGGTTCCTGCTATGACGGTAGAGGTTCAGGCTAGTAGGGTCAAGGGTATCAGCCAAAGCAATATCAGGGTCAGACTAGTTGGCTAGTTCATGCATCGTTTCAGGCCTCAAGTGGGCCTTAGTTTGAGCAGGGTCAAAGCAGTCACCAGAGTTACAGTGGCCAGACTTCGAGGGGTACAACTCTGGGGCATCAGGATATGGTAGCCACACCAATGTAGCTAGTTCATCCAAGCAGGTTCGGCTGTCAGGGCCTTATTATAAGTATGGTGCCATCGGCCATTATGCTAGATAGTGCCCCTAATGGGGTACAGTTTAACCAGCTGCTCAGTCAGCTCAGCCTCTCAAAGCAGTGCAGCCACCGACTAGAAGATATGGTGTTCAGGGTCGAGGAGGTGCCCAGCATGGAAGGACAAGTAGTAGGGATGGCGGTCGGTCAGCTGAAGGTCGATGTCAGTTTTATGCGGTCCTTGGTAGATTGGAGGCAGATGTTTTGAATGCAGTTATCACATGTACGATTTTTGTAAGCCGCCAGTTAGCTTTAGCTTTGTTTGATCTTGGATCTATGTGTTCATATGTATCTAGCTACTTTATTCCTTGTTTGGGGTTTGCTACTAAGCCATTATCTATTCATGTATCTGTTTCTACCTAGTAGGCAATTCTTTAGTAGTTGATCAGATTGTGAGATCCTGTTTGATAGGTGCTGGTGATATTAAGACTAGGGATGACCTGATGATCCTAGATATATTAGATTTTGATGTGATTCTATGCATAGACTGATTATCCCCTTATTGAGTGGTTTTGGATTGCTATACCAAGACCGTTATATAGTCGTGTTTGACGTATCCCCAATTATATGGCAGGGTTTCATTTGCCGTGCACCGTCTGGAATCATTTCTTGCTTCTATGTTACGAAGTTGATTTCTTGCGGGTGTTTGGCTTACCTAATATATGTTCGAGATGCTAGCACCGATACTTCTTCTCCTGAGTCAGTTCTTATGGATATAGATTTCTTAGATGTGTTTTCGACTGACCTGCCAGGCCTTCTACCTAAGAGAGATATTGATTTTGTTATTAAGTTAGAGCCGAGCACCAAGCCCATTTCTATTACTCCATATCATATGGATCTAGCCAAGTTGAAGGAGCTTAAGGATCAACACCAGGACTTGTTAGCTAAAGATTTAAATAGGCTGAGTGTGTCACCTTAGGGTGCTCCAGTTCTGTTTATGAAGAAGAAAGATGGGTCGATGCAGATGTGTATTAATTATCAGTAGCTAAATAGGGTGACAGTGAAGAATAGGTATCCGATATCGCGTATAGATGACTTGTTTGATAAGCTTCAGAGTTCTATCGTGTTTTTTAAGATAGATTTTAGGCCAGGCTACCACTAGTTGAGGATTAGGGCAGAGGACATCCCTAAGACAACATTTAGGACACGTTATCGCCACTACAAGTTCTTGGTGATGTCTTTTGGTTTGATTAATGCCCCCACAGCTTTCATGGACTTGATGCACAGGGTGCTCCAGCTGTATCACAAATCGATGACATATTGATATACTCATGGAGTGATGAGTATCATGAGCAAAACTTGAGGATTATACTCCAGATTTTAAGAGATCCTCGACTTTATGCTAAGTTCTCAAAGTGCGAGTTTTGGCTTGAGTCAGTAGCATTCCTAGGACACATGGTGTTGAAGGATGGGATTAAAGTGGACCCTAGAAGATTTTAGTAGTTCATTATTGGCCGAGACCTACTACTCCTATCGAGTTTCGTAACTTTGTTGGGTTGGCAGGATACTATAGGAGGTTCATCGAGGGATTTTCTTCCATAGCAGCACCATTAACTAGGCTAACTATGAAGGATGTCCCATTTCAGCGGTCGAATCAGTGCAAGGACAATTTTCAAAGGCATAAACCCTTATTGACTTTATCTCTGGTGTTGATATTGCTAGTAGAGGGCCAGGGCTTCTCAATATATTGTGATTCTTCAGTGGGTGGTATTGGTTGTGTATTGATGAAGCAAGGTCGTGTGATAGCATATCTGTCAAGCAAAATGAAAGTTCTCAAACGTAACTACCCCACTCATGACTTGGAGTTAGTGGCATTAATCTTCACATTCAAGATTTGGAGGCAATACTTATATAGGTTTCACTATGAGATCATCACCGATCACCATATTCTTCAGTACATCGTGAGTTAGCAAGAGTTGAAATCTAGGCAGTGGAGATGGATTGAGTTACTGAAGAACTATGATTTCACTATTTTGTATCAATCGGGCAAGGCAAATATGGTAGCAGATGCCTTGAGTCAGAAGACGGTGAGTATGGGTAGCCTAGCTTCACTTTCCGTTTCAAAGCGGTCGTTTTACTTGGATATCTAGTCCTTGGCTAACTGTTTTGTTAGGCTTGACTTGTCAAATCCTAACAGAGTTCTTGCTAATGTCGAGGTTCATTTTACTTTGGTTGATCAGTTTCTGAGTCATCAATTTAAGGATCAACAGTTATGTGATATTCGTGATCAGGTGGTTCGTGGTGAGGCCAGCAGGGAAACTTTAGATTTTGATATTGTTTTGAGGTTTGATGGTCGCCTTTGTGTTCTGAGAGTTGGGGATTTGATTCAGATGAGTCTTTGTTATGCACATTTTTCTAGATATTCCATCCATCCTGTCGTAGCTAAGATGTCTAAAGATTTGACACAGCTTTACTGGTAAAGTGGTATGAAGCGGGACATAGCAGAGTTTGTATCTTGATGCTTGAACTGTAAGCAGGTGAAGTTCGAGCATATGAGACCTAGTGGAATAATGTAGATACTTCCCATTCCCGAGTGGAAGTGGGAAGGGATTACTATAGACTTCATAGTTTGATTGCCATGCATTTCTCGAGGGTTTAACTCCATTTGAATGATTTTTGATCAGTTGACTAAGTCAGTGCACTTCTTTTCGATTCCTTCTTCCTATAGTGCAGAGAGGTTTGCTCAGATTTACCTTTGTAAGATTGTTCATTTGCATGGAGTCCCAACTTCTATCATTTTAGACCATGACACTCAGTTCATATCTCAGTTTTTGAGGACTACTCATCGAGAGTTGGGTATAGAGGTTCAGCTTAGTACTGCATTTCACCCTCAGATAGATGGCCAGTCCGAGAGGACTATTCAGGTGTTGAGGGATATGTTATGGGCCTGTGTTCTTGACTCTACAGGTTCGTGGGATCAGTATGTGCCATTGGCATAGTTTACTTATAATAACAATTATCATTCGAGCATTGGCATGGCACCATTTGAGGTATTGTATGGTAGGCATTGAAGATCGCCTATGGGTTGGTTTGATATTTTGGAGTCTAGGTTGCAGGGTACAGACTTTTTTCGTGATTCCTTAGATCGAGTTTGGGTGATTCAGGATAGACTTTGGGTAGCCTAGAGTAGGCAGAAGAGGTATGCAGATGATAGACTTTGTACCATAGAGTTTAGTGTTGGTGACTTTGTATTTCTTCGTGTATCACCCATAAAGAGCATGTTGAGATTTAGCAGGTGGGGCAAGCTTAGCCCAGGTATATTAGGCTGTTTGAGATCCTTCAGAGAGTTGGTAGTATTGCTTATATGTTAGCTTTGCCTCCGATGTTTTCAACTATGCACCCAGTCTTCTATGCATCGATGTTGCGGTGGTATGTTCCGGATGAGTAACACATGTTGTAGTGGGATTCGGTATAGTTGGATGAGCGTTTGGCCTTTGATGAGGAGCTGCTAGCTATTCTAGCCAGAGATGTTAGGAGATTGAGTTCTAGAGAGATTCTGGTAGTTAAAGTTTATTGGAGGCACCATCCGGTTAATGAGGCTTCCTGGGAGACCGAGAGAGAGATGCGGGCTCAGTATCCACAGTTGTTCGAGCCTTTAGGTACTCCTTCTTCTTGACTTTCGCAGATGGAAGTTGTTTTTATTAGTGGATGATGTAATGACCCTTCAGGTCATTCCCATATTTTATGTTTCTCTATACTGTTAGAGCATTCCTTTAGTTGCCCCAAGTCATTTATGGCTTGCTGGCACCGGTGGTTTGGTGCCCTGGCCGTTCATTAGGTTGTTATGACCATTTCCCTATTTTAGAGCTTAAACTTAGGAAATCATTGACTCTAGTCAACATTCTTAGCTAGCATGCTCGAAATTGAATTCCATCAGTTCTGTTATCTCTGGAACGTGGATTTTGGTCTAGTTGGACCTTTAGTCGAGGCCTAGGAACTTCTGGTATGATTTTGTCTCACTTTTTGAGATTTCAACCCAGTTGCAGTTAGAAGTTTGACTGTGGTCAACTTTTGATGATCGGGGTGTCAGATTCAAAATTTGATGATTCCATCAGATCTAAAATATTAAGTTTAGGTTAGGCAGGTGGTTGGTTTAGGTCCCGGGTGAGCCGGGCTCATTTTGGGTGTTTGGTTGGTTTTAGTAAGTTTTGACTTGGGTCAACATTCCTCCGAGATGACGTCATATGGAAGTTTCATTGATTACATTGAGTCCAGAATATCATTTCCAATCTAGTTAAATGTTTGGTTTGTATGTATCGGGTTTTGATTATACCCAAAACCTCTCGTGGAAGTTTTTCATTTTGCTGGTTTTTCTGCAGCAGTAAAGTGTTCAGCGCCAAATGCACAGGGGAAGCACGATGGTGCTAGGATGTAGTGCCTGGCTTCAGTGCTATCAGCACTGGGCCGGTTCAATCGTTCCAGCGTGCCTCCAACACCTTCAGTGCGATTGCACTATGCCTACATGATGGCGCTGGTCTGCGATCCTCCCGTTAGCGTGATCACTCTAGGCAAGTGCCAATGGCGCTGGCCTGCAACCTCCAGCATATAAAGCCTCCCCCTTCAAATTTTAGTTCATTTTCTCACGTCCCTCTCTCTCTAAAACATTTCCCCTCTCCTGAAACTTGTTCCAAATCAATATTCCAGCCGTGGGAGTTCATCTATTGGAGGATTTCTCGTTTCCCTCATTGTTTGGTAAGCCTTCTTCCTTGAATTTCTTCTCTTCTATGGCTAAAAATACCATTGATGTTCTTAGCTTAAGCTTGGGGGTTCTTAGTTGATTGTAGTTACTGGTTGGGTTGTTGGTTTGTAATTGTACATATTTCATCTCGTAGACTTGCTCCATCTCCTTGTGGTAAGTAATTCTCCCTTTTTATTCCGGATTTTTGCAAAGCTTCACATGATTCCTTCTTCCTCTCTGGGCTATTTTAGGCCTTTTCTTTACTCAATTTCTGGTCAATTTTAGGGCATGTGTTCCTCGCGAGGTTAGGAACCTTGTAGTAATATTTGTTTATAGTTTTGGGTTGTGGGGCCCATGGATCTGCTTTTGACCCAGATTTTGACCCGGCTAAACTTTTAGCAATATGGGTATCATTAGTCTTGTTTTAATGCGTAGATTATGTTTGTGATAGTGTGATCGCTTTTTGGGACTTCTCAGAGCAGTTTGGGCTTGAACAATGTCATTCTAGCAGCTTATCATCGAATGACAGGTAGGTTACGGTTTCCTTTCCCTAGACTTTGCGTATATAGGTTATAATTGCACTATTAAGCATCCCTGGGTTGAGTTTATTAGTTTTGAACCTCAGACATTATCCGTTTTCTTTCTGTCTGGCTTTTTTTCATATTGTCTCATTGTAGTAATCGATTTAGTTGGTAGCATTACCCTTTGTGTCCCCATGTGGCCTTGTGTTTGACTCTGGACCATAGTTGGTGGGCTATTTTGGAATGTCTGCGGGTCCTGGAGATTGAATTTTAACTTTAAGCTTGTGATCTGTGTTGTAGAGCTGATTGAGCATGTGCAGGGCTAATAGGTTGATTGTGAGCAGTTGGGCAGCTGATTGTGTTTTAGCATGCCATTATCATCCATATAAAGGGATTTTCAGCATTATTTACTACTACTTGGCTACATGTCTACTATAACCGATTTTCTAAACTTACATGGCCCCGAGGGCCCATTTTTGGTATATATGGTTATAATAGGGTTTGGAACTGATTTTATGGATCTTCTTGGGGTAAAAGAGAGTAAATGATGATTTTATCACCATTTCCACACTTACACTAGACTCGGCTGAGCCGTAGTGCTAGACATGTTTTACTACTGATTTGAGATGATACTAGACTCGGTTGAGTCGAGTGTCAGACTTGTTTTATTATTGTTTTAGACCCAGTTATGCTAAGCGCACCCTTATTTGGGATTTTGAGACATGATTTACTGATTTAGACTCGGATAGACTTTGGACACTCATTTTGAGATCACGGCTATTTGTTTAGACTCGGATACAATCCGGGCATGTATACTTGAGATTTTGAGATTTAGTATGTGGTCGAGGACCTCCATAGACCTTGTCTATCCATACCAGGGGCTAGGTGCTTTGAGTGCCGGCGGAGGGGTATACAATGTAGTTGAGGTATACGGGAGCGTCCTTCTATGGATCCCACCTACTGGGCCTATCCGCATTGGAGGAGGTACATAAAGTACTATTGTCACACTCAATTCCACCATAGCATCATATCATGCATTTGTGTTTGATTCCACCCTTGTTTGTTGTTTACTGAGTGTATGCTCTGGTAGTATAGGATACCGGGGGGTTTATTTTCACTTGTACATGTTCCTCGGGTGTATGGGCGCCCGTTGGGCCTGTAGGTAGATTTATTATTATTAGATCCTATTGTAGTACTGGTTCATTTTATATTTATATTTGGGTTGTTATTTGATTATTTGGATTTGAGGATTATGTTACTAGCATGATATAGTTAGTAGTATTGTTTCAAGCAGGAGTATGTTTTACTTGTTTTTCCTTCTTTCCCTTTTTACTTTAGGTTACATGTATACCACCATGCTTCATAAACTCTCTCTTTATATATTGTTGTTGCAGGGATCCAGGTGAGTTCTCCCTTTCTTCACCTCTGTTCTATGATATATATATATCTTGTGGCTAGCTTATTTTGGTTGTTTTATCCTTGTACTCTATCTGTGCTAGTTTCCGTGTACTTCTATGTTTATTTCTGTGAATGCTTGTATCTTTTTCTGCTATTTACTGCTTTTATATCTTATATGCACTTAGTCAGCCTATGATGCTTACAGGGTACCTGTTGCTTTGCAATTGGTGCTCATACTACACTTTTGTATCTTTATGATGTAGATCATAGTGTGAGCTCTTGTAATTGATTGCATGGAAACTCATGCAACTTCCAGACATTCGAGACTGAGGGTGAGCTCCTGGCGATCGGGGCTTAGCTCTTATCTCTTCTTTTTTACCATGTAATCATTTGTATTTCAGAGACAGTTGTACATATTCTTTTGGACCCCTTTTGTACTTTATTTATGTAGTAGCGGCTCTTATACTATGATACCAGGTCATGGGATGGGTTTGTCTTCCATTTATATGTATATATTTCTTGTTATCTCCCCCTTTATGCTTTCTTTACCTTACTTCTACCTTCTATTGCTTCTTCCACTTGTTTAGTTAGATAGTAGCCCATTACCAACTATTTCGGGCTACGGGGATTGGTATGCCTACATGGGGGTTGTAGGTGCCATAATGACCTGAGAAAATGGGTTGTGATATTTTACCTGCCTCTTTGTTTACTTGTTGTAATGCATGCTGTAAGGTTAAATGGTTTGATAATATTGCAAGTGTTTAATCACCTGCAATGAGATTATGTAAAAAGTCTTTTTTTTAAAGTGCAATGTGGTTGTGTCATATAATATTTTTTTGCAAGTGTTATGAGATGACTTGATATTGTGAGATGAACCAGTAAAGGTTATTGTCACGGAATTGGTGGAACTCAGGAGGTATAAGGGTGGGACGCTAGAATAAGGGTGGTATAACATTGGTTTGGGATAAAGGTGGCAGGCAATAATTCATTGGGTTATTTTGTACATGGACTGAGATCGTCCTCTGCAGGTCATGGCTAATGGGCATTTATAGACCCATAGCATATGTGTACACGGTATTGGTGAGTTTGATAGTTCCATGAGTTAATCGGGTTATATTATTGATGTTATTTTGGATCCATGAGTGGTCCGGGCTATTAACGTACTTGAATTGTGTAATTATTTATTGAAGTCAAATTAAAAGGTAACTGTGGCAAGGTTCAGTTAACTTCTATTAGTTATGATATTGATTTGGTGGATTGTTTGTACCTGTCCTATGCTAGTCTAATTTACCTAGTTACTGTTGAGAAGAGATTAAGGGAAGGTATAATAATAAGTGTTACATGGTTGTACTTGTTTACAATTTCTTGGTTATGTCTTCATATTTATTACGTTGAGATAGCCGATCACCCTACTAGCATAGTGGTTTTGTACTGATACTACCTGTGCTCTTCTTTTTGTTTAGTGCAGAGCATATTCCAACGGCTTCGACGAGAACTCAGTTGTAGTCAACGATCATTTTGGACTTAAGTGTGAGATCCCTTCCGAGCAACCATGAGTCTTCGCATGTATGTTCTTGTCCATTTTTTTCAAACAAAGACACTTTAGTTATTCTAGTTTTCTTGGTTGCACCCGTAGATTTTCATATTTTGATGTTTTAGTACAATGACTTTGAGTTTCTGGGGGCATTTTAGACTTTTGAATTATTCCTCACTGTTTTAATGTCACGCCTCAATTTCTATAGTCGTAATGGGACCTACGATAACCCACCTGTAGATAAGCCAAACTCTTAGCCCAGAAATACAAGTAACAGGCTAACACGAGAATGAAACAAAAACGGAAGTACAACAATAAAAAATGGAAGATAACTTAACAAGCATAAATAAATAGGGAGGGAAGAAAACGAAATATTCAAGATTTCCCCCAAGACCTGGTGTCAGTCGGTATAAGAGATACTACAACATAGATCTACTAGATAGGCATAATAAATACGGAACAGTCTCCGGAAGTACAATAGAAGACTAGTCCAAAAGTAGAAGGAGATGGATAAACTCTGATCGCCAAGAGCTCAGCCTATGTCTCTAATCAACAACACCGCTCAGGACATCGTCAATGTTGATAACCGGCACTAAGATCTGCATCAGAAAAAGATGAAGAATTGTAGCATGAGTACCAAAACCACGCGGTACCCAATAGGCATCATAGGCCGACTGAGCTCAAATAAGATATAAGTATAAATAAAATGCGAATATACTAAGGGTAAGAAAATAAAGGTAAAAAATAGGTTAACATGCCGAAACTAGACCATATACGATAAGTACAAGAGAATAACTCAACAAGAAATGAAAAACAACTATCTAACTAAATAACATCGAGAAAACATAAGATACATACCTTGAGAGCTATGAATGGCAACAAGTAAACTTAACCGGACCCCCATTAGCCCTGAAGGTACACTCAACAACCAAGAATCCAACTGGGCCCCCATAAGCCCGAAGGATGCAAGCATCACACAATACTAACTAGCAATCAATCTGATTGGAAAAAAAAAGGGATGCAGAAACATCCCATGATATGCAATATAAGATGGTGTGATGCATTATGTGGCTAATGCGATGCAAGCACAGAATCATCATTGGACGAAAAAATAGCACATGAGTAGTAGAGTAATGCGAGTCTGAAATCATCATCGTCAGATAGATAATGGAGAAATGAAATCACGAGTATCAGTAAAACAACCCAGAACACGTGTCTCATCTGGTATGCAAGTTTCAATAGTAAGTAAAATCGTTTGTAACATGGGTCTCCTCAGATATGTAAGTTTAAATAGTAAGTAAAACCATCCGGAACACAAGTCTCCATGGACATGCATGTTTATTACATCAGTCTTTCTGAAAATAGGCCAATTTCCTAATAAGAAATCCAAAAGTCGTTTAACATATTCCATAAATCCTCTTTTTGGCCTAAAATAGTATTCCAAAAATCAAGTCAAACATATGCCATGCTAAAGTATGAAAAGACAAACAAAGAGCAGAACCAAGCCAAATCATATCACACACAAACAACTAAAGTCTATGCCCTAAAGCAAGGGTACTAGCCTAAGGTAGGTGCTTTTCGGGAAAAAGCCACACTAACTGAAAAACCTAAAAGAAAACCCAACCTAAGGTGGTCAACTAAACCCAAAACTTAATCTAAGGCAAGCAATAAGTCAAAAACTATGCTAGTTCCAACCACTAAACAGAGTCATACTAAAACAAGCCACAAATCAAAATTAGGGAAGAAAGAAGAGATTCATACTGACCTGCGTACAAAAACTAAAAACAAAATTCATAATTGCGTTCCCTATGAGGTAAGGAACACATGCCCCAAGTTTGGGCAGAGATGGAAGTGGATTCGGACCTCAAATAGTCAAAAAATGATACTTTAAAGTTGGAGGAAACAATGGATTAAAGACCCCAAATCGCGGATTAAAACACGGGATTGACATAAGAATAAGTACTAGAAGGTAAGGGAAAAGAGAATTACCTCACAAGTTTGCGAAATTGATGAGAAATGTTAGTTTTCCCCCTTTATCCGAGATCTAACGAATGAGAAGAAATATTTTTGGAATGGAGGAAATGAAGAAGAGGACTCTATTTAAAAGTCTTTGCGATCGATGCACCTGCGGTCAAATTGAAGTTGGTGTGATGATGCTGCTGTGGCCAGACCACTGCAGGAGTGGAGGTCACAGTATCCTCCAGCTCTGCAGTTGTGACACACAAGCCGCAAGGGCGGTATCTCAAGGCTGGGGAAATAGCAAAGGGGCAATGCCCTACTGACGTCATGCAGCACCGCAAGTGCTGCTGGTGACTATAAAAAGGCAGCTGCATAGATGTGGACCCAAACATGCAGGCGTACCCATACCAAAACCACCAGCATCACCTATAACTCAACTTCAAAAGGGCTCTGATCATACCCTCGAGAATCATTCTGAACCTTGTGAACACAAACCAAATAAGTTACTCAACTGGAAACGGCATTCCAGACTCAACAGAATAATCAAAATAACTAATAGAGGCCGTCTTCATGGAACATTGACTGAAGTCAACACTTTTTCGGTCTTGCCTAAAAGTTATCCAAGTTACCCAAGTGCCCACACTATCCGTGAAGACCCAAAAACCCCAAATATTTGCAAGAAGTATGTAAAGGTCACTAAGAAGTCCATAACCATTAAACCAACTCCAAATTCTAGGAAAACCATTACTACCCTTAATACCCAAAGCACCATATGGATCTAAGGTCGCCTTCTTAACCCCACCAAGCAAGAAGTCTTCTTCACTTTGAATACCAAGTCAACCCAAACTGTAGGCTAAGCAAAGGATGCCCGAATCCTAAGATCACCGCTTAGCTACTAAAAATCTCATAAACTCAAAACTCACCACCTCTCAGCTCAAAATATCCACCCTGCCATACCAACACACAAACCACCAACTCTGAAAGCATCTAGGGCTATAAAAACTCCTGGCTCACAACTAGAACAGTCCAACTAACATCGAAATCCACAAGGCTCAAATTCTTAGGTAACTCACCTCAAAACTTGTCAAACCACCAGAGAGGAACCATGCAAAGAATCACCCTAGTCACTAATGCCGCAATGAAAGAGAACACTTCACGAACCATCTGAAGTAACCTACTAGACCCAAAAGTCTGGAACCCAACTCCAAATATCAATCTTGAGCCTCCTCATATCCTTGAGTAGTCTCAGATATTGTTGACAAACACTAAAGTAACTGAAACTAAAAAGGTTGAGAACCCAAGGCTCCTGAAGTTCACAAATAGAATAGAACACCCCATAAAGACATACTAGATCTGGTAAATCTCCCCCTTTAAGAGATCTTGGAGCAGTTTCTTTAACTCTCACAGCTCTGTTGGCATCATCCAATATGGCAGAAAAGGAATATGTCGAGTGCCCACTCAAGACAATGCTTTAGTCATAACTAAATTAGACCGAATACTAGGGAAAATAGTGGAAACAACTTGGATACTTGCTAACCACCTAAATTGATCAAGTGAAGAATGCTGGCACTATCACCACAAACATAAGCAAGATAATCTAAACACCCATTTTCCTACCAACCACCAAGCTCTCTGAGACAACACAACTTTCCTTGACACATAGCTAGTGGTACCATACCATACTAACTGAAAGATTCTAGGCATAAGCTAGATAACAGCCTTGGAAAAACCACCCCCAGACTACTAGACATTAAGATAACCAAATTAAACCTAGAATCATAGTCATGAAGACCAACAATTAAGATAACAAGGCCTACTCGCACACCATACCCCAAGATAGTCACCTCCCAAGGCAGATACACTTTCTCCTCTACTAAAAGAATTCACCTACGTGGTAGCTACATGCATAAGCAATACAACACTCCTATAGCACATATAGATGAGAAACAAGTAGGCATATATAAATATATATATATACAAAAAATACGGACCCCTAAAGCAAATAATACATCGACTAGCTGATGATAAAAAAGATCGTACTTAAAGTGATAATATCTGGAGCCTCCTTCTCTGACCTACCACAAAGGGCATAAAACTTTCTACATCTACCCCAGACTGAGTAGCCGGTGTTGAAGGCTTGGACATTCCACACTAGGGACAATCTCTAGAAAGGTGACCAACCACCTTACAATCATAGCAGCCCTAAAGAGCTCTGACCTAACACAAAGTACCTGTTAACCCAGGACGGCCACCTGAACTGCCTGGCTAAGAACCACCTCTAATAATCTGGAGACTACCCCCACTACCCTGTGCACCATCCCTAGCCAGCAAAACTGAAACTCAAAAAGGGTAAAACTCCCTAAACCTGGGACAATCCCTAGAAAAATTCCCAAACTCACTACATACATAGCAACCCATATAGGATGAAGTCCTATGAGAAGATCTCACTAAGACTGACTGGCTACCATGGACTAAATACTCAAAATACAAACCTCAAAAATCCTGGCTTGAACCCTATTTGATCTTCCTAACATGCCTCATATAACCTCCCTCTAAATCGTGTGGCATCACAAGAACTAGCCCACTAGACTGAGAGCAATGAAACTGGCCTTTACAAGAGAGTCCCCTACCTCGAGATTGAGAACTACAAAAATTATCCTGACAACGATGCCTTTTACCAATGCCTCTTTAAGCCTCATGACATAACCCCTCTACGACCCATGCATGATCAACCACCTAAAGGAAGGTAGTCATAATTGTCATCAAGTGCTCTATCGCTAAACGGACTGATGAAATCAACCCTCTGACAAAACCCTTCACTCTCTCAAACTCTGTAGGCATAGTCCTAGCAGGGTGTCTAGTCATCTCATGAAACCTCACCTCATACTCTAAATAGGATATAGAACCCTACTGTAGACCTGCAACCTCAACCCCAACTGTAGCACCACTCGAAGAACTAGGCACTGCCCCTACCTATGGCATACCTTCTAGAAGACTCAGAGCCCTAGCCATAGTGTCCCAAAGAACTGATATGGCCATGAATCCTATTAGAGGCTGGGCTATCCCCAAATCCTCGAGTAGAAGCAGTATACCCTGAATATCTATCTTTCGTGCTGGGGAAAGTGTTGTAGCAATAGGCACATAAGCCTCAACCATACCTATTGTCGTACTCAGGTTAACCATTTGAGAAGGAATGGAACAAGTGAAGCTTAGAAGTTGATAGAGTTAAGAACACACGATACAGAATCAAAAAAGATGGAATTTTCCTAAGAATGCCCAATAGCTTCCCGTAAATAGAATACAAAAGTCATCGTACCAATCTGTGTGACTCTACTAGATACTTGCTCTTTCTACTAATGACACCGGTGAACCTAGTGCTCTGATATCACTTTGTCATGACCCGATTTCTCTACTCCTGATGAAACCTACTATAACCTATACTAAGGATTCCTAATCTAATCATCCCAAACTACTACCAACCTAAGCTAATTTATGGCAAATAATTCTAAACCAATAACAACCATGAAAACTACACCAAATATTAATAAAGGAGCTACAACCTAAGCTAAGGATTCCCAATTGATATCGTACTCTAAGGCTCTAATTAAGCTATAAGAATTAAATACCTAAATTAATGTATTCAAACTACAATAACCTACCCATAATTAGAAATTTACCATACAGATACCTTATAAGAGCTATGTCTAAAAGTAGGTAAGTCATAACCTATCTGGAAGTCGAACGCGTATGCAAAAGGCACAAGACCAAAGCCTATCTCCCCCGAGAAGCCTCCAATTACTTCCACACTATCATAATGATAATATACTTGTTAAAATATGTACAACAATACCCATATTGTAAATTTACAATTTTGTCAAGAAATTGGGTCCAAAAATGACAATCGAGGATAGTGTACAAAGCTAAAAATGAACTTCATAATTGCATGCCCTACGAGGTAAGGAACACATGCCCAAGTTTGGGTGGAGAAAGAAGTGGATTCAAAACTCAAATGGTCCAAAATGATACTTTAAAGTTGGACAAACCAATGGGTTAAAGACCCCAAATCGCAGATTAAAATATGGGATTGATGCAAGAATGAGTACTAGAAGGTAAAGGGAAAACGAATTACCTCACAAGTTTGTGAAATCAATGAGAAATGGAAATTTTCCCCTTTATCTAAGCTCTAACAATGGAGAAGAAACATATTCGGAATGGATGAAATGAAAAAGAGGGCTTTATTTAAAAGTCTCAGCGATTGATACACCTATGGTCAAACCGATGCACGTGTAGTGATGTAGCTACACCCAGACCACCACAGGAGCAAAGGTCAACAGTAACCTCCAGCTCTGCAGGTGCGGCAAATAAGTCGTAGGGGTAGCACCACAGGGGCGATGCCTTGCTGAATGCACCCAGCACAACAGGTGCAACTGGTGGCCATAGGAGCGGCTATGCAGGTGCAACCCCAAGAACGCAGGAACTCCCATATGAGAACTAGAAACATCAGCTGCAACTCAACTTTAAAAAGGCTCCGATCACACCCTCGAGAATCATTCTGAACCCTGTGAACACAAAAAAAATATGCTATCTGATAAGTCATTAATATATAAATTTATTGAGCCTTTAACCATGAATTATTGCTATATTTATGATGAGGATTAGAGTTCCTTATGACCTTTATTCATGTATATGCAGGTACTTGTGATCAAAGATAAGCAAATAAGGAAATGGACCCAAAAAGAGCTCAAAAAGAGTTGAAGTGTGAAGTGATCAAACAAGACGAAGATTATGCCAAAGGGTGCGGACCTCGTGTGACATGCACACTCATTGGTGCAGTCTCCACCTCCCACCGCATGAAGCTCAGAGTTAGCTGAAGGATTTTCTAAGGGGCATGGTCACTGTGCGACGCACACATTTCCTTGTGCGAACCGCACCCCACTTTGCATGGAGCTCCAAAGTCTAGTTGAGTCACTGGTCCACTGAACAGAATTGTGCAACATGCACATCAATATATATGAATCGCATGTCGCGCTACACAGCTCCTGAAGGGCATTTTTGTCCAACTTGGTGTGACGTTTTGAAAAAATTCTAAAAACTAATTTCAAGCATATTTTTAGATAGTTTTGAACAGTTTTTGAAATAACTTTGAGTAGTGAGAAAGTTTCTCTTCAAGAAAGAAGAAGAGGTTTTTATTCCAATTCCTTCTTTCTAACTCTTGGAATCATCATTCTTGTAAAAACTGAGCTTGGATATTGAATATTTAGCTTGAATGAAAGGGAATTTGACTTACCCATTTGGTATTGTTCTTTATTCCTATAGCATGAGTAGCTAAACTTATTTTCTGGGGATGTGTTGATAATGGGTGCTTGATAAATGGGTATGGGTGTTGCTAATTTGTGTTTATAATTGCTAATATGACATAGGTCTAGTGATTTCACCATATTTTTAATTCTAAAATTGATGGTTGCAAATATTGATTTACCTCACTTGATTGTGTTCTTTCTTGCAAAAGGGATTTACAATTATGGATGTGAAATTGCTAGTGGGGTACTTGGGATTCCACTTAGATTGAAACTAGAAATAGCTCAATTTGTTGGAAATACCCATTTAAGGGACTAAGCTAGAAATAGTGTGACCTCCCCAAGCATATGTTAATTGGTTATTGCCTAAACAACAGTGTTTGAAAGTCTTGAGCATATGTTAATTGTTAATTGGTTATTGCCCAAAGTGTACAATCGCACTCCATCGCCATTGAAAGTCTTGAGGAGAGAATAGTTTGGCTCACCTCTCAATTCAACTTTGCACAAATGAAGAGAGGTGAATGAAGTGAAAATATAAGAGACTCACCCGATCCTGTTGATGTCACGATGCCAAATACTAGTAAGTCTAGAAACAAAAAGGCTTGGAGAAAAGGTTTGTCCCAACCTACACATCACAAGAACAAGGTGCCCAAAATTTGCAAACCTTTTCCTAAATGTCCACCGCCTTATCCACAGCGCGTTGTGCAAAACAAAGAGCATGAGCACGCGGGCGAATTTGACCCTATTGTGGAAAGAATCACTGTTAACATTTTGCCATGTAGTGCTTTCAATAAAATGCCCGAGTATGCCAAATTTGTTAAGGAAATGGTTACACCATACAACTTCAAAGATTGTGGGGTAATTCACATATCCCCTTAAAGTAGTGCAATAATGTCGGGCAACTTGGCTAATGATGGGATGACAACGGGTGTGTGCATTGTCTGTGATGCGAAGGGAATGCACATGTCCACAAATATGGTGTGTGATGAAATGCAAAGGTAAATCTGATGTCAATGACCACCTTTCAGAAATTGCAACTTAGGCGACCCACCATCTCAGATATGAGACTTAGTATAGTGGATTGATCGGTAAAGCATCCCGTGGGGATTGGATATGATATCTTGGTAAAGGTGGGCCAATTTGTATACCTTATGAATTTTGTTGTGATTGATTTCCAAGGAGGTTATGAGATACCAATTGTATTGGGCAACCAAGTCTAAAAACAGGTGCACTTTGAGTGACATAGACTCGGGAGAATTAAAATTTTTCTTGAATAAAGAAGAAGCAACCTTTGATTTGTGTAGATCTATGAAACAACCAAATGACCTTCAAATGGATTTTGCAACTGACAAGATTAAGAAAAGCATGGACCTACAAGTGAAAGAGAGGTTCGTAAATGAAGCATTCGAAGTAGTGTTGTTAAATTATGACCGTGAGGGGCTAGAATATTATGATGAGATTTGTTGTGCATTAGTGGGAATGGGTTCCTACTCCTACCCCCCAAAGAAGCTTGATCTTGATTTGAAAAATAGGTAAACAACTCCTTCCAAACCTTATATTATTGAACCACCTACATTGGAGCTTAAGTCGCTACCATCTCACTTGAAGTATGCTTACTTGGGTGCTAATGAAACCTTGCTGGTCATCATCTCCAACAAGTTGAGTGACAAACAAGTGGAGGCATTGCTTGGAGTGTTGAAAAAGCACATTCATGCCATCGGATAGACTATTGCTGATATAATTGGCATACCCCCTGGTATATGCACGCACAAGATAAACTTCCAAGAGTAAAGTACCCCTTCCATTGAGCACCAACGAAGGCTAAACCAACCTATGCAAGAGGTGGTGAAGAAGGAAATTATCAAGTGGTTAGATGCAGGAGTGGTCTTCCCAATCTTTGATAGTACTTGGGTTAGCCCAATACAATGTGTGCCCAAGAAGAGTTGAATCACTGTTGTGCCAAATGAAAAAGATGAGATGATAGTCCTTAGACTTGTGACTGTATGAAGAGTGTGTATGGATTACCAAAAATTGAACTCATGGACGGAGAAGGATCACTTCTCACTACCGATCATGGATCAAATTCTAGATAGGTTGGCTGACCATGGTTTTTATTGCTTTCTTGATGGGTATTCTGGCTAGAACCAGATCTCAACCGCATCGGAAGATCAAGAGAAGTTAACCTTTACATGCCCTTATGGAACTTTTGCATTCAAAAGAATGCCCTTTGGACTTTGCAATGCCTCAAACACATTCCAATGGTGTATAATGTCTTTATTCTCAGATATGGTTGAAGATACTATGGAGATTTTCATGGATGACTTCTCTATAGTTGGGTATGAGTTTGCTTATTATTTAGAACATTTAGAAGAAGTGCTTAAATGATGTGAGGAAACAAACCTGGTGTTGAATTAGGAGTAGTGCCATTTTATGGTAAACGAAGGAATAGTATTTTGACACAAGATATCTAAAAAAGGGCTTGAAGCTGATCAAGCTAAAATTGAAGTCATATCCAAGCTACCTCCTCCAAAAACCATAAAAGGGATAAGGAGTTTTCTTGGTCATGCTGGGTTCAATAGGTGCTTCATCAAAGACTTCTCGAAGGTGGCTTATCCTTTGTGTAAGTTGGTTGAAAAAGAAGCCAATTTCGACTTTGATAGTAGTTGCATGAAGGCCTTCCTCAGTTTGAAAAAGAAGTTAACTTCAACCCCCGTCATCATTGCACCAGATTGGTCAAAACCATTCGAACTTATGTGCGACGTTAGTGGTGTAGCTTTTGGGGATGTACTTGGTCACTGAATAGAGAAACTCTTCCACCCAATCTACTACGTGATCAAAACATTGAATACGGCTTAAAAAAATTACACCATGACAGAACAAGAGTTGTTTGCCGTAGTCTTTGCCTTTGAAAACTTCCGGGCATATATTTTGGGGACCAAAGTTGTAGTGAAGACTGACCATGCGACAATAAGGTACTTGATAACTAAGAAGGATTCCAAGCCTTGCTAATTCATTGGGTATTACTTCTCCAAGAATTCAATTTTGAAGTAAAAAATCAGAGGGGCTATGAGAATCAAGTGGCCGACCATTTATCAAGATTAGAAGAAGAGGGAAGGCCCGTAGGGGAACTTGAAATAAATGACTCGTTGCCCGATGAACACATTTTGGCTGCTTTGCACGATCTCATACCATGGTTCACTGAGTTTGCCAACTTTTTGGTGAATGATTTGCTAACGGACGGTTTGAATTCACACCAGAAAAAGAAGTTCTTGCATGATATTTGGAAATACAATTGGGATGAACCCTACATATTTAAAATTTTCACTGATGGGATGATTCGGAGGTGTATCTCCAAAATTGAAATGATGCCTATTCTTAATGCATGCCACTCTTCCCCTGTTGGTGGTCACCGTGGGGGTATGCGTACGACATCGAAAGTGTTACAATGTGGATTTTATTGGCCAACTCTCTTTCAAGATGCCCATGATGTAGTGAAGGCATATGACAAATGTCAACGCGAAGGGGGCATGTCTAGGCACCATGATCTTTCATTGACACCAATCCTCGAAGTGGAATTATTTGACATGTGGGGGATTGATTTCATGGGCCCATTTGTAAGTTCGTATGGAAACACTTTCATCCTTGTAGCCGTAGACTACATCTCAAAGTTGGTTGAAGATATAGCATTGCCTAACAATGAAGGAAAAAGTGTCACCACTTTTCTAAAGAAACACATTTTTTTGCGCGGTTTGGCACCCCCCGAGCTATCACTAGTGACGTGGGTAAACACTTCTGCAACAAGTTGTTCAACACTCTCCTTGAAAAGAATGGAGTCAAGCATAAAGTAGCTACCCCTACCACTCATAAACGAGCGGACAAGTTGAAGTATCAAATAGGGAGATAAAATCTATTCTTACCAAGTCAGTAAACGTCCATTGAATGGATTGGTCCCAGAAGTTGGACGATTCTCTATGGGCTTATCGAATGGCGTACAAGCCCTGATTGGTATGTCTCCCTATCAAAATAGTTTTTGGGAAGGCTTGCCATCTCCCATTAGAACTTGAGCATAAATCCATGTGGGCCTTGAAGAGGCTGAATTTTGATTGGGAAAAGGCCTCCTATGCTAGAGTTGAGGGCCTTAATGAGATAGATGAGTTTTGAATAAGGGTATATGAGAGCGCATCAATTTATATAGCGCACATGAAGCATTATCATGATCAACAAATTCTCAAACAAGAATTCTTCCCTGGAGATAGGGTACTTTTGTTCAACTCTAGACTTCGACTCTTTCCGGGGAAGTTAAAGTCCAAATGGTCGGGCCTTTTCAAAGTTTAACACCCCAGAACTCCCAAGACTAGACCCAGCTCAGAAAAACTAGAAAAAATATTTTTTTCCAAGTGTCAGCCAATCCACGAGCCTAATCCATTAGTCATGGAACAGTCCACAAGCCACAGACTGAGCCTGTGGAATTAGATCAGACACCAGATGAATTGGTCTGAGAACCACGACCCATGGAATGGGTCCGTGGAACTCAGACTTGAGGCCTACCATTTCTCTGAGAACTACAAACTAGTTCTATGGACCTTTGAATGATCCATGAGTCGTGAAACTGGTTTGTGCAAATCAGACCCGAGGCTCGACGAAAAGGCCAAAAACTACGATAGGGTTTCTACAGGCCATAGAAGAATCTATGGACCGTAGAACCTGTCTGTGGAACCTGAGTCGCGAATTTCAATAGTTTTTCTTTTGAATTTTCTAGGGGCATCCCAGACTTTTCCTATCTGTTAAGAGGCCTAAGCCACATCTTTTTGCTTAGTCTAAGCCTAATTAATTATTCAAAAACTACCTAAATCTCCCATTCTCCTAGAAATCATTCGACACTTAGAGAAATAGGGAAAATAAGCATCAGTTTCCTCTCAAGAACAAGAAGAAGGTCTTCTTCAAGTTCAACCCCAAGATCCAAAGGTTCATTCGTAGAATCATCTTTCAGGTATATGGGATTCAATCAATGTGTTCCTTTCACCCATTAAGTCCCTAGATTCAGTCTAGTTCCTCAGTTCATAATTGGGTTTTTTAGACCCAGGGTTCCTAAACTGTATGAAATCCTTGCAATTCAGATTCTATTGCTTGTATGATTTTTATTACATGTTTTCTTGGGAATCTAGGATATTCATATGTACAGAGCTCAGTAACCTTAGCTTGTGTTAATTCCAGCACTCATAAATTTATACTTGCTAGTCAGATGATTGAGACAGTCATGCTTCAGAATTAGAATGCTACAAGTTTCAGTATTATTATATGGCATTCTCAGATGATTATCAGTATTTGAGATATTCTGTATCTCAGATATTGCATTCATTGCCTATATATCCAGTTAGGAGTAGACTTAGTACCGAGTGGACAAAGGGATAAAGGCTCACCCGCCAGTTTAAGCTGAGACCTTTGGTATTAGTCCCTGAGTCCCAGAACTACAACGCCACCATAGCTTATAAAGGGGTCACCCGTTAGATTAAGCTTGACACCCTTGTCCCTTGTAGACCTCAGTTTAGTGGATCCACATCAGATTTGTTTGTACCCTTGGCAAGGTATGAACACCCTTCCATCCATGGTTACAGGTTGGCCCCACAATTAGCTCAGCTTGGGGTATGTCAGTTAATAGTATCTCCCACAACCAATCTCATATTGCATTGACCTTGTACTCAGTATCTATTTCAGTTATTCAGTTCAGTTCAATATGTTATTGTATTCATGTTGGCTACTTGGTCACTGCATTTAGCTTATCCTTCAGTTCATGCTTCAGTGTGTATTTCCATGTTAAGTCTTTATGTTGTACAACTTTGCGTATATCCCACATGCTCAGTATATTTGGAGTACTGGCATATACTTTTGAGCTAAACTTTCCATGATATAGGTTCAGACGCTCAGCATCCAGACCGCGCTTAGTGAGACTTTCCAGTCCTCGCTTAGTAGCTCAGTGGTGAGTCCTCATTGTTCGAGGATGATAGTTATGCTTACTTCATTTAGTTTTTTATTTCAGATTCAGACTAATAGAGTTAGATGAGGGCTTGTGCCAGTAACTCACATAAGTTAGAGGCTTTCAGACATAGAACTAGAATCAGCTATTGGGTTGTCAGTTTTATTTTCAGACTTACTATACTCTCATTTTCATTACATATATTCAGAAGTGTTTGGATTTCCTTTTTCCAACTTATATTTGGAGATCCATTCAATTTTTCGCACAATTCGTATATTACCAGAATTTGTCTAAATATGCTAGACAATGGGTTAGCTTGAGGTCACTTGTGACACTAAGCATTGTTTTGCATCAAGGGGGTAACCCCAAGGCATGAAAAACTTGGTATCAGAGCATTAGGTTCAATTATCCTAGGGTGTCTGAAAGGCACGTCAATCTTCTTCATGGGTGTGAAGCGTGCCACACTTATGAGGGAAAAGCTATGAGATGTCAGTAGGAAAAACTTTACTTCATTCTTTTCCATCTCGTTCTATAGAGTATGAAATCTATTTAATCTCCTTCTAACTCATGCTCTAAACATTTCAAAAAATGTCTCCCAGAAAAGCCAACGCAAAGAATCAGCAGGCACCAGCAGCTCCAGCAGACCCTCTGAATGAGCAAGTCACTCATGCCAAATTCAGGGCTGCTTTTCGGGTGCTTGCTTAGGCCATGACTGCTCAGGTCAACCAGCAGGCTATGGCACCAGCTCTACCTCAGGAGCATTCATTAGTCCAAAAGACATAACAATAAATTCATAATGACCATACCGAGTTCTGAAGGCTGTCTTAAGAATGTCACACTCTAACATGAAGCTGATGATAACCGGATAAGGTCGATCTTGGAAAAGTAACTGGCACCCTAAAGCCGATCGAACAAGTCATCAATCCTAGGAATGGGATACTTATTCTTGATTGTGACCTTGTTTAACTGACGGTAGTCAATACACATTCTGAGGAAACCATCTTTCTTTCACATGAATAGAATTGGAGCACCCCATGGAGAGATGTTGGGTCGAATAAAACCCTTATCAAGGAGGTCTGTCAACTGATCTTTCAATTCCTTAAGCTCTGCGGGAGCCATCCTATAAGGAGGAATAGAGATAGGATTCGTATTTGGGAGAAGATCTATTACAAAGTCAATCTCCTGCTCGGGAGGGACTCCATGCAAATCTTCAGGAAACACTTATAGAAATTCATTCACAATAGGAACTAAATAGAAAGATGGGGTTTCAAACTCCGTATCCATAACCCAAATTATATGATAAACATAACCCTTAGAAATCATTTTCCTAGCCTTAAGGTAAGATATGAAATGACCCGTCGAGGATGGAGGACTACCCTGCCACACTAATATAGGTTTATTCAGAAACTTAAAAATGATGACTCGAGTACGACAATCAACCGAGAAATAACATGCATACAACCAATCCATACCAAGAATAATATCAAAATCAGTCATCTCCAACTCAACTAGATTCGCTAAAGTGACTCTATGATGGACTGAGATAGGACAATTTCGGTAGATTCTTTTGGCTAGGACTAACTCATCAATATGAGTAGAAACACAAACAGGTTCTAAAAACTATTCAGGACTAATATGAACTTGCAAGACACATAAGGAGTCACAAAAGATAAGGAGGCACCAGGGACTAATAAAGCATGCACATCAAAGGAGAAGACTTTCAACATACCAGTAACAACGTCCAGGTAACTCTCCTGGTCTTGGCGAGAAGACATGGCATAGAGGCAGTTCTGGCACTGACCACCACCAAAACTTGAAGCAACACTTTGCTGAGCCGGTCAGCCACCTGGGGCTGCTGGAGTAGACTAAGTCCTACCACCTCCCTGTCCCTTATTAGCTGAAGTTTAATCCTTAATCATGTGTCCAGCCTGTCCACACCCAAAGCATACACCTGTGACATAAAGACACTCTCCCAGGTGATTCTTCCCACACTTGTTGCAAGAAGGGTAAGGAGTTCCTTTTGCAACACTTTCCTGCGAATAGGAACCAGATCCTCTACCAGTCTGATTATAATGAGGCTAGGGGGCCTGGGTAGGAGCACTAGATGAAGAGTGAATGGGTCCTGATGATTTCTTTTGGAATAAAGAGCGATGTCCGCCTCTGTACTTCTTATGGCAAAAACATGAGACCTCAGACCTAACCCTCTTGTTCTCCCTTGCCTTCTCTCTATACTTGTCCCCCTCGATCTGTTGGGCATAAGTCATAAGTCGAGAAGTATCCATGTCACCCAAAAGCATCACAGAGCTACACTCCTTCTTTACCAAATTCGACACTCCATACGCATACTTACTCATCTCATCCCATGGGTAAGCCACCATGAAAGGAGCATACCTAGAAAGCTGGGTGAACTTCAATCCGTACTCCTAAACCGACATGGAACCTTGCCTCAAATTCACGAAATCTTCTACCTTGGCTTTCCTCAACTCCCTTGGGAAGAACCAGTCAACAAAAGCCCTCTCAAAGCATTCCCACATCATAGGGACCACATCTCTAGCCCTAGCATCTTTTAATTGAGTGAACCAAATATGAGCCACGTCCTTGAGATGATAGAAAGATAGATCAATAAGATCAACACCACCCACTTGAATCACACTAAAGATCTTCTTTACCTCATCCAAGAAATTTTCTGGATCCTCACCAACTTTTGACCCCAAAACTCAGGGGGGTTCATGTGAACGAAATCTCAAACTCGGGCCGCTATTCCACCTTAAGGGTGGACGGGGATAGGAGCCTGTTGATTGGCCTGGAAGGCCATAGTCTAAGCTAGCATATGAATGTCATTTCTGAACACTACATTTGTGACCTCAGGGTTTAGAATCAGAGGATTAGCATTTCAGGCATTGGCCCGGCGAGGCATGGTGCGACGTGGAGACATAATCTGAAATGCATAAGGATCAAGTCAGAGGAGTATTTAGAGTTAAACTCTATCACACGATATTGATCATGAAAGAAGTGAAGACTTTCCTACAGCATCTCATAGCCCCCCTCTCATAGATGTGGCATGCTTCACACCCATGAAAGATGCTCTACTCGATGTGGCTTTCAAACAACCTAGGATCCTTAAACCTATTTCTCTGATACCAAGTTTGTCACGCCCCGAGGCTACCCCCTGGATGTAACATGGGACCCAGGACCATAAGTGCCCCAAGTTAACCATTAGTCATAGCATAACATACGCATACACGAGGAAATATAGTAGAAGCATAAATAGAAAGCTAGGCAACCCAATACATAAGTGATAAAATCAAAAAGAAACATAAACCAAAAGAGAGACTCGAATACTGTCTATGTATGAAAAGCCTCTACACATGACATAAGGAGTTGCTAGGACAAGATCATAGCTAACTCGAAGTACAAAAGTAAACATCCATAAATATAAATATGATTGTAACTAGCCCTCGAACAATGAGGATTCACCAACACTGGCTGGAATGTCCTGCGGTCTCTAGCGACATGCCTGAGGGAGGGAACCTGAGTCTGCATCATCAAGAGGAGGCAACGTAAAATATGCGTCAGTATATAGGATGTACCGAGTATGTGAGATACGCATAATCATGATGAAACATAATGAAAACATGCTTGAAATTAGTTTTTACATATAGGAGGAAGCATAAGTAAATGTCAAGATATGAAACATAAAACATAAAATAAAGTCAAGATTCAAAGTAAAGTATCATATAACTTATTATCTTAAAAATAATCATGCGGTAGTTTCTCATAATTTACATAAATCATGTTGAGCTACATGGAGTCCAGTGTCATGCACCCATACTAAAAAAGGTTTTCCTAACTGCCCCAAGGTTAGAATCATGTCTAAAGGATCTTATGATAAGCCACGGAGTGCAACTTGCAGTGGCAACGTAGTTTTGGATTTGGGTTATCTGAAACCCTTATCGCTCAGTGCTAAATACTACTCCCAAAACATAACATGAGGCTCATATACATGTGACATACCTAGATGTCAAAGCTTGTTCATAAACATGTTCATAACCCAAATCTTTATACCACTCACGAACCTTGGTTTAGAAAATGACTCATGAGCATTGATGGCACATCGGGTGTCTTGTCTTGCATAACAATTCATAACTTGAAAACTTCCATGTCCCTAGTTCAATTTCATAATAACATATACTTTCATAAAATATAGGAACTAGGCATGCACTTGCTTGAAATTCATGAATCATGCTATCAAATACCCTAATTTACTTGAAATAATGCATGCATGTAGAAATTGCTATAATTAGCCTTCAATTCATGAAATAGGAGTTCACATGTAAAAACCCATGCAAAATCATGCAAATTAGCAGTAAATTTCATAGTAGAAACATGAGAGAATAATTTATAGCAAAGCCCATAAGAATTGGGTAAGAACCCTAATTTGAAATTCATAAAAATCCATATGAAGAATTGGGGATTTGGTCATAAGGGTGAATGAATCCCTTTATTAAATACCCAAATACCTTATTGAAGCTTGCTTGATCAAAGATGAAAAGAAATGAAGGCTTGAACTTGGAGCTTGAGACTTGGAGCTTGAAGGAGTTATTTTCCTCTTTTGGTAGATGAATGAGGAATAATGAAAGACTTAGGCTAATAAGAGTATAAACCCTACTAAAAGTGGCCGAAAAAATGTCACTTAAGAGTTTAAAGGGTCAGAAATTATAGAAATATCCCTGGGATTTAATTAGATAAAAGCTGTTAAAAATTTGGCTTCAGGTTCCACGGGTCCCTTTCCACGGACCGTAAAGTAACCACGGCTCATGGATTAGAGTCGTGGTTCTTGATCCAAAAGTTAAGTTGCATATATGACTTCCACGGATGGGTTCCATGATCCGTGGAAGCTTTCACAATCCGTAGAACCTGTTCATGGTGCTCAGAGGAAAAGGCTACTCTCAATCAGAGTTCCACGGGTGGTTTTCATGACCCGTGAAATAAATCACGACCTGTAGATGCCACTCGTGGTTCTCAGACCAGAGATAGGATATTCAGTACATGTTTAATGGGTCACTTCCATAACTTGTGGTCCCATCCACGGCTCATGGACTTGACTTGTGATTCTTGGAAGTTTCAAATTTTGTAGAGTTTCTAATTTTAAGAGATAAATCAAATTCCGGGGTGTTACATAAAAGGATCTTAGGCCCTTTTTGATAGCCACTTCACCCAAATTACTTCCCTCGACATCAATCCTAATGAACCCCTTCGAGCTTGTGACCGTTCTTTGGCACCTTGATTGACACCTTAACCTTTTTTGAACCTTTATCTTGGCACCCGGGTCCTCCCTAATTTCTTGAAAGTGAAACATAGGCTAAAAGACTAAGTTTGGGGGAGGGGTAATGAAAAAACAACATAGTCAAATGCCTAAGTTTGGCGGTGTATATGATCAATGAGGAGAAGAAAAGAGATGCACTTCAAAGTTCAAGGTAGCATCATACGTTGAATTGAAAATTGCTCAAAAAGTCCAAAATCCAATGAGCAAAATGAAAAGAAAATAATGGGTGCTATTACATGAAGGTGTTACAAGGAGGTTGAATGATTAAATTTTTTGAAAAGGAAAAACTTGGGTTATGTGAGGGAAGAAATAAGGTGAAGTCAAAGTTCGAAAATGTGAGCGATATTTGAAATGATAACAAAGAGCATTGGGGAGGTGTAGCCACTTGAACCAAATGAAAATACCCACCTTAGCCCTGGCCAACCTCATAACCCGCAAGTCCTTAGTGATTTCGAGCTTGGACACTCTACATTAGTGGCGATTTACATAAATGGAAAGCCTATGGTTAAACAAGTATGCACTTGAACTTCCTTGAGAGAATTAGAATCTTCTTGGTTCTCTTATAATCCCTTTGTTTTGTCAAATGCATGATTGTGAGTGGGATTCTCTCTTGTGATGAGTGGCATCATACACTGGAATTGAAACATGAAGTCTCTATTTCAATTGAGAGGAATGAATGAGACAAGTTGTGTGGCGAATCATGAGGCAAACCTTGATGGTCCATGCCAATGACTTGAGAAGATTAATATCTTGTTTTGAATGACAAAATTTCCTTGATTTTGAATGAGAAATGAAGTCCTTTTGAAAAGGTTTTGAAATGAGCAAATTGCCTTGATAATGTGGTGGTCCAAATTGAGTTAAGCATTGTAGTTGAGTCTTTTTGTTTATTATTTTTCTTATTTTTAGAATAGAGTAGTCTTTTGTGCCTTGATTGAGTTCTAGAGCATAATTCATTCCTTACCTTGTGAGTATCTTGCTTGAGGACAAGCAATAGTTCAAGTTTGGGGTTTTTATAAGTCGGTAATCTACCAACTTATTGAGCCTTTAACCATGAATTATTTCTATGTTTTCATGATATATAGAGGTCCTTATGACCTTTATTGATGTATATGCAGGTACTGGTGATCAATGATAGAAAACAAGGAAATGGACCCAAAAAGAGCTTAAAAAGAGTTGAAGTATGAAGTGATCAAACAAGACGAAGATTCTGCCAAAGAGTGCAGACCTTGTGCAACATGCACAGTCATTGGTGTGGTCTGCACCTCCCATAGCATGAAGCTTAGAGTTAGCTAAAGGATCTGCTAAGAGGTGCGGTCAATGTGCGACGCGCATATATCTGGTGCAAACTGCACCCCACTTCGCATATAGCTCCAAAGTCTAGTTGAGTCACTGGTCCATTGAACAAAGTTGTGCAATGTGGACATCAAGACGTGTGAACCGCACATCGCGTCGAATAGCTCCTGAAGGGCATTTTTGTCCAACTTGGTGGGACGTTTTGAGAAAATTCTAAAAACTCATTTCAGGCACATTTTTAGACAGTTTTGAACAGTTTTTTAAATAGCTTTGAGTAGTGAGTAAGTTTTCTCTCCAAGAAAGAAGAAGAGGGTTTCACTCCAATTCCTTCTTCCTAACTTTTGGAATCATCATTATTGTAAAAATTGAGGTTGGATATTGAATGAAAGGGAATTTGACTTCCCTATTTGGTATTGTTCTTTATTCCTCTAGCATGAGTATCTAAACTTCTTGGCTAGGGATATTTTGATAACGGGTTCTTGATAAATGGGTATGGGTGTTGCTAATTTGTGTTTATAATTGCTAATATGATATGGGTTTAGTGATTTCACCATATTTTAACTCTACAATTGATTGTTGCAAACATTGATTTACCTAACTTGATTGTGTTCTTGCTTGCAAAAGGGGTTTATATTTTGGATGTGAAATTGCTAGTGGGTACTTAGGATTCCACTTAGATTGAGACTAGAAATAGCTTAATTCACCAAAAATACCCATTTAAAGGTCTAAGCTAGAAATAGTGTGATCTCCCCAAGCATATGTTGGTTGGTTATTGTCTAAACAATAGTGTTTGAATAAAAACCGTTGGATATATGATTGTTTGATTGAGAAATTAACAAGCATGCCTAAAAACAATGCTATTCATGCCGTTTAACAAGAATTTCTATGAATGAGCAAGAACCCTAACATGTATTCGAGTCCCATTTGACACACATCCCAAGTCGTCCTCTTTCCTTATTTACATGAACTTTTATTTTTGTGTCTTGCTTTGAATTGCGAATTGTGATAGATTTTCCAATTCCCCCCTTAATTTACTTTTAGTGTTTTCAAACAAACTACTCTCATTGTGAAGTCTTATCTTTTCAACAGACTTGGATTGTCACCAATTCTCTTGTAATGACCCTTCTGGTTATTTTGGCAAGTTGGTAGAAGCACTAACTATTGATTCTCCATTCTTTAAGTTGAGAATTTCCCTTTTCTTTTAGAAAAATGAAAATATTAAGAATTTTTATGGTGGGAACACTAACTTACTACGACAATAACTTCTCCAGCACTTTTCTTAGCCTATGTTACTAAGTACTACTAGTTAGAATATCTCTTGCATATGTTCTATCTGGGTATGCTTTTATACGCAAGGAAGATATTTGATGGGAACGATGCTATTAACACTTCATTTGATAGCTGAAAGAAAATCAATTATCAAAATTCGAGTTATTCAAGCCTAAATTCGAGTTTGATTTCATTTCAGAGCGAGTAGGACTTGGACATCATCGTCCTAGCATTGTGTCATCAAACGAAAGGTAGTTTATGTTTTAAACTCTTTAGACTTTGCATATATAAAATAAAATTTTACTAATGGGCATCCTTGGGTTGGGTTACTAGTTTGGTACCACAGACCTTGACCTCTTTATTCATGTCTGATTACTTTTCTTCCTCCGATGTTTGTAGTATTTGTTTTATATGCTCTATTTACCTTTGTGGTCCTGTGTAGCCTTATATTGACTCTGGAACATAGTTGGTGGGATAATGGAAATGTTCATGAGTCCCTGACATCGTTATTATTGATATAGAGTTGGCTATATGTGCTGTAGAATGACTGGAGCCTGTGCAGGGTCGATAGGTTGATTGTGAGCCATTGGGATACTGTTTGTGTTTGAGAACGCCATGATCATGCATTTAAAGGATTTTATACTTGATTTCACTGTGGTTTTGGCTTCGGGCCTTCTACTTTTGATTTCTAAAAAATTGCATAGCCCATGGGGCCTATTTTTGGTAAAAATGATTGCAAAGAGGTTTGGTACCATTTTAACGAATCTTCTTGGGGTAAGAGAAAATAAAAAGGATGTTTTATCACTATTTCTAATAATATGAGGCTCGGCGTGGCCGAGGTCTAGACATGTTTTACTACAACTTTCATAATAATACTAGGATCGGTGGGGCCGTGTGCTAGAACCATTTGATTTACTGATTTAGACCTTGATACCCTTCGAGCAGCTTTACTTATGGATTTTCGAGATTGTGGGGCATCTAGTATGTTGGTCGGGGGTCTCCATGGACCTCGCCGTTCTGGACTAGGGGCTACATGCTGAGAGTACTGGAGGGAGGGTATATGGTGTAGTAGAGGTATACGGGTTTGACCTTCCATGGATCCTGTCTTCTGGGCCTTATAAGATGCCGAAAGCAGGTAACATACATTACTTCTATCACACTTAGTGTATCATAGCATCATTTTGTGCGAGGTACCACCTTGTTTGCTGTTTGTTGATTGTACGCTCTGGTAGTATGGGATGCCAGAGTGTTTGTATTTACTTGGTTGTGTTCTTTAGGTGTATGGGAGCCCGTAGGACTATAGGTAGACTTATTGTTACTATTTCACACTATTGGTTCCTATTGTGGTTCTTATGACTTTGGATATTGGTAAGGTTAAGCCTAGGCCTAACCATAGAAAGACAAAATAGTTTTAAAGAAATTTAACACCCAACTACTCAAACTTCTATGTATCTCTCTCTTTTTGTATATATTCCTCACCTATTCTCATTCTCACTTCTTTACTTGAGATTACATGCTTAGTTGGGTTATCGTTCTTTGTATTCGAGCATGTTTACTATTCCCTTCTCTCCTTCTCTATTCGTTGAGGTTACCGGTGTACCACCTGCTTTCCAAACTCTTATATATATGATTGTTGTTGTGAGGATCCCGGGTATGTGTTTCTTCCTTTTGCCTGTGATGTGTATTCTTTTACCTAGACATATGTATTGTTCCTACTTGTATTCCTTCCGTGCTAGCTTTCATGTACTTATTTGTTGCCTCCTGTGACTAATTTTTTTCTATTTTGCTTATTACTGCTCTTTTATCTATTATAGGCCCAGTCGGCCTATGATACCTACTGGGTACTGGTTGCTTTGCAATTGGTACTCATACTACACTCTGCATCTTCTGGTGCAGATCCTAGCATGGGCCATCGCTGCTAGATCATTGTGGTTCATGCTTTGAGATCTTTTGGGGACTACTTCAGACTGAGGGTGAGCTCTTGGCGACCGGAGCTTAGCTTTAGTTTATCATTTTCTTTATGTACTCTATTACCATTCAGAGACATCTGTATATATTGTTTTTTTGGATCTTTTTGTACTCTGTATACTTAGTTCTGGCTCTTATACTATGATACGAAGTTTTGGGTTGGTTTTAGCTTCTGTATATATATTCCTGTTGTTCCTTTTTTATTCTTATATCCCTTGCTTCTGCTTATATATATGTTTTCTTTTGCTTGCTAGTTGGATTGTAGCCCGTTACTAACCGTTTTGAGCTACAGGGATTGGGTCACCTACTAGGGAGTTGTAGGTGCCATTATAACCAAGAAATTGGGTCATGATAGCTTGGTATTAGAGCCTAGGTTCACCAGTGTCATCAGTATAGGAGCCAATGCCAAGTAGAGTTCTGCGAATCAAGGCAGAGACGTCCATACTTAATCTTTGGGAGGCTACAGTGGCATCTTAGGAAATATGACTCTCTTATTGCTTTAGTATCGTGCATAGTCCTTGAAAGTTTCTTGAAATCTCACTTGTTCTTGTTCATTTTTCTGCAGATAGTTCGTACGAGAGTGTCGACATCTGGTAGGGGTGAGCCTTTGACTCCAGCACCCCCGACACCAACTAAGGGCCGGGGAGGTCGTAGAGGTAGGGGTCGAGGACATCTCCGAGTAGTGGCACATGCTAGTGCTCTGAGGATTGAGATAGAGCCTGAGTATGATTATGTGCCAGAGTTAGTTGCTGAGCAGTAACATATGGGCCAGAGGGCAGCCCAAGTACCACCAGCTCCAGTGCCAGCTACAGTATCAGCTTCAGTGCCAGTATCAGGGCCAGCTCAATCTTCTGATATTCAGGGTCTACTTTATAATTACTAGGTATGCTCGGGGATTAACCTATTGGGGTAGAATAAACAACTGCTCAGGAGGAAACCCTGGGTGCACAGAGTGCAGAAGTGCAGCCTCCTACTGTGGATCCCCGTGCCAAGGTTATTTTTGTCCCATTAGTTGCACAGCCTCTTGCTCCTCACCCAGTTATGACAGAGATAGAGCAGAAGGCGTTGGGTAGGTTTCTGAGATTGGCACCTCTGAGGTTTGCTGGTATTTTTGGTCAGGATCTGCATTACTTTATCACTACTTGTGAGGAGATTCTACACCACTTGGGTTTGTTGGAGACTCGCAGAGTTGATTATACTACTTATCAGCTAGAAGGCCCAACAAAGTTATGGTGGAGGGCCCAGGTTGCTTGCAGACTATCTACATCACTTTTGCTGTCTTGGTCCTAGTTTTATGAGTCCTTTATGGCCAAGTTCTTGGCTTAGAGTGATCGCGAGCATCACAAAGAGAAGTTTATTAGTCTTATACAGGGGCATATGTTTGTATTTGAGTATGAGACCTATTTACATCAGCTTCCTCTATTTGGAGCTATGATCATTCCTACTGAGTCGAAAAGGGTTCACAGATTTGTTTAGGGATTGTAGGAAGAGCTGAGAGAGCCAACCGAGATATTAGTTGCTAATGGTTGATCATTTCAGGCTACTGCAGATTATTCTCGTACTGTGGAGGACTTACATTGACATGATCAGGGGTCTAGGTATAAGAGGCCTCGTTATCAGGGTAGCTTTAGTGGTTCTTGATAGGGTGGTAGAGGTTCAGGCCAGTGGGGTTCAGCTTGCCATGATTGTAGTGTCGTTGGCCATTTTGCTAGAGATTGCCTCCAAAGGGGTACAGTTTAGCCTGCAGCTCAGCCGGATCAGCCCATGCGAGCAATTCAGCCACCGGTTAGAGGGAGTGGTGGTCAGTCTAGAGGTGGTGTCCCACATGGCATAGTAGGTGTTAGGGATGGCAGTTGGGAAGGTGGAGGTCGCCGTCAGTTTTACGCGGTCCTTGGGAGACTAGACCTAGAGGCCTCAGATGCTGTAATCACAAGTACGATTTTGGTGTTCCATCAGTCTGCTTTGTCTTTGTTTGATCCTGGATCTACCTGTTCATATGTATCTGCCTACTTTGTGCCTTGTTTGGGGTTGGCTAGTAAGTCGTTATTTGTGCCTGTTTCTATTTCGACCCCAGTAGGAGATTCTTTAGTAGTGGATCGGATTATGAGATCTTGTATGATATATGTTGGTGATTCGGAGACTTGGGGTAATTTTAGGATCCTTGATATGCTAGATTTTCATGTGATACTGGGCATGGACTGGTTATCCCCTCATCGTGCGATATTGGATTATTATGCCAAGACCATTACCATAGCCGTGCCCGGCACATCCCCAGTCGTGTGGCAGGGTTCTATTAGCTGTGCACCATCTTGGATCCTCTCTTATTTTCGAGCTAGGAAGTTGATTTCCCATGGGTGTTTATCTTATCTAGCATATGTCTGAGATGCTAGCGCTGACCCTTCTTCCCCTGAGTCAGTTCCTGTGGTTAGAGATTTCCTAGATGTGTTCCCTACTAATCTGGCAGGCCTTTCACCTGAGAGAGATATTGATTATCGACAACAAAATAGGATAACAGTGAAGAATAGGTATCCTATGCCAAGGATTGATGACTTGTTTGATCAGTTTCAGGGTTCAACCATGTTTTTGGAAGATAGATTTGAGGTCAGGCTACCACCAGTTGAGGGTTAGGGCAGAGGAAATCCCTAAAACATCATTCAGGACATGTTATGGCCACTATGAGTTCCTAGTGATGTCTTTTGGGTTGACTAATGCCCCCACAACTTTTATTAACTTGATGCACAATGTGCTTGGCCCATATTTGGACTCATTTGTGATAGTTTTCATAGACAACATCTTGGTATATTCGCGGAGTAGAGATGAGCATGAGCAGTACTTGAGGATTATACTTCAGACTTTTAGAGATCATCGACTTTATGCCAAGTTCTCAAAGTACGAGTTTTGGCTTAAGTCAGTTGCATTCCTAGGACACGTGGTGTCTAAAGATGGGATTAGAGTGGACCTGGATAAGATTTCAGCGGGTCGTGATTGGCCGAGACCTACTACCCCTACCGAGGTTCACAACTTTATTGGGTTAGTAGGGTACTACAGGAGGTTTGTCGAGGGGTTTTCTTCCATAACAGCATCTTTGACTAGGATGACTAGGAAGGATGTCCCATTTTAGTGGTCAGATCAGTGCGAGGGTAGATTTCAGAGGCTTAAGGCCTTGTTGACTTTAGCTCCAGTGTTGACTTTACCAGTTGAGGGTCAGAGTTTCTTGGTATATTGTGATGCTTCAGGGGTTGGTCTAGGTTGTGAATTGATGCAGCAGGGTCATATGATAGCATATGCATCAAGACAGCTAAAGGTTCACGAGTGGAACTACCCACTCATGACTTATAGTTGGCGGCGGTAGTCTTTGCTCTTAAGATTTGGAGGCACTACCTACATGGAGTTCACTGTGAGATCTTCACCAATCACCGTAGTCTTTAGTATATCACGAGTCAGCGAGAGCTGAACTCGAGGCGGAGGTGATGGGTCGAGCTACTGAAGGACTATGACTTCACTATTCTATATCATCTGGGCAAGGCAAACGTGGTAGCAGATGCCTTGAGCTGGAAGGCAGTGAGTATGGGTAGCCTAGCTTCTCTTTTAGTTTTAGAGCGACCGTTGGCCTTGGGTATTAAGTCCTTGGCTAACCATTTTGTTAGGCTTGACTTGTCAGATCCTAGCAGAGTTCTCGCCAGTATTGAGGTTCGTTCTACTTTCGTTGATTAGATTCAGAGCCGTCAGTTTGAGGATTAGTGGTTGTGTGACCATCGTGATCAGGTTGTTTGGGTTGAGGCTAGCCAGGCTACTCTAGATTCAAATGGGGTTCTGAGGTTTGATAGCCGCCTTTTTGTTCCTAGGGTTCATGATTTGATTCAATTGATTCTCTGTGAGGCACATTGTTCTAGGTATTCCATCCATCCTGGCGCAACCAAGATGTACAGAGATTTGAGGCACCTTTAGTGGTTGAATGGTATGAAGCGGGATGTAGTGGAGTTTGTATCTTGGTGCTTGAACTGTCAGCAGGTACAGTTTGAGCACCTGAGACCTGGTGGTTTGATGCAGTGACTTCCCATTCCTGAGTGGAAGTGGGAAGGTATTACTATGGATTTCATAATTGGTTTGCCATGCACTTCTAGGGGTTTCGACTCCATTTGGGTGATTGTTGATCGGCTGACTAAGTCAGCGCACTTCTTTCCGGTTAAGACTACTTATAGTGCAGAGAGTTTAGCTCAGATTTACCTTTTTGAGGTTTGTTGGTTGTACGGGGTCCCAGCTTTTATCATTTCAGAATGCGGCACTGAGTTCATATCTCAGTTCTGGAGAGCTATTCAACGAGATTTGGGTACAGAGGTCCAGCTTAGTACTGCATTCCACCCTCAGACAGATGGCCAGTCCGAGAGGACTAATCAGATCCTGGAGGACATGTTTCGAGCTTGTGTCCTTGACTTTGGAGGTTGTTGGGATCAGTTTGTGCCTTTAGCCGAGTTTTCATATAATAATAGCTTCCATCCTACCATTGGCATGGCACCTTTTAAGGCATTGTAGGGTAGGCATTATAGATCGCCAGTTGGTTGGTTCGATGGGTTGGAGTCTTGGCCACATAGTATAGATTTACTTCAGGATTCCTTAGACCGAGTATGAGTGATTCAGGACAAACTTTGGGCAGCTCAGAGCAAGCAGAAGAGTTACGCTGATCGTAAACTTTGTGCCTAGAAATTCAGTGTGGGTGACTTAGTATTCCTTCGAGTGTCTCCCATGAAGGGAATGATGAGATTTAGTCGGCGAGGCATGCTTAGCCCCAGGTACATTGGGCCATTTGAGATTCTTTAGAGGGTTGGTAGTGTTTCCTATCAGTTAGCTTGGCCTATGATGTTTTCAGCTATCCATCTAGTTTTCTATGTATCGATATTGCGAAGGTATGTTCCAGATGAGTCTCATGTATTGCAGTGGGACACGGTTCAGTTGGATGAGAGGTTGTCTTTTGTTGAGGAGCCGGTTGCTATTTTGGCCAGAGATGTCAGAAGGTTGAGATCTAGAGAGATTTTGATTGTGAATCTTCAGTGGAGGAACCGTCCAGTTGAGGAGGCTACCTTGGAGACCGAGTGAGATATAGGGGCTCAGTATCCACAGTTGTTTGAGCCTTCATGTACTTCCTTATTCTTGACTTTCGAGGATGAAAGTCCTTTTTAGTAGTGGATGATATAATGACCCTTCTGGTTATTTTCACATTTACGCTTTCTTTGCACTGTTAGAGCTTTTCTGTAGTGGCGTCAAGTCATTTTTGTCTTGCTGGGACCGGTGGTTCGGTGCCCTGGCCATTCGTCTGATTGTTATGGCCGTTTCCCTATTTTAGAGCTGAGTCTTAAGAGTTGAGTTATCGAAATCGTGCAATAGCGATTTGCGATCGTATGACCTTAACTAGCCTTGTGGTAAGCTCAATACTGATTTGTGGTGTCATAGCATTCCCGAGAATGGAGTGTTCTCATTTGAGAATTTTATTAACATCACGCGTATTTGAAAATATTTGATTTAAATTAGAATTTGGTAAAAAGTTTTATTTTTCTAAAAATGTTTTAAATATTTACAAAAAAAATACTTTTATTATGATTTATTTGTGTATGTATTTAATTTATAAGAGCTTCATAAATTATTAATATTTTAGCAGAGATAGTAAACTTAGGTATGTTGAAAATTATTATTATAATATAGTAGGTTTTATTTGAAATAATTTTTTATTCATTATGATATATTCAAAAAGTTATATTTATTTTACCACGAGCCTATGCAATACCCAAGTATATACATAACGAGATAATTAATAGAGGTGTTACACCTCCACTTCCACGTGGAAGTGGAGGGAGTGCACAACATGGATTAATTGCTACATTTGGCAAGTTGCTGGAAGCAGTAACTATTGATTCTCCATTCTTTAAGTTGAGCATTTCCCTTTTCTTTTAGGCAAATGAAAAGATTAAGAATTTTATAGGTGCGAACACTAACTTACCACGACAATAACTTTTCCAGCACTTTGCTTAGCCTATATTACTAAGTACTACTAGTTAGAATAACTCTTGCATATATTCTATCTTTGTATGCTTTTATACGATGGGAAGAGATTTGATGGGAAAAATGCTATTAACACTTCATTTGATCAACAAAAGAAAAACGATTATCAAAATTTGAGTTATTCAAGCCTAAATTCGAGTTTGATTTCATTTCTGAGCAGGTCGGACTTGGACATCATCGTCCTAGCATTGTGTCATCGGATGAAAGTTAGGTTATGGTTTAAACTCTTTAGACTTCACATATATATAAAAAAATTTACTAATGGGCATCCTTGGGTTGGGTTACTAGTTTTGGTACCACAGACCTTGACCGCTTTATTCATGTCCGATTACTTTTCTTCCTCCAATGTTTGTAGTATTTGTTTTATATGCTCTATTCACCTTTGTTGTCATGTATGGCCTTATATTGACTCTTGAACATAGTTGGTGGGATACTGGGAATGTCCATGAGTCTCGAACATCATTATTATTGATACAGAGCTGGCAATCTATGTTGTAGAATGATTAGAGCCTGTGCAGGGCCGATAGGTTGATTTTGAATCATTGGGATACTATTTGTGTTTGAGCACGTCATGATCATGCATATAAAGGATTTTTTCTACTTGATTTCACTGCGGTTTTGGCTTCGGGCCTTCTACTTTTGATTTCTAAAAACCTGCATGGCTCGTGGGGCCCATTTTTTGTAAAAATGATTGAGAAGAGGGTTGGTACTATTTTAATGAATCTTCTTGGGGTAAGAGAAAATAAAAAGGATGTTTCATCAATATTTCTACTAATACTAGGCTCGGCGGGGCTGAGGGATAGACTTGTTTTACTACAGCTTCCGTGATAATACTAGGCTCGACGGGGTCGTGCGCTAGAACCATTTGATTTACTGATTTAGACCCGAATACCCTTTGGGCAGCTTTACTTGTGGATTTTTGAGATTGTTGGGCATCTAGTATGTTGGTCGGGGGCCTCCATGGACCTTGCCATTCTGTACTAGGGGCTACATGCTGAGAGTGCCGGAGGAAGGGTATAAGGTGTAGTAAAAGTATACAGGTGTGACCTTCCATGGATCCTATCTTCTAGGCCTTATAGAACGATGGAAGCAGGTAACATACGTTACTTCTATCACACCTAGTGCATCATATCATCATTTTGTATGAGGTACCACCCTTGTTTGTTGTTTGTTGATTGTACGCTCTGATAGTATGGGATGCTGGAGTGTTAGTCTTCACTTGGTTGTGTTCCTTGGGTGTATGGGTGCCCGTGGGACTGTAGGTAGACTTATTGTTATTATTTTGAACTATTGGTTCCTATTGTGGTTCTTATGACTTTGGATATTGGTAAGGTTAAGCCTGGGGCTTGCAGTTGTTGAACTCTTGACTTGAGATTACATACTTAGTTGGGTTATCGTTCTTTGTATTCGAGCATGTCACGCCCCGAGGCTACCCCCTAGATGTAACATAGGACTTGGGACCATAAATGCCCCAAGTTAACCCTTGGTCATAGCATAACATAGGCATACACGAGGAAACATAGAGGAAGCATAAATAGAAAGCTAGGCAACCCAATCCATAAATAATGAAGTCAATAAGAAACGTAATCCAAAAAGGGAGACTCAAATATTGTCTATGTCTGAAAAGCCTCTACATAACATAAGGAGTTGGTAGGACAAGACCCTAGCTAACTCAAAGTATGAAAGTAAACAGCCATAAAGAATACTAAAATCATAACTAGCCCTCGAATAATGAGGACTCACCAACACTGACTGGAATGGCCTGCAGTCTCTAACCACGTGCCTGAGAGAGGGATCCTGAGTCTGCATCATCAAGAGGATGCAACACAAAATATGCGTCTGTACTATAGGATGTACCGAGTATGTGAGATATGCATGTGATATGATGAAATATACTTGGAAACATGCTTAAAACTGAGATCATGCATAATATGTGATAAAACATGCTTAAAATATCCTTAAAGCTGAAATCATATGATAATAGTAAAATCTGTAATATAATGACTAAAAGCAATAACATAAGCTGTAAACAAAGTCAAAGTCATAAACCATAAGTATTAAGTCTGAAATCTGAAGGCAATGAGTCAATACAATCTTTTCCTGAAAACTAACTTCTGTGGTAAAATACCATAAGTAAAGCTTAATTCATGAAATAGATAACTTGATGCATTAAAATTTTCTTACGGGAGTTTCTTATAACCGACAATAGACCATGCGAGCTACATGGAATCTAACTATATAACCCTAGTTAGAAAATCTCACTTGAACCGTGCCAAGGAACAAGTCACCATATCCAACTATATAACCCTAGTTGGCAAAGCTGTCCTAAAGCCCCTAAACACAGGACAACATGATCAATATGTGGTACCACTCTCAGAAGCCCATAGGGCACTTCATTTCATTACCTATGCTGGCAACGTAGTTTTAAACGTAGGTAATTGAACCCTCATCGATTGGTGCTAAATACTACTCCCAAGACATATACATATAGCTCATACTTTCATAGTGGCACAATCTCATGCAAAATCTTATTTGAAAAGCATGAAAACACATCGGGCATCATGCAATTCTCATAGCTTAGGTAGGCACATCTATATACCAAACCTTACATAAAACATAGAGACATATCATATGTTATATTGTTCATACTTCAAAATCTTTAAAACTTAGCATAGCAATAATTCAAAACATACTTTTCTTCTAATTCATTACTTGAAGAATTAGGCATGCAATTTCATGATAATAGAGGCCATGTTATCTAAACATGCTAATTTTGCTTGAAAACATGCAATTCGATGAGATCATGCTAAAATTCACCATCAACATATGGACCTTTGAAATCAACTAAGGAACTTCAATTAAATCATAGATACGTAATGAGAAACCATGAACTTATGCTTTAAAACTGAACTCATAAGTTTTTCCCCAATTTAGGTAAGAACCCAAGTTTCATAAATTGGATAAGGATTAGCCTTAAAATCATGAATAGGAAACCTCTTATAAAAACCCATGAAAAAATTCATGCAATTTAGTGTTAGAATCCATAGAAGAATCATGAGAAAATAATTTATAGAAGAACACATGAGAATTGGGTAAGAACCCTAATTTAGAAATTCATAAAATCAATTTAGAAGATTGGAGTTTTGGGCATAAGGCTGAAGGAATTCCCTTATTGAATACCCACATACCTTGATTGAAGCTTTCCTAACTTGGGATTTGAGGATGGAGACTTGAAGATGGAATCCTTAGCTTGAAGCTTGGAGAATGGAGACCCTTTTCTTCTCTTGGAACTTGATTGAGAGGATGGAAGAGAACTTAGGCTAAGTGAGAATAAAATAAAACCCCTTCTAATTTGCCCAAAATGACTTAACTTAGGAGTTAAAAGAGTGGGAAATTACCAAAATACCCACGGGAAAAGAATTTAAAAACTTCATAAACTTTCGTCAAAGGTTTTCACGCACACAAATCACGGCCCGTGGAATGAATCACGGTCCGTGGAATGAAAGTCGTTGTTCTAAGGGACTTTTCAAGGCTATGGACTGATTTCCACGAGTTGATTTCATGACCCATGGAAACTTCCAAGACCCTTGGAACCTTATCTTGATTTTCAGGTAAAAAACTGATTTCCACGAGTTGGTTTCACAACCCGTGGAAACTTCCACGACTCGTGGAACCTTCTCGTGGTTGTTGTCTGTCATTTTGACATACAGACACCCTTTAGTAAAATACTGATAACCTTTTGCTCCGGAAGCAGATTAATACGTGGTTGGTGGAGTTGGATAGAAGATTCAAAGACCTTTAATTTGGTGGGTACTAGTCTACCTAACTCTTTATATTCTAGGAGTTATGATCGTTTGAAGTTAACCTTTGAAAAATCTTACACTAAAACTCAATCGGTAATGAAGCTTTCAACGAACTTTGAGCTAGAGGTTCTTTATGACCCTTATTCATATCTAATACACCTTTAAAACTTAAGAATAGGTCTTAATACTTAGATACATAGAAAATTTATCTAGTTCGGGTCTAACAACACATGAAGAACGATTCAGATTTGGCTTAGAATTTCTGGTGTATTACAATATCTCCCCCTTGGGATCATTCGCCCTCGAATGAAGACTTCTAAGTTTAGAGTGGAGGGGGAAAGGGTAAAAATTCTATAAAATGAGTTTTAAAAGCTGAAGTATTTACATGATAACTGATCTCTGACAGAATTATAAACTGAGCTAAATTCATGAGGCATGTAAGCATACTGAGGGCATGAGAATAACTGATGGTGATGAAACTGAATGGCTAACATAATAACTGATCTGGATTAAGAGTAGTGTCTCAGTTGAAACTCATAAAGAATGAGCGCATTCTTAGAAATCATAGATAACTAAAAAGGAAGTCAAACTGTGAGGGGTAACTATACGAGGAAACCATTCTGTTTTAAACTGACTTACTACCTTGGACTAAACTTAATGTAGGGCCTTCTAACCTTAGGAATGATTATTCGATAGGTCTGAACTGATCTGATATGAAGAGTCTAGTATTCTTGCAAGCTGAAGTTACTTGACCTAAGATATGGGCACCCTGGGCTAGGAGTAAGAAAAGACTATTCTCGCCTTAATCACTACGGTTGATAACTCTTAAGCTTAGAAACACCTTTCAACTACACTAACTCTTCTGAATACTAAGGTCTGAGTCTAACTACCTGCCTTTACCATGTTCAAGCCTATCTTGACTAAATCTCTTACATCTAGAGTTACCTCCCAATAATGGTATTCCTCCTTATCATGAAAATATACTAAGCTTGAGCTCTAATCAATGGGTCACTAGGCACACAAAGCAAAAGCCCACATGTATTTCATCACGTGTTTTAAGCCTATCACTATGATCATCCTATGGTTTGTAGCTCATACTATCCATGACTTCTCCTTTCTTTCTAGCATATCTAGGAGTTGTAACTTGAATAACTCCTACAAATAGACATACCAAAATTCCTCATCTAACTATTTCACATGAATAATCCTCTCCTAACTTTTTGTCCATGCTTACAACCTACTACTTCCCATCTAGGCTACTACTTAGCTTCCTCACTGAGAGAATAGAGTGGGAGAATGAGCATCACGAATGAAGGAATACTTATCGGTCCTGACTTATACTTAGTTTGATCTAGCCACTCAAGGTGGGGTTTGAGAAGTCAAGTGAAAAGGGCATGAGTGTCTCACATCCTGGACATACAAAGCATGGTTAGAGTAAGGATATCACAAGCATGAATTATTAGAGAAATTTGGTATGAGCATATACATGATGTAGCATGATTTCATTATCCATTAAGGCATATCTTGAGAACTGAGTATGTAGACTGAGCATAGTGTGAGACATGAGCTTTAATATATGACAAGTATCATGGTGTAAAGCTGGAATTCATAGAATCATAGAGTAAGATTAGAATTCTGTCTGGAGCAATTTCTGTTTGTTCTGGGAGTTGAGTATGGATGTGAATCTGCATGAAATCCGTGAATTTGAATTAAGAACATGGCACTGTAATACAAGACATGAATGGGGTGTTGTAATGAGGGAAGTATACTTAAGGTGCTAGGAAAGAAATAAGTCTTTGCACCCCTTTTAACATCAGTATGACACCTATTAGCATCACTACCTGAGCCTCAAAATCTAACTGATTCTATATCCCACCATCTACCCCTTAGATTCATGCTACATTCTAAGTCAATGGACCTCTCACTAACCTCTAAACTGAACTATGATCACTTTACTCTAACAGGGCAAACACTACTCTAGGAGTTAATCTGAATATACACTTCCTTCTATAGTCTAAGGATCACCCTTACCTAAAAATCTTGGCCTCAACCTTTCTATCTAATATAAGGGTTGTACATATCACACTCAACAACTTCTAACCTATCCCTTTCAAAGACATGTCAAGCTTACATGGTTCTAATTCCCAAAGCTCTCTCTTTCTACTACCTACCAAATCAAATAAGTTAAAGCCTATACCGAGAGGCTCAAAATTGCCTATCCTTCTCTAACTCACATACATATATATTATTCCCACACATTCACACTTGCTGCAACTCATCACTTAAATTCTTGCATACACTATAACAAGCCTACAAGAAAATACCATAAAACTATCATTCTCACTCTCATACTATCATCCTTTTGTTCACATCTTATACCTGGTTCATACTAGCACAAGAAATTACCACTCTTTAATCAACACCAAGGGATGTATCAGCTCATTACCCATCTAGTAAAATACAACTCTAAATACATACTACAATCAACTATCATTCCCTCGTCTAGGCTACCATCCTTCTGACTTTATATTTCTGGCTCTAGCTTAGTTCTACTACTAATGGCTTAAAATACAACATATGTTGGGTGGCAACACTACCCAAGGATCTAGGTACACATTTTCCCTTCTTACAGAATAATTAGTAACAAGGTTCTGAAAGAGGATCTAAGAGCACCTCGCTAAGACAAGACCCTAGCTAACTCAAAGTATGAAAGTAAACAACCATAAAGAATACTAAGAGCATAACTAGCCCTCGAATAATAAGGAATCACCAACATTGACTAGAAAGGCCTGCGGTCTCTAACCACGTTCCTGAGAGAGGGATCCTGAGTCTGCATCATCAAGAGGATGCAGCACAAAATATGCATCAGTACTATAGAATATACCGAGTATGTGAGATATGCATGTGATATGATGAAATATACTTGGAAGCATGTTTAAAACAGAGATCATGCATAATTTGTGATTAAACATGCTTAAAATATCCTTGAAGCTGAAATCATATGATAATAGTAAATCTGTAATATAATGACTCAAAGAAATAACATAAGCTGAAAACAAAGTCAAAGTCATAAACCATAAGTAGTAAGTCTAAAATCTGAAGGCAATGAGTCAATATAATCTTTTCCTGAAAACTAACTTCTGTGGGAAAATACCATAAGTTAAGCTTAAGTCATGAAAAAGATAACTTGATGCATTAATCCTTTCTTACGGGAGTTTCTTATAACCGACAATAGACCATGCGAGCTATATGGAATCTAACTATATAACCCTAGTTAGCAAAGTTGACTTGAACTATGTCAAGGAACGAGTCACCATATCCAACTATATAAACCTAGTTGGCAAAGCTGTCCTATTTCCCGCTAAGCACAGGACACCATGATCAATATGTGGTACCACTCTCAGAAGCCCATAGGGCACTTCATTTCATTACCTACACTGTCAACGTAGTTTTTTACTTGGGTAATCGAACCCTCAATATCGCTCGGTGCTAAATACTACTCCCAAAACATATACATATAGCTTATAATTTCATAGTGGTACAATCTCATGCCAAATCTTGTTTGAAAAGAATGAAAACACACCGGGCATCACGCAATTCTCATAGCTTAGGTAGGCACATCTAGATACCAAACCTTTCAGAAAATATAGAGACATATCATATTTCATATTGTTCATACTTCAAAATCCTTAAAACTTAGCATAGCCATAATTCAAAACATACTTTTCTTTCTAAATTCATAACTTGAAGAATTAGGCATGAAATTTCATGATAATAGAGGCCATGTTATCTAAACATGCTAATTTTGCTTGAAAAGATACAATTCGATGAGATCATGCTAAAATTCACCATCAACATATGAGCCTTTGAAATCAACTAAGGAACTTCAATTAAATCATAGATACGTAATGAGAAACCATGAACTTATGCTTTAAAACTGAACTCATAAGTTTTTTCCCAATTTGGGTAAGAACCCAAGTTTCATAAATGGGATAAGGATTAGCCTTAAAATCATGAATGGGAAACCCCTTATAAAAACCCATGAAAAAAGTCATGCAATTTAGTGTTAGAATCCATAGAAGAATCATGAGAAAATAATTTATAGAAGAACACATGAGAATGGGTAAGAACCCTAATTTAGAAATTCATAAAATCAATTTTGAAGATTGGGGTTTTGGGCATAAGGGTGAAGGAATTCCCTTATTAAATACCCACATACCTTGATTGAAGCTTTCGTAACTTCGGACTTGAGGATGGAGACTTGAAGATGAAATCCTTAGCTTGAAGCTTGGAGAATGGAGACCCTTTTCTTCTCTTGGAACTTGATTAAGAGGATGGACGAGAACTTAGGCTAAGTGGGAATAAAACCCCTTCTAATTTTCCCAAAATGACTTAACTTAGGAGTTAAAAGAGTGAGAAATTACCAAAATACCCCTGGGAAAAGAATTTAAAAACTTCAGAAAATTTTGACAAAGGCTTCCACAAACACAAATCACGGCCCGTGGAATGCAAGTCGTGGTTCCAAGGGACTTTTCAGGGCTCTGGACTGATTTCCACGAGTTGGTTTCACGACCCTGGAAACTTCCATGACCCGTGGAATCTTCTCATGATTTTCAGGTAAAAAAACTAATTTCCAAGAGTTGGTTTCACGACCCGTGGAAACTTCCACGACTCGTGGAACCTTCTCGTGGTTGTTGTCCGTCATTTTGACAGACATACACCCTTTAGTAAACCACTGATAACATTTTGCTCTAGACTCGGTTTAATGCGCGGTTGGCTGAGTTGGAAAGAAGATTCAAAGACCTTTAATTTGGTGGGTACTAGGCCACCTAACTCTTTATATTCTAGGAGTTATGATCGTTTGAATAATACCCTTGAAAAATCATACACTAAAACTCAATCGGTAAGGAAGCTTTAAACTCAACTTTGAGCTAGAGGTTCTTTATGACCCTTATTCATATCTAATACACCATCAAAACTTAAGAATAGATCTTAATACTTAGATACATAGAAAACTTATCTAGTTCGGGTCTAACAACACATGAAGAATGGTTCAGATTTGGTTTAGAATTTCTGGGGTGTTACGGAGCATGTTTACTGTTTCCTCCTCTCCTTCTCTATTCTTCAAGGTTATCGGTATACCGCCTACTTTCCAAACTCTTCTTTATATGCTTGTTGTTGAGAGGATCCCGTGTACGTGTTTCTTCCTTTTGCCTGTGATGTGTATTCTTTTAGCTAGCCATATGTATTTTTCCTACTTGCATTTCTTCCGTGCTAGCTTTCGTGTACTTATTTGTTGCCTCCTGTGACTAATTATTTTCCATTCTACTTATTACTGCTCTTTTATCTTATATGTACCCAGTCGGCCTATGATACCTACTGGGTATTAGTTGCTTTGCAATTGGTGCTCATACTACACTCTGCATCTTCTGGTGCAGATCCTAGCGTGGGCCATCGCTGCTAGATCATTTTCGTTCATGCTTGGAGATCTTTTGGGGACTACTTCAGATTGAGGGTGAGCTCTTGGCGACCAGAGCTTTGCTTTAGTTTATCATTTGCTTTATGTACTCTATTACCATTTAGAGACATTTGTATATATATATATATTTTTTTTGATCCTTTTGTACTCTGTATACTTAGTTTCGGCTCTTATACTATGATACCAAGTTTTGGGTTGGTTTTAGCTTCTGTATATATATTCCTGTTGTACCTTTTTTTATTCTTATATCCCTTGCTTTTGCCTATATATATGTTTTCTTCCGCTTGATAGTTAGATTGTAGCCCGTTACTAATCATTCTGGGCAACGGGGATTGGTTCGCCTACTAGGGGGGTTATAGGTGCCATCATGATCAATAAATTGGGTCATGATATCTCTGTGGGATCGATTCCGACTTCTGTAGGGAATATATAAATGTGTTTTTCTCTAACCGTCGTTGATACCTTCATCTAGGAGAGTACACTTGAGAGTTATCACTATCCAAGTGGAAATGGCATTCCGGAATCAATGCAATCATCAAAATTACCAACTCAATTCATCTTGATAGAACATCGGCCAAAGTCAACACTTTGTCGGTATTGCTTAAAAGTTACCCAAGTGTTCAAAATGAGTCCGGAAGCCTCGGGACCCAAACCAAAGATCCCTCTATCCCAAAGTTAATATTCCGGAGCTAACTACACTGACAAAATTTCCATCCAAGCCCGTCTTCTCCAAATATTGACCAAAGTCAACTCCATTAGCTTTAAGAGTTTCAAAACAGGAAAAAGGGCTTAAAACACAAATAAACTGCTTAGAGATCGAACCGTCAGTCTCGATAAATCATAAATAAGCTGTAACTGCTGTGGGAAAGCGCAAAACAATAAAAATGCATGTCAACCGAGTAATGACCTGGAGGGTCATTACATTTCACTATTGGACTTGTTTGAATTATTGATCGATAATGGAATTGTTTATTTTATATTTAAACACTGTTACATATTGATGTTGGATAAATTGGGGTTGGATGTTTCTCCCAGTAGAGGGTTAGCGTGGGTGTTACTTGTGACGGGTCTAGGTTGTGACAAGTAAATAAGGACCCTTTAACAAAGAAGGTGGCTAATATATTTGGAAAATAGATCCAAGAAATCACTCGTGCGATCTCCCCTTCTATTTTAAATTTAGCACCACAGATTAAAGGTTTCATCTAGTAGGATAAGCCATCATTGACTTTGATATAATAGACATTTCTAGACATAATATTAACAAAGTCTTCCAGAAATATAAATCACATCAATATATGTCTGTTTCTAAAGAAATCTATGAAACAATCACCTTTGATTCTACATCGTTTAAAAATTGATTTCCTTAGATATTCAAGGTCCATTCTTCCATAAGAGAATTTATCAATCACTGCAATTATAATTTCTCTATGGTATTCATGCTTGACACTTTGCTCTTTTTTCATTTTACCATTGGTTCACTATCAACAAAAGTCACTTTCTTACTAGAAATAGGATCAACTACCATTATCGATTGCAAAGAGGTTATTGAGAGTTGTGGGGTTAACAAGTTTGACATAGTTCATAATATATAGAGGGTAAAGAGGTTATGTCATGTATGATTATTAATGATTTGAGAATTGATTCTTTCTTGAGCTTTTGGATGAGAAAGGGGGGAAACTTGTGAGGCAGAAGGTAGGGCAATGGACTGAACAACCGTCGGAGGTGAATGACTAGTGGACGGCATGGTCATGGATTAAGGTTTAGGCTATCAATTACGGTTGTGCATGGGGTAGGAGAGAGAAAGAGCATTTCGAGAGAAAATATTAACACTTTGATTTGTCTTAATTAGTTCTTTGTCATGCATTTTAACTTTGAACTAGTAGGACCATCCTTCCAAAATATCATCTTTACCCATTCTTCCAAATGATCAAACATTAAAATGGAATTTTATTCTTAAAGAGGAACTTAAGAGCATTCTCCCATGCTCATGGATTTTATTTTTTCTACATATTTTTAAAAGAAATACTATATTACACGAAAAAATTATTTTAAAGTTTAACTGATTATGTTATATATATTTTTCAATCTCTACTGATTATGTTATATACATATTTTACAAATTGTGATGACAATTGCTTCAATTACAAGAATAATGATGAATATTGAAGTTTCTCCCGCTAATTCTCTATCTTTTGTACTTAATCATCATTGGAAAATATAAAGTAATTGGATATTGACATCTCTGTCAAAAAATAGTTTAAATTATTACAAAGTTATTTGATGGGACGCTACGGATAAAGAAGAAGGCACTTTAGCACTTTAACAATTCTGTTATAATTGTTAACATGATTCTGAGGGGAGTATGTGATTATCCCATGCATACATATTATGGTGGTACAGAAAAATAATGCAGAAAAGACATCTTCTATCTATGTACCTCTATTTGTTAATTATAGACCTAGAGTTACAAGCATTTAGAAAATTGAGTACCATGTATTTTTTACTTTCAGTCCTTTTATCTTTCACTTTGCAATTGAGTTAAAATTTATTTGAACTGCATTAATGATTTTTTGTTCTGTTATTTGTAGTTATTGTTGTTGTTTTTGAGAAATTTTATTATGATGGTAAGTCGGTAACTAGTAATATACTCTTTGATTTTCTGCATGACGGGAAATATATTGATTTTGATTATTTAGTAGTTTATTACTTTCTTACTTTTTATTTATCTAAATTGATTTTCACAAAATTATGTACATATAAGAAAATTATCGTATAAATAGCAAAATAGAAAAAGTCAAAACCATTGTCACAAAAAATAGGCAAATTTTTCGCATAAATAAATAAAATTAATATCTTATTTTAAAAAAACAAAACTGATACCTTATAATAATGGAGCAGTTAGAACTTTTTAATTTTGAATGCAGGGCACCTAACATATTCTATTGATTTAAGAAATATCTTTTTATTAGAATAAAATTTGTACAATGACATAGTATTAATGGTAGATTCATATGCTAAAATTTCAATCTTCTCTACTCCATCAAGAACCTCCAATGTCATAAATCACATCAACTAGCCGCATAATATTTTTTGACTTTTTCAAATTTCAAACTAGGAGAACAAGTCTTATGAAAGAGTACAATTCAAAATGGAGGTTAGTACCATGTATCTTTTTAATGTTTTTCGGCATCAAATCGTTAATTTTTAAAAACTCAATGCACACTTACTTCCTCTAGATGATCCACATAGTGGTGCATTTACTCCTTAAACTTGTGCCAATATATTATTGTTATAGTGAAGACACATCACTCCACCCAAAAGAACTTAAGAAATAATTTTTTCATAGCTTGATGTTATTATTAATAAAGAGTTAAAATAATATTAGTAAATTACTTTAATAAAAAGTTAAATAAAAACAAATGACATTTGTATGAAACATATTTCTTTAACACAACTATATATAATAGAGACTGATGTTGTCCGGCAGAAGTAAATAACATACCTTTAGAGTTACTGACAGAGGGAGTACAATATTTTGATAAACCTGCTAAAAAGAAATGCAATAAAAATACATATGCAAACAAACATAATACGTTAACCATAAATGTTATACATATACATATCAATATTTTCCATTAGAAGTGAAAACATTTCACCTCATGGGAGGTGAATCTGTTGTAGGACCTGTAAAAACAAATATTCAAAAAAACTAATTCAGTTATTTCAGGAATATAATTAAATACCTTAGATGCATTCTGTGCATAATGATGTTGTAGTACTAAGTCAGTAACATGAATATTATATTACTCAAAGTACTATCAAGGTAAAAAATAGAAAAAGTAGAAGAAAAAAATTTACTTTCCAAAAACACCTGCTAAAAACTAAGAAACCACATGATATGAGGCAAATCTATCACGCACCATACTTGGGGAGACGCGATTGATACTCGGTGTCTCACTTCATCGAGCAAATTGACTAAAATTAAACAAGATGTCAAGGCCAAATTAAATCAAAAGATTCGCAACAAATGCTCAAAATATAATGAAATATAATACAAGGCTATTTAGGCCACAGTGTAAAACAACATCTAACAACAAGGCCAACATGGCCACAATCGACTTAAAAAATTTACAATAAACGTCTAAAATCTTTTAAGATGAAAACCGCTAACACTTAGTCGGGACTGGGCCCCGACATATCTACTAGCTATACTAGGCAAAAGAAGACTCCAAAAAGAACGGAGCATACCAATCATCAGCTGAAATTGACACAAGAAACAAGGATCTCTGTCTACCTGATAACTTGCAGGCATGAGTGTAGTGCAATGGAGACATAAGTACGAAATAATGCAACAAAATTATAATAGAACAAATTGTTGCCTCAACCAATCTTACATGTTGCTACCTCAAATCACCCAAGTGTAGCAATTACAACCGGAACAACATGCTACCGAAAACTCACAACCACATCTACTTGTGCCGACTTATCTTATATCATTATAGTACTATCAAATACACTAATCCCCAAAGGCTTCACACATAACTGATAATAATAATTATCACTCCCCGAGTCTACACCCTGAGCGTGGCTGGCACTCGAAACTACTAATGGGCCGAGCGGACCCTTGGTCTAGCTTGCTACTATATTGGGTACTGAATGACTATGGGAAAGATGTTAAGTAAAGTGAGCATGCAATAATATAAAAAGTAAAGCTAGAGATCTGAAAAATAACATGTTTGTAAAACAATGTTACTGAACTAAACTAACTAACTCGTCTATGAAGCCTCAACTACTAAAAATGATTCACTGGGTCAAGGCCCATAGCTACCCGAATAAGCTACCAGCAATAACCAATAACAACTAATAACAAGATAGACTGGTGCCCTCCGAAAGATAGGAGGTCTCACCAAAAGCTGACTGAAGGCAATCTTGCTGGTGCGTCTGCTACCAATTTTGAACACCTGAGTCTGCATTATATAAGGATATAGCACCAAATGGCGTAAGTACATATGAATGTACGGTATGTAATAAGCTAAATGAAACATATAAGCTAAAGAAGAAATATTGGCTAAAAGTACAAACTGAATGTTGGACTTAGGCATGCTAACTGATGAAATAAAACACAAGTATAAAAGATGTGTAAAACTATAATGCAAAGCTGAAAACAAATATTCATTAATAAGTACTGAAAATATTTTAGTTTTAGTTGGAAGTTTCTCTTAACCGAAAAATATCATGCGAGCACATGATATCCAACCTCCGGCCTAGTTGGAAGAGCTGTTCCAAACCTTGCTGGGGTAAGGAATAATTCTAAGCTATGAATCCATATCTGAGCCACTTTAGGGCTAATTGAGGAGTCACCTAAACCAACGGTACAGTCCTATCAATCTCAGTGCTAAATAATATTCCCAAAATAATGCTTATAGAAATAAAGCCTATCTAAGGCAACTAAAAATCTAATGTAGAGCTTTCTAGCATAAAATCATAGTATATGATATAACTAATGAGCCTGATGCTCAATTAACTGAAATTTACCGCTGGTGAGCCTCTATTCTCAAAACTGCTTCTCGAAAATAGGTTTTTACTTTCTTTCTTAAAATCATACTCTAATAGCTACAATTGATTATGCTGAAACTCTTTTCTGAAACACTTTTCTAAAGTTGTGCAACTACTTCCTTTATGATAGAAAATAAATGCAATATAGCTGATATAACAATGCTTTCAAAATATCACTTTTCTGCTAAGAAGGGGTTCATGGGGTAGGATGACATATAAACATGTATAATACGAGAGTAACAATGAATAACTCAGAGTATAAGGAAAGAATCAAAAATCACATACTTTAGGCAAAATCCCTAGCTTTATTCTCTTCTTAAAACTAAAGACTGAAGATGTAGGGCGTGAGAAAGAACATGGTTCCTCGTGATGATATCCTTACATACCTTGAATAGAAGAACATTGGAGAAGAACCTTCTTTCTTGAGCTTCTATGCCCTTGGTAACTTGAAACCCTAGGTTGAATGACCTAGAGCCTTGACATAATTCCTTAAGAGAAGGATAGACTAAACTGAGCGTAATGACCCCTTGTAGGTGTTTAAACATTGTGAGGAAAGGCCCTGAGGTAAGGAAAGGACCAAACTACCTCCAATATATCCTTTTAAAATGTGCATAAAACTTTGTTGGATGACTCACCTTATGAGCCATAAATGGGCCCATGAGTCGTTAGGTGGCTCATCGATTTAATCTAGAGACTTCAAAGTCTCTAGTCCTATCTCACGAATGGGTTCACGGACCGTGGTTCCTCCCATGAGTCATGTACCAAGTTGTGGAGTCTAAGGAAGTCTTGAGGGTCCTCTGGACCAAACTCATGGTTGGACCTATGGCTCGTGGACTCCATCACAGCTCATAAGCCAATTCGTGGCCTAACGAGGAAGGCTAGTTGGCTCCCACGGCTGGTTTCAGGGCTTATGGGTCCTCCTACGGCTTGTGAACCTAATCGTAGAGTCTGAAAACTGTACAAAACTATCCTAAGTGTTGGTCTAAATGCCAGTTCAAAATCTGTGGTGTTATAATATCTCCCCCTTAGGATTATTCATCCTTGAATGAAGGTCTAACTAGAGTGAACAGACAACCAAAAGGAAACTCAACTACTATCTCTGAACTGAACTTGTTAGAAAAGGTCATACACACAAATAGGAAAACCCAAAGCATGAATGAAATCGCAGGAACTAAGAACACTCAAACATAAAGAACAGGTGTTGAAATAAGAGGAGTACTATTACCTTCAGCATCTTCTTCCTATGGAGTGAACAAGTAAGGGTATCTAACTTTCATATCCTCTTCAGCTTCCCATGTAGCCTCTTCAACAAACAAGTTTCTTCACAAAACTTTCACTTATCCTACTTCTTTGGTTCGTAACTTGCGAACCTGACAAGAAAGAATTTTAACTGGATATATTTATAAGATAGGCTTTCTTTCACCCCAACATTCTCTGTAGGCACAATGAATGAAGGATCACCTACACGCTTCTTAAGCATAGAAATGTGAAATACAGGATGGATTGCTGCTAACTCTGCTGGTAGCTCTAACTCATAAGCTACTTTACCAATACTCTTTAAAATTTGGTAAGGACCAACATAGTAGGGATTAAGCTTCCCTTTTTTTCCAAATTGCATAACACCCTTCATGGGTGAAACTTTTAGATGCAAAAAATCATCAACTTCTAACTCTAAGTCCCTACACCTAACACCAGTATAGGAATTATGGAGACTTTGAGCAGTCTTCAATCTTTCCTTAATGGTCTTAACCTTTTCTATAGCCTGGTGAACAAAGTTTATGCCCTATCAACTCTGCTCTACCATCTTTGAACCAACAGATTATAGATCTACACGTTAACCATAAAGAGCCTCATAAGGAGCCATCTAAATGTTGGAATGATAGCAGTTGTTATACACAAACTCCATGAGAGGAAAATGGTCATACCAATTTCCTTTGAAGTTAATAGCATAGGCTCTCAACATATCCTTATGGTTTTGGATGGTAAGCTCTGCCTGACCATCTGTCTATGGATGAAAAGCAGTACTAAGGTTCACCCTTAAACCTAAACCCTTCTGAAAAAATGACTTCCATAACTGGGCAGTGAACTGAGCGCCCCTATCTGATATAATGGATAAAGGAACTCCATGAAGTTTGACTATCTCACGGATGTACAATCTAGCATAACATCTGTTGAATTTGTAGTCTTAACTTCCAAGAAGTGAGCTGACTTGGTCATTCGGTTTACAATAATTGAAATCTAGTCATGTTATCATCGAGATTGCGGTAGACCTGTGATGAAGTCCATATTAATCATCTCTCACTTCCACTCTGAGAGTGCTATATTCTGACCATGCCATATGGCCTTTGGTGCTCAACCTTAACCTGCTGATAAACTAGGCACTTAGCAATATCACTCTTTATACCATTCCACCAATAAATCTCTCTCAAGTGATAGTACATCTTTGTAGAACCTGGATAGATTGAATATCTGGGACTGTCCACTTTGGCCATTATTCTATTTATGAGATCATTCATATCTGGAATAGATAATCTAACTTGATGCTAGTAATGCTCAAATGTACTCTCCTGTCAGGAGGTATCGGTGATCGTCAGAGCAAAGCTCATTTATAGTTCCCAACGGATGCCGAGGTCGAACCCATAAAGAATTTAGAGTTTAGCCTAGGTGATTATAAAACAAAGTTCACAATAAGAGTGAGTAATATAAAGGAAGGGGGAATTGGGAATCTGTCACAATTTTGCAATACAAACAAAACAATAAAGTAAAATAGGGTGTAGACAATAGAGATGACTACTAGGGATGTGTGTCAAATGGGACTCGAACATGGGATAGGGTGAGTACTTATTGATACAAATTTATGCTAAATGATATGGGTAACCTTGGTTTTAGGCATGATTATTTATCTATCAATCAACAACCATATATTCAACAACCTTTAGTTAAGAACTATTGATTAATCAATAAGCAACCAAGTATTTGCTTAGCGAGGTCATACTATTTCTAGATTTAGACCCTTAAATGGGTGATTCCATTGATTTGGGATATTTCTAACCTCAATATAAATAGAAGCCCAAGTTCCTACTAGTGATTTCATATCTGAAGCTATGATCTCCTCTTTTAAGCAAATCCACAACCAAGTAATGAAAATCAATGTTTGCAACCACCAATTTTAGAATTAAAATATGGTGAAATTACTAGACCCATGTCAATAAAGCAATTATAAACAAGAATCAGCAACACCCACACACATTTATCAAGTACCCATCATCAAAAAATTACTAGCTAAGAGGTTTAGCTACTCATGCTTAAGGAAAAAGAAATGCCAAATGGGTAATTCAATTTCCATTCCATTAAAGCTAAATTTCTTAATAACCAAGCTCAATTTGAACACAAATAGTGGCTCTAAAAAGTGGGAAGAAGGAATTATGAGAAACCCTCTTTTTATTCTTAGAAGAAAAAACTTGTTCACAAAGCTAAGAATAATTTTTTAAACTCAGTGCTAGCTGAACTCTTTACAATTGGGCCTAAATTGGGTATATAAACATTTCTAAGGTGTCACAAATTTTGGACAAAAATGCCCTTTGGGTGGTGTGTGACGCGATGTGCGGTTCACACGTCATGATGTGCGCATCGCACACCCTGCTTCAGTCATCAGTGACTCAGGTATCTTGGGGAGCTTTATGCGAAGGGGGTGCAGTTTGCACCAGGCGTTGTGCATATCGCACAATGATGAAACCCCTTAACAGATCCTTCAGCAAATTTTGGCCTTCATGCGGTGGGAGGTGCAGTCCACACCAGGCCAAGTGCATGTCACACAAGGACCACATCTTTCAGCAGAATCTTCGTCTTGTTAGCTCACTTCACACTTCGCTCCTGTTTGGCTATTTTTGGATTCATTTCCTTATTTTCCATCTTTGATCGTAAGTAACTGCATAGATATTAATAAAGGCTATAAGAACCTCTAAATCTTAGCAAAACATGCGATAATTCATGAGTAAAGGGTCAATAAGTTGATAGATTACTGACTTATCAAACTCCCAAACTTGATCTATTGCTGGTCCTCAAGCAAGATACTCACAAGGTAAGGAATGAATTATGCTCTAGACTCAATCAAGGCACAAAAGACTACTCTATTCTATAAAAGAAAACCTAAGAAAAATAACAAATAAAAAGACTCAACTACAATGCTCATCTCAATTTGAACCGCCCCAATATCAAGGCAATTTGTCATTTCAGTATCATTTCAAAAGGCTTCATTTCTCATTCAAAATCAAGGGAATTTTGTCATTCAAAACAAGATACAAAGCTTCTCAAGTAATTGGCATACACCATTGAGGTTTGCCTCAAGATTCGCCAAATAACTTGTCTGATTCATTCATCTAAATTGAAATAGAGACTTCATAATTCAATTTTAGTGCATGATTCCACTCACCACAAGAGAGAATTCCACTCACAATCATGAAATTAACAACACGAAGGGATTATGGAGAACCAAGAAGACTCTCACTCTCTTAAGGAAGTTCAAGTGCACACATGCTGAACCACAGGCTTGCCCTTCATGTAAATTGCCACTAATGTAGGGTGGTGATGAATGATCAAATCGTGCTCCCCAAAGTTGGAGGTCATGATAATCGTGCAGCAAAACAAAATTTATAATTCGGTCGTACCCAAGGGACTTGGAGCTTGCTAAATGAAGATTGTCCAAAATGAGGTCAAAATGAGAGTAAATGCTTAAAACGAGAAAAGTAAAAGGTTGGGGGAATTGGGATGTTGTCACTACAATCACAATTAAAATCAAAGATATAAATGAAAGCGGGTGAACCAAATTGAGTAGGTGACTAGGGATGTGAATCAGATGGGGCTTTAATCATGGGATAGGGTGATTATCAATTTACACTTATTCTAACTTATTCACATAAGTAGCATTGGTCAAGGGTATCGATTGTTATCTCTCGATAAACAACTATATATCTGATAATATCGGTTAGAGCATCATCGATTTGATCAACAAACAACCAATCTAAGCTTGGAGAGGTTAAACTATCTCTAGCTTAGACCCTTAAGTGGGTGATTACTTTGGTAAGAGATATTTCTAGCCTCAAATCTGGATGGAGTCCCAAGTTCCCACTAGTAGTTTCACATCCGAAACCATGAAATCCTCTTTCAAGCAATCACATAGTCAAGTAATGAAAATTAATATTTGCAACCACCAATTTTAGGATTAAAACTTGGTGAAACTAGTAGACCCATGTCAAATAAGCAATTATAAAAATGAACTAACAACACCCCCACCCATTTGTCAAGCACCCATAATCAACAGATCCCTAGACACGAGAAATTAGCCATTCATAGCAAGGGAGAGAGATATACCAAATGGGTAAGTCAAAATCCTCTTCATTGGAGTTGAGTCTCAAGTTCTAAGCTCAATTTGAGTACAAAAACGGTTAACCAAGAGAATGGATTCAAACCCTCTTCTCTTTGGAGAGAAAAACTTATTCTCAAGGCAAAAAGCTTTCTAAAATATTCAGGACTGAAGAATGTTATTTACAATTCTGCCTAAATTGGCCTTTTAAATTTTTCCAAAATGTCACTAAAATTTAAGACAAAATTGCCCTTCAAGTGGTGTGCAGCACGGTGTACGGTTCACACGTCATGATGTGCGCATCGCACACCCTCTTTAGTTGGACCAGTGACTTCATCTAATTTTTGGAGCTTCATGCGAAGGGGGTCCGGTTCGCACCTTGGGATGTGCGTGTCACACAACGACTGCACTCCTTAGCAGATTCTTCAGTGGCTTTTGCAACTTTCTGTGGAGGATGTGCGGTTAGCACCTTGGATTGTGCGTGTCGCACGACTATCACATTTCATGTCAAAATCTCCATCTTTTCCGAACACTTCACACTTCACTCCTTTTGAGCTCTTTTTGGGTCCATTTCCTTGTTTCTCATCTTTTATCAAATGTACCTGCATAGACATCAATAAAGGCCATAAGAACCTCTAAATCTATTTAAAACATAGCAATAATTCATGGATATAGGCTCAATAAGTTGGTAGATTACCGACTTATCAAACCCCTAAACTTGAACTATTTCTTGTCCTCAAGTAAGATACTCACAAAGCAAGGAATGAATTATTCTCTAGACTCAATTAAGGCACAAAAGACTAATCTATACTATACAAAAATAAAAAAAAAAGAATAAACGAAAGATTCAAATAAAAGACTCAACTATGATGCTCATATCAATTTGAACCACCACAAAGTTAAGGCATTTGACCATTTCAAATTTTTATCCAAAAGGACTTCAATTCTCAATCAAAATCAAGGGAATTTTGTCATTCAAAACAAGACATTTAAGCTTTTCAAGTCATTGGCATGGACCGCAAGGTTTTCCTCGAGATTTGCAACATAACTTGTCTCAGTCATTCTCCTCAATTGAAATAGAGACCTCAGGTTTCAATTTGAGTGCATGATTCCACTCACCACAAGAGAGAATCCCACTCACAATCATTCAATTCACAAATAATCAGGATTATAGGAGAACCAAAAAGACTCTCACTCTCTCAAGGAAGTTCAAGTGCATACGCGTTCAACCATTGGCTTGCCCTTCATGTATATCGCCACTAATGTAGGGTAGCCATGCTCAGAATCACCAAGGACTTGTGGGTTACGATGTTGGCTAGGGCTAAGGTGAGGATTTTCATTTGATTCAAGTGAATACACCTCCCTAATGCTCTTTGTTCTCATTTTAGACACCGCTCACATTTTTCAATTTCAGCTTCACCTTATTTCACCCTCACACAACCCAAGATTTCTCCTTTTTACTCATGATCATTCAAACTCCTTGTATCGCCTTTGTTTCATAGCACCTATTTTTGCTTTTAATTTTGCTCATTGGATTGAATTTTTGGAGCAAATTTTCAATCCAAACCTAAGGTGCTACCTTGCACTTTGAGTGCACTTCTTTTCTTCTCCTCATTTGATCACATACACCCCCAACCTTAGGCATTTGCCTATGTTATCTTTCATCCGCCCCAAAATTAGACTCTTTAGCCTACATTTCATTTTCAACCAATTAGGGAGGATGGGTGCCAAGATAGAGGTTCCAAAAAGGTCAAGGTATTAACAAGGTGTCAAATAACGGTCACAAGCTCAAAAGGTTTCACTAGGGTTGAAGTCATGGGAAGTCATTTGGGCAAAATGGCTATCAAAAAGGGCCTAAGGTCATCTTCCAAGCTCGGTCACACCTAGAATTTCGCCTTGAATCACATTCAGGGCAAGTTCTAGACAACACTTATGCACAAGAATCAAGGTAAAACCTCACCACACAAGGCATCATGCCACAAGACTTCTTTCAATAGTCTCAAAATCAATTGGGACAAATGATTTTTGACAAGCTATTCCCAGTTCATTACACACTTGTTTGTGAGTCAATCAAGCCAAAGCGAGAGTGTGCAAGTCATGACAAGAGAATGCTTTTCCTCAAAAAATCATTTCCCTTCTTCCTTTTATTTTCACAACACTTTGCCAAGAGAATTTCTTTTTCCGGTGGGCCCATTTTGAGACAAGCAACTACGCACTCAATTCTAAAACTAAAACTTGGCATTTTCCCTTAAGAAATTCGCCTCTCAATCTATCATAGGGAAACACCAACCCGGTTTGACACAAAAATAAAAGAAAAGAAAAAGACAATAATCAAAACTTTTGCTCCTTGGGAAAGAACCGTGGTATTAAGAAAACCCTCGGAGTTTATTTCTAAAATACTATTAACAAGGCGATATCCAAATTATGTGCTCGTCATTTATTTTAAAACAAGCCTCAGCATAGGCCTTTAGCGCATTTGCAAAGCACGAGTAGTGAAATAATGGGGCATGTAAGACCAACTCGGCAACACAATCTCAATCAATAAAAATCAAGCCCGCCGAGGGCACAAATAAGCTCAAAATAGGGCACAAAATATAATCAAAAGGCCCGGCAAGGGAAATAGCATCACAATCATCCAAAATGCGCCCGACAAGGGCCAAATATAATCTAGCAGAATGTCATCAAGGCCCGACAAGGGAAGTTAAAACTAATATCTCAGGCCCCATCACGGGCACCAACAAAAGCACATAAGGCCACCCCCTACCCATGAAAGAAGCATTGCCCTCAATCCTAAGAGCTTAAGGGAAAGAAAGGTAAACTCCCTAGAGGACTAGGCCTCATCATCATCATCATTTGCAGCTGTCTCCTTATCTGCTGGCTTCTCATTCTCATCATCATCCAGCTCCTGATCTTCGTTATCAGACAACACCTCATCCTCATAGGCTGCAAACAAGCTATCCAAGCGGCTAAGAATTTTACGAGGTGGAGGCAAAATAGTGAAATCTTCTTGCATTACCGGGGCTTTCCCTTTCTCCTTGGAAATGTCTTTCTAAAGGGACTTGATAAATTTATCACAAGCATCCACCAATTTGCGTAGAATGAGAATGCTTTCCACAACTTCTTTCATGGCCCACTTGACTGCCCTATCAATCTAACCCGGTAGATCATTTGATAAATCCCTCAATTGCCTCTCATGATTGTATGTTTTTTTGACCATGTCCCGGAGGCTATTTTTGGACAGTGGCTCTCTGGGTGAAGTAGTTGAGGGTGTTTGTTCTTCTGAAGTAGGATGAGATGGAGGAGAGGTATGTATTTTTGCATCAGAGTCATCATCCTCGACTTCCACCGATGCCTTGACCCTATGCCTTTTGAATCGAGGAGCATCCTTGTCAGTCTTCTTATCAAGATCCAACACACCAATGGCCAGAGTAGAAGTATCACGGTCGGAGTAAGGAACACCGGCTTGCGTACAAAGTTTGCTAATTAACACCGGGAAGGGAAATGCATTACCACTCCTTCGAGATTTGCATTTTATTACTAAGGCAATAACCTCACCCACATTGATATGATCTCCTACCATGATAGCAGCTACTAGCATGGCTCCATCATGTGTGATCTTTTGGTAATTTTAAGAAGGCATGAAACGGGAGCGCACAAAGTCATACCACAAGCGTGCCTCGAAGTATAAAGTCAGGCGGGGAATTTCACCCCTATAGTAGCCCAGGTATGTATGTCAGGAGAAATGATGGAGAAGCCCATTCAAGAGGTTTGCACTTGAGGAGTAGCTTAGCAATGAGGTCTGGTGCCGATTCAATTGGAGTGCTCCAATAGATGACATTAATTGCAGCTAGAGTGATCTTGACTTCTTTTCCCTGAACCATAATTGAGTCCAATGCGGGGAAGGTCTCACAACCCCCTTTGTGACCCTTAGCATCTTATGTGGACTGATATGAGGCGAAGAACTCCCGGACTAACTCCTTGTAATAGTTTCTGGGCACTTCCTGAAATGGTTGCCACTGAGGGTTGACAAACTGAGTGGGGATGTTGGGTAGATTATACCCACTGCATTCAGGTTGAATCTTTGCTCCTCATTGAAGGTCCTGCCCTTATCACAATCATAAATCACCTTCATGCCTCCATTCCAAACCGAACCATCTCATCTTCTGAGACTTGGTCACGGGAGGATGAGATATTTTTTCCCTTTTGAATTGGCTTGGAAGACGAGGGAGCTATTGGCCTGCGTGATCTTCTCTCGAGGTTACCCTTGTTAGAAGATATATTCTGCATACAGAGATTATGAGTCAAAAACAAAAACAAAACCTAAGAAGAAGTTAGCAAACTACAAAGGATGGAATGCAACAGAATAGAAAAACAAAGTAGGTGATTGTTGGCTTGTGCGGACCATATGCGAAACGCACCAGGGAGAGTGTGTGTCGCATGTGCTATTGCATAAGAAAACAGAAACCTACAGAGATTTTCCACTGAGATACGAAGCTGGTGCGATTCGCACCATCCGAAGTACGAGTCGCAACAAGTGACGCCCCTCGAAGCAGTGACTAGCTCTTTCTTTTTAACATGGTGCGATACCTTGTGTGACTCGCATGTTAAGATCTATGCATCGTATGCGAAACGAACAAAGGCAAAATTGGAATTTTGGGCACCTTGTGTTCTTGTGAGTTATGCATATGATCCATAGAGCAAGGCGTGCTTAATCACTTGGCACCATGCAGCAAACAAATCAACAATAAACAAGGGGGACAATGGATATCATGACCACAACCTCTGGGTACTCAGACTTCCCCAAATTTCAATTAACACAACAACAAGCAAGAAAGGAACTCAACGACTTCCCTTAAGATGGACATTACCCCGTCTATCATTTGGAACATAAATCCCTCACTTGCAACAATGGGTACCAACAATTTTAGCAATAATAACTCCCTCCTCGCACAATATCATGCACCCCAAATATAATGCTCAACAAGAATCATGGGTATACAATCAGCAAAAATTCAGTCTCAAGTGTCAAAAAAAATTTCAATCTAAACCTCATGACAATCGATGATTTTACCTTAAGAACGATGTCACCCAATCTATCATCGGGCCAAATCATTCATTTATCACGAGTGGGTTACTCAGACTTCACCCCAAGCACAGATTTCAAGGCTAAAAATTACTACCAATCAACATGCATTAACAAGATTTAGGTTCTACCAAGTTGACACAAAGCAATATCATCAATACAACACAAAATTGGGGACCCAAAATTTTTAGATCTCACCCAAAACCAATATGGTAATTCTACTAAGCATGCTTCACAATATGAGTTATCAACCTCCATAACAACAAATATTTAACGTTGGGGTGCATACCACGAGTGAAGATTATGAAGGGAGGAGTAAAAATTGAAGCTTTTTGGACTTTAACAATGGTGACCTAATCAGACCTCACCGAAGAACGATGGCGGCAGCGGTGGTGTAGCAGTGGAGATGGTTGGGAGAGAGGAGAAGAAGATGTTGGGAAAAGTGGAGAGGTTTGTGGAAGGTTTTGGGAGAGAATTTTAAGAGTTTGAGAGAAAAGATGGTGGAAGAAGGAGAAGAGAGACGGTTTTAAAAAGAAAAGAGGAAGAAAAGTTTAGCTGGGTCGTATTCGGGTCGAGTCGGTCAATGGGTTAGGTCCATTAAAATTCAAATTTACCTTCTGTGCACCGCGATATGCGATTCACACCAGTGTAATGACCCTTACGATTATTTCCACGTATACGTTTTTCTTGAACCGTTAGAGCTTGTTTGTAGCGGCCCCAAGTCACTTAAGGCTCATCAGGACTGGTATTTCGGTGTTGGGTCCATTTGTTTGGTCGCATTATAAGTTTTTAAGTCAAGCAAGTCAGCAAAAGCTATCGTAAGTTCTTTAATAAATTTTCTGAACTTTGGGTAGAATGTCTTGGAGCTTTTCACTCAATATATAAAGAGTTAGAAGTCCCCCGAAATACCAAATCAAAGGTCTACGAGTCTAGTCTCCAACGCACAAAACCTCACGTCCAACTCATCGCGGAGTAAAAAGTTATGACTGTTTTACCGCGGACTGTCTGGCAGAAAATGGGTTGCGAACCAGATCGCGAACCGGGTCGGGTTAAACTCGATTTAAAGCCTCAAATTCACATTTTAAAATGCCGTTTCATTTCTGAAACAGTGAGAAAACATAAGGGAGAGTTCTTTAGTATCTAAATCGTGCGATGGTGAGTTGCAAACTTAAATTTAAGAATTTTATTAACATCGCGTGTATTTGGAAATATTTTATTTAAAAGTCGAATGTGGTAGAAAATTATATTATTATTACCTTTTCAAAATATTTTAAAGGTTTATGGAAAATATTTTTGATACGATATAATTGTATATGTATTTATTTTATAAGGTTTTTATACATTGTAATATTTTAACGGAGATAGTAAATTTAGTTATGTTGAAAATTATTATTATAACATAGTAGGTTTTATTTGAAATAATTTTCTATGAATTATGGTATATTTAAAAAGTTATATTTATTATACCACGAACCTATGCAATACCCAAATATATATAACGGGGTAAGAATATTCTTTCAATAATGCCACCTCCACTCCACGTGGGAGTGGAGGGGTTGGACAACACATTGTAACAACTTTTGGGGTGCTGCCACTTGTTCCACTCACTAGCTTATTAGCTAGAATTAAGTGGCAGGAGTATTTATTTAGGTGCCTTCAATTTGTATTTGTCCAGGAGTAGAAGTGATCACATGAAGCATTTACATACTTTTGTGTGTTGAAAAGATTAAATAAGGAGTTCGTATGAATGAATTGCTGACGCAATATTGTTAATTATCAAAAAGAAATCAATTATCTACGTCAAGTTATTCAAGACCAAATCCGATTCTGATTTAGTTTTGGATTTTCTCGGAGTGGTTCGAGCTTGGACATCATCTTAGCAGCTTGTCATCGAACGACAGGTAGGTTACGGTTTATTTTCCCTAGACTCTGCATATATAGGATAAAATTGTATTAATGGGCGTCCTTGGGTTGGTTTATTAGGTTGGTACCACAGACCTCGACCGCTTTATTCATATCCGCCTACTTTTGTTCCTCCGTTGCTTGTAGTATTTACCGATATATTTTATTTACCCTTGTGGTCCTGTGAGGCCTTGTTGACTCTGTAACATAGAAGGTGGGATTTTGGGAATGTCCACGAGTCCCGGGCATAGAATTATCCTTCTAGGCTGGTTATGCTTGCTGAGTAGTTGTGGGCCTGTGCAGGGTCGATAGGTTGATTATGAGCTGCTGGGCAGCTATTGAGTTTGATCCTACCATTTTCATGCATATAAAGAGGTTTTATCCATGTTTTACTATGGTTTTGGCTTCGGGCCTACTGACACTATTTTCTAAACCTTGCATGGCCCGGGGGGCCATTTTTATGAAAATAATTTTGAAATGGTTTGATTTAACTTGTGAATATTTCTGGATAATAGAAAGTAAAATTATGTTTAAAATCATCAGTTTTATGATTATCGCTAGACTCGGCAGGGCCGGGGTGCTAGTTGAGTTTACTTGTTACTTGAGATGATTTTTAGCCTCGGTCGGACCGAGCACCTGAGATGACTTTTTACTGTTTAGACCCGGCTACGCCCGGGCACCCTTGGAGGGGTTTTTGAGACATTTCCTACTACTTTAGTCCTGGACAGGGTCTGGGCATTGCATATTCGAGACTGGGTCTCTATATTGACCCGTACTTGCTTCCGTACGACATGTTTTGATACTTAGTTTTAGTATAGGGTCTGGGACGTCCATGGACCTTGCCATCCGGGCCAGGGGTACGGCTGCGTGTGCACGGAGGCAGTGTCCTTCCTTGGAACCTACCTACTGGGTCCGGATCGGCTCGGAGGAGGTACATACAGAGATACCATTTCACTTGAGATTTTCATGCATCATATCATTCATTGTTTGAGGCTTCACCCTTGTTTGGTGTTTGTTGATTGTACGCTCCGGTAGTATGGGATGCCGGAGGGTTTGTTTTCACTTGTTTGTGTTCCTCAGTTGTATGGGCGGCCGGGGGACTGTAGGTAGACTTTTGCTATTTACTTACGGAATTGTTCTCTATTATGGATAAGTATGGGATTGGTTACTGCTAGACTGTTAGTTTCTGGATTTGAGATTGATATGATTAGTTGAGTTTGATTCATGTCTCTGAGCATGCCTATTATTACTCTTTCTCTCTTTTTCTTACACTTGAGGTTACCGGTATACCGTCCATTTCGTAAACTTATTTTGTATACACTGTTGTTGCAAGGACCCCAGGTGCGTTGTTTCTTACTTTCACATGTGCCTATGGTGTGTATATTCTGCTTACTAGCCTCATATGTGGTTCTGTTGATTTCCCTCTGGGCTAGTTCCTGTGTATCTTTCGTTGATTTCTGTGACTACTTGCTTCTATTCTGTCTATTACTACGCTTTTATCTTATATGTGCCCAGTCGGCCTATGATACCTACTGGGTACCTTATGTTTCGCATTTGGTGCTCACCCCTACCCCCTGCATCTTTGGGTGCAGATCCTAGCGTAGGTCATCGCCGTTAGATCGCTGTGATTTGTGCTTGGAGATCTTTTGGGGACTACTTCAGACTGAGGGTGAGCTCTTGGCGATCGGAGCTTAGCTTTAGTTTATCTTTTGCTTCATGTACTCTATTACCATTCAGAGACATTTGTATATATTGTTTTGGATCATTTACACTCTATGTATGTAGTTTTGGCTCTATACTATGATACCAGGTCTTAGGGTTTCGTTTAGTTTCTGCATATGTATATATTAATAGTCCTTTTATCCGCTCTCTTCGTCTTGTTCTCTTATTTGTAAGATAGTAGCCCATTACTAACTGTTCTGGGCTACGGGGATTGGTTCACCTACCGGGGGTTGTAGGTGCCATCATGACCGAGAAATTGGGTCGTGACAACTTGGTATCAGAGCTTTAGGTTCACCGGTGTCATCTAGTAGAGTCCTGCGGATCGGGGCGGAGACGTCCGTACTCAATCTTTGGGAGGCTACAGTGATATTTTAGGAATTTGACTCTTTCATTGCTTCTGTGTCGTGCATAGTACCCTTGATGTTTCTGGAAATCTCATTTGTTCTACTTCATTCTCCCGCAGATGGCTCGTACGAGATCATCAGAATCACGCGAAGATGAGCCTCCCACTCCAGCTAAGGGTCGAGGACGCCCTCGATCAGTGGCACCTGCTAGAACTGCTAGGGTGGAGATAGAGCCCGAGCAGCATGTGGATCAGGGGGCAGCCCAGGTACCACCAGCTCCAGTACCAGCTCTAGTGCCCACTTTTGTGCCAGCTCCAGCCGCAGCTCAGTCTCCAGATATTCAGGGATTACAATTACAGCTTTTGGGTGTGATTGGAGAGCGGCCTTCTGAGGTAGCACAGACACCCGCTCAGGGGGCAGCCCTGGGTGCACAGAGCTCAGGAGCGCAGCTTGCTTCTATGGCTCCCCGTGCGGAGGTCATTCCGGTCCCATCTGTTGCACTGCCTCTTGCTCCTCGCCCAGCTATGACAGAGTCAGAGCAGAAGGTGTTGGGTAGGTTTTTGAGGTTAGCACCTCCGAGGTTTGCTGGTACTTCTGGACAGGATCCACATGACTTTATTACTACCTGTGAGGAGATGTTGCATCATCTGGGTTTGTTATAGACTCACGGGGTTAGTTATACTACCTATCAGTTGGAGGGCCCAGCGAAGTTATGGTGGAGGGCCCAGGTTGCTTGTAGACCACCATCGTCACTTCTTTTGACCTGGTCTGAGTTTTATGAGGCCTTTATGGCCAAGTTCCTACCTCAGAGTGATCGTGAGCGTCGCAGGGAGTAGTTTACTCACCTTACGCAGGGGTCTACGACTATCTCGGAGTATGAGACCCGTTTCCATCAGCTAGCACCGTTCGGAGCTATGATCATTCCTACCTAGGCTGATAGGATTCGCAGATTTGTATTGGGTTTGAGGCCAGAGATCAGGCAGCCAGCTGAGATATTGATTGCCAGTGGTGCGATTGGTCATTTTTAGCTAGAGATTGCCCTTAGCAGGGTACAGTTCAGTTGGCCGAGCCTTTACGGGCAGTTCAGCCCCCGGCTAGAGGGGGTGGTCATCAGGGTAGAGGTGGTGCTCCGCGCGGCAGAGAAGGTGGTAGGGATGGCGGTCGGGTAGGTGGAGGTCGTCGTCAGTTTTACGCGGTCCCTAGGAGACCAGAGGCAGAGGCCTCAGATGCTGTGATTACAGGTACGATTTCTGTGTGCCATCAGTCTTCTATGGCTTTATTTGATCCTGGATCCACTTGTTCATATGTATCTTCCTACTTTGTGCCTTGTTTGGGGTTGGCTAGTGAGCCATTATCTGTTCCTGTTTCTGTTTCGACCCCAGTAGGAGACTCTTTAGTAGTGGATCGAATTGTGAGATCCTGTATGTTATCTATTGGTGATTCAGAGACTTGGGGTGACTTGATGATTCTTGATATGCTAGATTTTGATGTGATACTGGGAATGGACTGGTTATCCCCTCACCGTGTGGTTTTGGATTGTTATGCCAAGACCATTACCATAGTTGTGCCCGGTGTATCCCCGGTTGTGTGGCAGGGTTCTGTTAGCCATGCACCATCTGGGATCATCTCTTGTCTTCGAGCTAGGAAGCTGATTTCCCGTGGGTGTTTAGCTTATCTAGCATATGTCCGAGATGTTAGTGCTGACCCCACTTCTCCTGAGTCTGTTCCTGTGGTTAGAGACTTCCTCGATGTATTTCCTACCGACCTGCCAGGCCTTCCACCTGAGAGAGAGCCGGGCACTAGGCCCATTTCTATTTCTTCTTACCGTATGGCTCTTGCTGAGTTGAGGGAGCTTAAGGATCAGCTCCAGGATCTGTTAGCTAAGGGGTTTATTAGACCTAGTGTGTCACCGTGGGGTGCTCATGTTCTCTTCGTGAAAAAGAAGGATGGGTCAATGCGCATGTGTATTGATTATCGGCAGTTGAATAGGGTGACAGTGAAGAATAGGTATCCGATGCCGAGGATTGATGATTTGTTTGACCAGCTTAAGGGTTCAGTAGTGTTTTCGAAGATTGATTTGAGGTCTGGCTACCATCAGTTGAGGATTAGGGCGGAGGACATCCCTAAGACAGCATTCAGGACACGTTATGGCCATTATGAGTTCCTGGTGATGTCTTTTGGGTTGACTAATGCCCCCGCAGCCTTTATGAACTTGATGCACATGGTTCTTGGCCCGTATTTGGACTCATTTGTGATAGTTTATATAGACGACATCTTGGTATACTCGCGTAGTAGAGATGAGCATGAGTAGCACTTGAGGGTTATACTCTAGACTTTGAGAGATCATCAACTTTATGCCAAGTTCTCAAAGTGCGAGTTTTGGCTTGAGTCAGTTGCATTCCTAGGGCACGTGGTGTCTAAGGATGGGATTAGGGTTGATCCGGGAAAGATTTCAGCGGTTTGTGAGTGGCCTATACCTACTACTGTTACTGAGGTTCACAGCTTTATTGGGTTAGCAGGTTACTACAGACGGTTCGTTGAGGGATTTTCTTCCATAGCAGCACCCTTGACTATGCTGACTAGGAAGGATATCCCATTTCAGTTGTCGGATCAGTTTGAGGATAGCTTCCAGAGGCTTAAGGCCTTATTGACTTCAGCTCCAGTTTTGACTTTGCCAGTTGAGGGTCAGAATTTCTCCGTGTATTGTGATGCTTCTGGGGTTGGTCTTGGTTGTGTGTTGATGCAGCAGGGTCGAGTAATAGCATAGCGTCGAGGCAGCTGAAGGTTCACGAGCGCAACTACCCCACTCATGATTTAGAGTTAGCGGCGGTAGTTTTCGCGCTCAAGATCTGGAGGCATTACCTATATGGAGTTCACTGTGAGATCTTCACTTATCACCATAGTCTTCAGTATATCACGAGTCAGCGGGAGTTGAACTCGAGACAGAGGAGATGGGTCGAGTTACTGAAGGACTATGACTTCACTATTCTGTGTCATCCGGGCAAGGCAAACGTGGTAGCGGATGCCTTGAGCCGGAAGGCAGTGAGTATGGGTAGCCTAGCTTCTCTTTCAATTTCAGAGCGGCCGTTGGCCTTGGACATTCAGTCCTTGGCTAACCATTTGGTTAGGCTTGATTTGTCGGATCCTAGCAGAGTTCTCGCCAGTGTTGAGGTTCGTTCTACTTTGATTGATCAGATTCAGAGCCATCAGTTTGAGGATCAGCAGTTGTATGACCTTCGTGATCGGGTTGTTCAGGGTGAGACCAGTCGGGTTACTCTAGATTCAGATGGGGCTCTGAGGTTTGATAGTCGCCTTTGTGTTCGGAGGATTAGTGATTTGATTCAGTTGATACTTCATGAGGCACATTGTACTAGATACTCCATTCACCCTGGCACAACAAAGATGTATAGAGACTTGATGCAACTTTACTGGTGGAGTGGTATGAAGCGGGATATAGCAGATTTCGTATGTCGGTGCTTGAACTGTCAGCAGGTTAAGTTCGAGCACATAAGACCTGGTGGTTTGATGCAGCGACTTCCTATTCCTGAGTGGAAGTGGGAAGGGATTACTCTGGACTTCGTTGTTGGTTTGCCTCGTACTTCTCATGGGTTTGATTCCATATGGGTGAATGTTGATAGGCTGACTAAGTCAGCACATTTCTTGCCGGTTCAGACTTCTTATGGTGCAGAGAGGTTAGCCCAGATCTACCTTCGTGAGATTGTTCGGTTTCATGGGGTCCCTGCTTCTATCATTTCAGACCGTGGCACTCAGTTCACATCTCAGTTCTGGAGGGCTATTCAGCGAGACTTGGGTACAGAGGTTCATCTTAGTACCACTTTCCACCCTCAGACAGATGGCCAGTCCGAGAGGACCATTCAGAATCTGGAGGACATGCTTCGGGCCTGTATTCTTGACTTTGGAGGTTCTTGGGATCAGTTTGTTCCCTTGGCAGAGTTTGCTTATAATAACAGCTTTCATTCGAGTATCGGCATGGCACCTTTTGAGGCTTTGTATGGCAGGCGTTGCAGATCACCGGTAGGTTGGTTTGATGGTTTTAGTGCTGGGCCACAGAGCACAGATTTGCCTCGATATTCCTTAGACCGAGTCCGAGTGATTAAGGACAGACTTCGGGAAGCTCAGAGCAGGCAGAAGAGTTATGCTGATCATAGGCTTCGTGCCTTGGAGTATAGTGTCGGTGACTTGGTGTTTCTCCGTGTATCGCCCATGAAGGGCGTGATGAGATTTGGTAGGCGGGGCAAGATTAGGGGCAAGCTTCGCCCCAGATACATTGGGCCGTTTGAGATTCTTCAGAGGGTTGGTAGCGTTGCCTATCAGCTAGCCTTGCCTCCGATGTTTTCGGCTATACATCCTGTATTTCACGTTTCGATGTTGTGTCCGTATGTCCCAGATGAGTCTCATGTGTTGCAGTGGGATTCGGTTCAGTTGGGTGAGGATTTAGCCATTGTTGAGGAGCCGACGACTATTTTGGCCAGAGATGTCAGGAGATTGAGGTCTCGAGAGATCCCGGTTGTTAAGGTTCAATGGAGGCACCGTCCAATCGAGGAGGATACCTGGGAGACTGAGAGAGATATGCGAGATTAGTATCCGCAGCTATTTTAGCCTTCAGGTACCCCCTTGACCTTGACTTTCGAGGACGAAAGTCCTTTTTAGTAGTGGATGATGTAATGACCCTTATGGTTATTTCCACGTATACGTTTTCCTTGAACCGTTAGAGCTTGTTTGTAGCGGCCCCAAGTCACTTAAGGCTCGTCAAGACCGGTATTTTGGTGTTGTGTCCATTTGTTTGGTCGCATTATAAGTTTTGAAGTCAAGCAAGTCGGCAAAAGCTATCGTAAGTTCTTTAATAAATTTTCTGAACTTTGGGTAGAATGTCTCGGAGCTTTTCTCTCAATATATAAAGATTTAGAAGTCCCATGAAATACCAAATCGAAGGTCTACGAGTCTAGTTTCCAACGAACAAAACCTCACGTCCAACTGATCGTGGAGTAAAAAGTTATGACTATTTTACCGCGGACTGTCTGGCAGAAAACGGGTTGCGAACCGGGTCGGGTTAAACTCGATTTAAAGCCTCAACTTCACGTTTTAAAATGTCGTTTCAGTTCTGAAACAGTGAGAAAACATAAGGGAGAGTTCTTTAGTATCTAAATCGTGCGATGGTGAGTTGCAAACTTAAATTTAAGAATTTTATTAACATCGCGTGTATTTGGAAATATTTTATTTAAAAGTCGAATGTGGTAGAAAATTATATTATTATTATCTTTTCAAAATATTTTAAAGGTTTATGGAAAATATTTTTGATACGATATAATTATATATGTATTTATTTTATAAGGTTTTTATACATTGTAATATTTTAACGAAGATAGTAAATTTAGTTATGTTGAAAATTATTATTATAACATAGTAGATTTTATTTGAAATAATTTTCTATGAATTATGGTATATTTAAAAAGTTATATTTATTATACCACGAACCTATGCAATACTCGAATATATATAACGGGGTAAGAATATTCTTTCAATAATGCCACCTCCACTCCACGTGGGAGTGGAGGGGTTGGACAACACATTGTAACAACTTTTGGGGTGCTGCCACTTGTTCCACTCACTAGCTTATTAGCTAGAATTAAGTGGCAGGAGTATTTATATAGGTGCCTTCAATTTGTATTTGTCCAGGAGTAGAAGTGATCACATGAAGCATTTACATACTTCTGTGTGTTGAAAAGATTAAATAAGGAGTTCGTATGAACAGAATTGCTGACGCAATATTGTTAATTATCAAAAAGAAATCAATTATCTACGTCAAGTTATTCAAGCCAGAATCCGATTCTGATTTAGTTTTGGATTTTCTCAGAGTGGTTCGAGCTTGGACATCATCTTAGCAGCTTGTCATCGGACGACAGGTAGGTTACGGTTTATTTTCCCTAGACTCCGCATATATATGATAAAATTGTATTAATGGGCGTCCTTGGGTTGGTTTATTAGGTTGGTACCACAGACCTCGACCGCTTTATTCATATCCGCCTACTTTTGTTCCTCCGTTGCTTGTAGTATTTGCCGATATATTTTATTTACCCTTGTGGTCCTGTGAGGCCTTGTTGACTCTGGAAAATAGAAGGTGGGATTTTGGGAATGTCCGCGAGTCCCGGGCATAGAATTATCCTTCTAGGCTGGTTATGCTTGCTGAGTAGTTGTGGGCCTGTGCAGGGTCGATAGGTTGATTATGAGCTGCTGGGCAGCTATTGTGTTTGATCCTACCATTTTCATGCATATAAAGAGGTTTTATCCATGTTTTACTATGGTTTTGGCTTCGGGCCTACTGACACTATTTTCTAAACCTTGCATGGCCCGGGGGGCCGTTTTTTATGAAAATAATTTTGAAATGGTTTTATTTAACTTGTGAATATTTCTGGATAAAAGAAAGTAAAATTGTGTTTAAAATCATCAGTTTTACGATTATCGCTAGACTCGGCAGGGCCGAGGTGCTAGTTGAGTTTACTTGTTACTTGAGATGATTTTTAGCCTCGGTCGGACCGAGCACCTGAGATGACTTTTTACTGTTTAGACCCAGTTATTCCCGGGCACCCTTGGAGGGGTTTTTGAGATATTTTCCTACTACTTTAGTCCTGGACAGGGTCTGGGCATGCATATTCGAGACTGGGTCTCTATCTTGATCCCGGACTTGCTTCCGTACAACATGTTTTGATACTGAGTTTTAGTATGGGGTCTGGGACCTCCATGGACCTTGCCATCCGGGCCAGGGGCTACGGGCTGCGTGTGCCGGAGGAGGGGTATACGATGGAGTAGAGGTATAAGGGCAGTGTCCTTCCATGGAACCTACCTGCTGGGTCGGATCGGCGACGGAGGAGGTACATACAGAGATACCATTTCACTTGAGATCTTCATGCATCATATCATTCATTGTTTGAGGCTCCACCCTTGTTTATTGTTTGTTAATTGTACGCTCCGGTAGTATGGGATGCCGGAGGGTTTGTTTTCACTTGTTTGTGTTCCTCGGTTGTATTGGCGGCCGGGGGACTGTAGGCAGACTTTTGCTATTTACTTACGGAATTGTTCTCTATTATGGATAAGTATGGGATTGGTTACTGCTAGACTGTTAGTTTCTGGATTTGAGATTGATATGATTAGTTGAGTTTGATTCATGTCTCTGAGCATGCCTATTATTACTCTTTCTCTCTTTTTCTTACACTTGAGGTTACCGGTATACCGTCCATTTCGTAAACTTATTTTGTATACAACTGTTGTTGCAAGGACCCCAGGTGCGTTTGTTTCTTACTTTCACCTGTGCCTATGGTGTGTATATTCTGCTTACTAGTCCTCACATGTGGTTCTGTTGATTTCCCTCTGGGCTAGTTCCTGTGTACCTTTCATTGATTTCTGTGACTGCTTGCTTCTATTCTGTCTATTACTACACTTTTATCTTATATGTGCCCAGTCGGCCTATGATACCTACTGGGTACCTTATGCTTCGCATTTGGTGCTCACCCCTACCCCCCTTCATCTTTGGGTGCAGATCCTAGCGTGGGCCATCGCCGTTAGATCGCTGTGATTCGTGCTTGGAGAACTGTTGGGGACTACTTCAGACTGAGGGTGAGCTCTTGGCGATCGGAGCTTAGCTTTAGTTTATCTTTTGCTTCATGTACTCTATTACCATTCAAAGACATTTGAATATATTGTTTTGGATCATTTACACTCTATGTATGTAGTTTTGGCTCTATACTATGATACCAGGTCTTGGGGTTTGGTTTAGTTTCCGCATATGTATATATTTATAGTCCTTTTATCCGCTCTCTTCGTCTTGTTCTCTTATTTATTAGATAGTAGCCCATTACTAACTGTTCTGGGCTACGGGGATTGGTTCACCTACCGGGGGTTGTAGGTGCCATCATGACCGAGAAATTGGGTCGTGACAACCAGCCTTGGTGCGAACCGCATGGCGTTTCACACATCACTCCTTTTTCACCCCTGGTTAGCCCATGTGTCTATTTTGCCACACGATGGAGGTGCGACGCACATTTGGGTTCATGCAGTCTGCATGGCCCAGCACATGTCAGCTCTAATTTTTCAAATTTCCTTCAGGCATTCTGATTTGGCATGCGGTGTGCTGTGCAACACACAATTGCTTGTACAGTCTGCACAGTCTGCCGTACAACCCATTTTTTCCCTGCTTTCCCTTATTCATTTTTCCATTCATGCATTCCCTACAAACATACCAAAAACAACAAAAGATAACCAAAAACAAATAAAGAAACTTGGGTTGCCTCCCAGGCAACGCTTGATTTAACATCGCGACACGATGATACTACCTCAATCAATCATTCTTTGGGTTAGTGATGGTGTCTCTAGGAAATGTCCCTTTAATCCTCGGGTTTATTTGGAATAATAGGTGGTTCATTTAGGCCTCAAGATGCTTGATCAAGGCTGAGTGGGAGCTCACAATTATGTGAAGTGTTGAGACTTCACTCTTTAGCTCGCTCACTCCCGTATATGTGGTGTCCACCTTTTTAAGAACCAAGGAAAACATGTCCTCCAACTTGAAATGGCCGGGGCTGCTTGTGCCCAGTGGTAGAGAGAGTCTGCCTTGTTTGGAGGGATATAGGGATTCAAACTCCGGTGATTGATACGATCACCATCATTGTCTCTATCCCGCCAATTTTTGTCTCTTTCTTTGTCTCGAATCTAACCTTGGTTCTCTTCCCTCGAGCGATAATACTCGAGATGAGAACTCGCTGATATAAAACACAGTTTGCCATCATCCACTATCATCAACTCATTATCACTCGCTTTGATTTTCGATGTACTCACTGCATTCACTGTCTTAGCAGCACCAGCTCCCATTACATGCTTGGCTATCAAATCAATTTGTGTCATCATTTTGGCCATTATCTCATCACACTCCTCATACTTCTTCCTTATTTCATTAACCAAGATGGATGAGGGTCCTCCAAAAGTTGGCGCATCATCTTCTCTTGTATGCAAAGCTTGATTGTTTTTTGTCATTCGCTCTTACAAAGTCGAGGCAATGGGAAATTCTAAGTCCATGAAGGTGCCACCTCTAAGGTTTTCAGCCACCGACTTATTAAAAGAGTTCAACAATCGATATAATCTTTGTAGCAATACATTGTTCGATAAATAATAGTTCGGACACAAGAGAAGCTTCTTTTTAAACCTTAACCAAACTTCATGTAGAGGCTCATCTGGGAGTTGCCTAAAGTTGGTAATCTCATCTCTTAGCTTCATCATTCGAGATGGAGGAAAGAATCTCGATATAAATGCCTCAACCAACTCGACCCAGGATGTGATAGAATCATCCGACAACTTTTTCAACCACGTTGTAGATTCCCCCGTCAAGGAAAAAGGGAATAGGCATAATCGGATGGACTCTTGGGAGATCTGTTGAAAAATGAACGGTTAGCAAATCTCCATAAAATTCCAAATATGCTGGTTGGCATCTTTATGTGCTGCTCCACCAAATAGGCCCTTCATTTGGATTAAGTGGATTATGGTGCTAGTCACATGAAATACAACATTTCCCACTTTCAGGGATAAGCGGATTGCACCCACACCCTCTTGTATCATAGGCTCGGCCTCGTCGTCCTTCATGAAGTTGTCAACGCTCTCGTTGTCATCGGCCTCATTCATAGGCTAGCCTGCTTAATCACAACATAAACAACAAATAAAAGTAAAAGAACCAAGAAATCTCAAAGTGACTTCAAATCAACAATAAAAATTAGCTATCAACTCAAGTCCCCGGCAACGACGCCATTTTTGATGAACGCTCAAATCGTGCTCCAAAAAGTTGGAGGTCACGGCGATCGTGCAGCAAAATAAAATTTATGATTCCCAATGGGTAAGGGACTATGATCTAGCTAAATGAATATTGTGCAAAATAAGTTCACAATGAGAGTAAATGCTTAAAACGAGAAAAGTAAAAGGTTGGGAGAATTGAGATGTTGTCACTACAATCACAATTCAAATCAAAGCTATAAACGAAAGTGGGTGTACCAAATTGAGTAGGTGACTGGGGATGTGTATCCGATGGGGCTTTAATCATGGGATAAGGTGATTATTAATTCACACTTATTCTCGCTTATTGACATAAGTAGCATTGGTCAAGGGTATGGATTGTTATCTCTCAATCAACAACCATATATCAGGTAATCCCGGTTGGAGAATCATCAGTTTGATCAATAAACAACCAATCTAAGCTTGGGGAGGTCACACTATCTCTAGCTTAGACCCTTAAGTGGGTGATTCCTTCGATAAGAGCTATTTCTAGCCTCAAATCTGAGTGGAGTCCTAAGTTCCCACTAGTAATTTCACATCTGAAACCATGAAATCCTCTTTCAAGCAATCACATAGTCAATTAATGAAAATTAATGTTTGCAACAACCAATTTTAGGATTAAAACTTGGTTAACCTACTAGACCCATGCCAAATAAGCAATTATAAAGATGAATTAACAACACCCACACCCATTTGTAAAACACCCATCATCAACACACACCTAGACAAGAGAAATTAGTCACTCATAGCAAAGGAGAGAGATATACCACATAGGTAAGTCAAAATCCTCTTCATTGGAGCTGAATCTCAAGTTCTAAGCTCAATTTGAGTACACAAATGGTTAACCAAGAGAATGGATTCAAACCCTCTTCTCTTTGCAGAGGAAAACTTGTTCTCAAGGAAAAAAGCTTTCTAAAATATTCAGGACTGAAGAATGTTATTTACAATTACACCCTCTTCTCTTTGTGTGTGGCACGACGTGCGGTTCGCACGTTGTGATGTGCACATCGCACACCCTCTTCAGTTGGACTAGTGACTTCAGCTAATTTTCAGAGCTTCATGCGAAGAGGTGCGGTTCACACCTTGTGATGTGCGCATCGCACAACGTGCACACCCCTTAGCAGATTCTTCAGTGGCTTTTGCATCTTCTTGCGGATGAGGTGTGGTTTGCACCTCGGATTGTGTGTGTTGCACGTCCATCACATTTTAGGTCAGAATCTCCAGCTTTTCTGAACACTTCACACTTCACTCCTTTAGAGCTCTTTTTGAGTCCATTTCCTTGTTTCTCATCATTTACCCAAAGTACATGCATAGACATCAATAAAGTCCATAAGAACCTCCAAATCTATTCAAAACATAGCAATAATTCATGGATATAGGCTCAATAAGTTGGTAAATTATTGATTTATCAGGTGGCCAATCTCGGAATCACCAAGGACTTGTGGGCTACGATGTAGGCTAGGGCTAAGGTGAGAATTTTATTTGGTTCAAGTGTCTACACATCCCTAATGCTCTTTGTTATCATTTCAAATACCATCACATTTTTCACTTTGACTTCACCTTATTTCTCCCTCACACAACCTAAGCTTCTCCTTTTCAATCATGATCATTCAAAACTCCTTGTTTCACCTATTGTTTGGTAGCACCTAATCTTTCTTTTCATTTTTTCTCATTTTATTGAACTTTTTGGAGCAAATTTTTCAATTCAATTTCAAGGTGCTACCTTGCACTTGGAGTGCATCCTTTTTCTTCTCCTCTTTGACCACGTACATCCCCAAACTTAAGCATTTGCCTATGTTGTCTTTTCATCCCCACCGCTCCCAAACTTAGGCTTTTATCCTACTTTTCACTTTCAAGCAATTAGGGAGGATGTGTGTCAAAGTAGAGGTTCCAAAAAGGTCAAGGTGTTAAAAAAAGGTGCCAAAGAATGGTCACATGCTCAAAGGGGTTCACTAGAATTGATGCCGAGGGAGGTCATTTGGGTGAAGTGGGTATCAAAAAGGGCCTAAGATCATTTTCCAAGCTCAGCCACACCTAGAATTTTGCCTTGAATCACATTCGGGGAAAGTTCTAGATGACACATATGCACAAGAATCAAAGTAAAGCCTCACCACACAAGGCATCATGCCACAAAACTTCTTTCATTAATCTCAAAATCAATTGGCTTTCGACAATCTATTCAGAGTGTATTACACACTCATTTGTGAATTGATCAATCAAAAATGAGAGTGTGCAAGTCATGACAAGAGAATGCTTTTCTCAAAAATTTATTTTCCCTTTTCCCTTTTATTTTCAAAAACATCTTGCCAAGTTTTTTTTTCCAGTTGGTCCATTTCGAGACAAGCACACTACGAACTCAAATAGAAACTAAAACTTGACATTTTCCCTTAAGAAATTTGCCTCTCAATCTATCATAGGGAAACACCAACCCGGTTTGATACAAAAAAAAACAAAAGAAAGGAACAAGAAAAAATAAATAAATAAAAGACTTTTTTTCTCCTTGGGAAAGAATCGTGGTATTAAGAAAACCCTCAAAGTTTATTGCTAAGCTACTATTAACAAGGTGATAATCAGAATTTCGTGCTCATGAATCATTTGAAAAACAAGCCTCGGCGTAGGCCTTTAGCGCATTTGCAAAGCACGGGTAGTGGAACAATGAGGCGTCTAAGACTAACCTGGAAACACAATCAATAATTAACAATCAAGACTGGTGAGGGAACAATATCGTCTCAATCATCCAAATATGCCCGACAAGGGCCAAATCAAATCTAGCAAGGGAAACTAAGAAACAAAGCCCGGCAAGGGCAATAAAATATCTCAAGCCCAACAAGGGTACCAAAAATCAAACTAAAATAATGCCACCTCCTCCCCCATAAAAATAAGCATTGCCTTCAATGCTTTCAAGCTCAAGTAAGGAAAGAAAGGGGAAACTCCCTGGAGAACTATGCCTTATCATATGCAGTCTCTACACTATGGCCAGCACCACCCTTTTGGGAGTGCGCACTCACTATGGAATCTCTAAGGGCCTGCTAGAAATCTAGATTCTGATCATCCTCATCAAGAAATACATCCACATCCCCGGGTAGTTCCTCATCATCATCATCAAGGGATGCGAGCAAGTCATCCATAGGACCATGAATGGTACGAGGTGGTGGTAAGGTGCTCAAATCTGCCTATATCACCGGATCCTTACCTTTTGCTTTGTCGAGGTCCTTCCAAAGTGTTTTGACAGATCCTTTAATGTCATATACCCTTTTGCAAAGATTGTACAAGCCATCCACAAATCCCTTGATGGCCCTATCAATTAACCCTGGTAGATCCTTTGCCAAAATACTTAATTTCCTCTCATGGTTGTATGTTTTGTCAACCATATCTTGGAGTCCACTCTTTGTTAATGGTCCTCTAGGAGCAGTTGCGGTGGGTACCTCTGAAGCAAAATGGGGAGAATAAGGAGCATCCGCTTAAGCATCTGAGTCATCCATTTCAACTTCTACCAGTTTCTCTGCCCTACGCCTCTTGAAATGAGGAGCATCCCCATCTATTTTCTTATCAAGATCCAACACACCAGTGGCGGGACTACTTCAGACTGAGGGTGAGCTCTTGGCGATCGGAGCTTAGCTTTAGTTTATCTTTTGCTTCATGTACTCTATTACCATTCAAAGACATTTGAATATATTGTTTTGGATCATTTACACTCTATGTATGTAGTTTTGGCTCTATACTATGATACCAGGTCTTGGGGTTTGGTTTAGTTTCCGCATATGTATATATTTATAGTCCTTTTATCCGCTCTCTTCGTCTTGTTCTCTTATTTATTAGATAGTAGCCCATTACTAACTGTTCTGGGCTACGGGGATTGGTTCACCTACCGGGGGTTGTAGGTGCCATCATGACCGAGAAATTGGGTCGTGACAACCAGCCTTGGTGCGAACCGCATGGCGTTTCACACATCACTCCTTTTTCACCCCTGGTTAGCCCATGTGTCTATTTTGCCACACGATGGAGGTGCGACGCACATTTGGGTTCATGCAGTCTGCATGGCCCAGCACATGTCAGCTCTAATTTTTCAAATTTCCTTCAGGCATTCTGATTTAGCATGCGGTGTGCTGTGCAACACACAATTGCTTGTACAGTCTGCACAGTCTGCCGTACAACCCATTTTTTCCCTGCTTTCCCTTATTCATTTTTCCATTCATGCATTCCCTACAAACATACCAAAAACAACAAAAGATAACCAAAAACAAATAAAGAAACTTGGGTTGCCTCCCAGGCAACGCTTGATTTAACATCGCGACACGATGATACTACCTCAATCAATCATTCTTTGGGTTAGTGATGGTGTCTCTAGGAAATGTCCCTTTAATCCTCGGGTTTATTTGGAATAATAGGTGGTTCATTTAGGCCTCAAGATGCTTGATCAAGGCTGAGTGGGAGCTCACAATTATGTGAAGTGTTGAGACTTCACTCTTTAGCTCGCTCACTCCCGTATATGTGGTGTCCACCTTTTTAAGAACCAAGGAAAACATGTCCTCCAACTTGGAATGGCCGGGGCTGCTTGTGCCCAGTGGTAGAGAGAGTCTGCCTTGTTTGGAGGGATATAGGGATTCAAACTCCGGTGATTGATACGATCACCATCATTGTCTCTATCCCGCCAATTTTTGTCTCTTTCTTTGTCTCGAATCCAACCTTGGTTCTCTTCCCTCGAGCGATAATACTCGAGATGAGAACTCGCTGATATAAAACACAGTTTGCCATCATCCACTATCATCAACTCATCATCACTCGCTTTGATTTTCGATGTACTCACTGCATTCACTGTCTTAGCAGCACCAGCTCCCATTACATGCTTGGCTGTCAAATCAATTTGTGTCATCATTTTGGCCATTATCTCATCACACTCCTCATACTTCTTCCTTATTTCATTAACCAAGATGGATGAGGGTCCTCCCAAAGTTGGTGCATCATCTTCTCTTGTATGCAAAGCTTGATTGTTTTTTGTCATTCGCTCTAACAAAGTCGAGGCAATGGGAAATTCTAAGTCCATAAAGGTGCCACCTCTAAGGTTTTCAGCCACCGACTTATTAAAAGAGTTCAACAATCGATATAATCTTTGTAGCAATACATTGTTCGATAAATAATAGTTCGGACACAAGAGAAGCTTCTTTTTGAACCTTAACCAAACTTCATGTAGAGGCTCATCTGGGAGTTGCCTAAAGTTGGTAATCTCATCTCTTAGCTTCATCATTCGAGATGGAGGAAAGAATCTCGATATAAATGCCTCAACCAACTCGACCCAGGATGTGATAGAATCATCCGACAACTTTTTCAACCACGTTGTAGATTCCCCCGTCAAGGAAAAAGGGAATAGGCATAATCGGATGGACTCTTGGGAGATCTGTTGAAAAATGAACGATTAGCAAATCTCCATAAAATTCCAAATATGCTGGTTGGCATCTTCATGTGCTGCTCCACCAAATAGGCCCTTCATTTGGATTAAGTGGATTATGGTGCTAGTCACATGAAATACAACATTTCCCACTTTGAGGGATAAGCGGATTGCACCCACACCCTCTTGTATCATAGGCTCGGCCTCATCGGCCTTCATGAAGTTGTCAACGCTCTCGTTGTCATCGGCCTCATTCATAGGCTAGCCTGCTTAATCACAACACAAACAACAAATAAAAGTAAAAGAACCAAGAACTCTCAAAGTGACTTCAAATCAACAATAAAAATTAGCTATCAACTCAAGTCCCCGGCAACGACGCCATTTTTGATGAACGCTCAAATCGTGCTCCAAAAAGTTGGAGGTCACGGCGATCGTGCAGCAAAATAAAATTTATGATTCCCAATGGGTAAGGGACTATGATCTAGCTAAATGAATATTGTGCAAAATAAGTTTACAATGAGAGTAAATGCTTAAAACGAGAAAAGTAAAAGGTTGGGGGAATTGAGATGTTGTCACTACAATCACAATTCAAATCAAAGCTATAAACGAAAGTGGGTGTACCAAATTGAGTAGGTGACTGGGGATGTGTATCCGATGGGGCTTTAATCATGGGATAAGGTGATTATTAATTCACACTTATTCTCGCTTATTGACATAAGTAGCATTGGTCAAGGGTATGGATTGTTATCTCTCAATCAACAACCATATATCAGGTAATCCAGTTGGAGAATCATCAGTTTGATCAATAAACAACCAATCTAAGCTTGGGGAGGTCACACTATCTCTAGCTTAGACCCTTAAGTGGGTGATTCCTTCGATAAGAGCTATTTCTAGCCTCAAATCTGAGTGGAGTCCTAAGTTCCCACTAGTAATTTCACATCTGAAACCATGAAATCCTCTTTCAAGCAATCACATAGTCAATTAATGAAAATTAATGTTTGCAACAACCAATTTTAGGATTAAAACTTGGTTAACCTACTAGACCCATGCCAAATAAGCAATTATAAAGATGAATTAACAACACCCACACCCATTTGTAAAACACCCATCATCAACACACCCCTAGACAAGAGAAATTAGTCACTCATAGCAAAGGAGAGAGATATACCACATAGGTAAGTCAAAATCCTCTTCATTGGAGCTGAATCTCAAGTTCTAAGCTCAATTTGAGTACACAAATGGTTAACCAAGAGAATGGATTCAAACCCTCTTCTCTTTGCAGAGGAAAACTTGTTCTCAAGGAAAAAAGCTTTCTAAAATATTCAGGACTGAAGAATGTTATTTACAATTACACCCTCTTCTCTTTGTGTGTGGCACGACGTGCGGTTCGCACGTTGTGATGTGCACATCGCACACCCTCTTCAGTTGGACTAGTGACTTCAGCTAATTTTCAGAGCTTCATGCGAAGAGGTGCGGTTCACACCTTGTGATGTGCGCATCGCACAACGTGCACACCCCTTAGCAGATTCTTCAGTGGCTTTTGCATCTTCTTGCGGATGAGGTGTGGTTTGCACCTCGGATTGTGTGTGTTGCACGTCCATCACATTTTAGGTCAGAATCTCCAGCTTTTCTGAACACTTCACACTTCACTCCTTTAGAGCTCTTTTTGAGTCCATTTCCTTGTTTCTCATCATTTACCCAAAGTACATGCATAGACATCAATAAAGTCCATAAGAACCTCCAAATCTATTCAAAACATAGCAATAATTCATGGATATAGGCTCAATAAGTTGGTAAATTATTGATTTATCAGGTGGCCAATCTCGGAATCACCAAGGACTTGTGGGTTACGATGTAGGCTAGGGCTAAGGTGAGAATTTTATTTGGTTGAAGTGTCTACACATCCCTAATGCTCTTTGTTATCATTTCAAATACCATCACATTTTTCACTTTGACTTCACCTTATTTCTCCCTCACACAACCTAAGCTTCTCCTTTTCAATCATGATCATTCAAAACTCCTTGTTTCACCTATTGTTTGGTAGCACCTAATCTTTCTTTTCATTTTTTCTCATTTTATTGAACTTTTTGGAGAAAATTTTTCAATTCAATTTCAAGGTGCTACCTTGCACTTGGAGTGCATCCTTTTTCTTCTCCTCTTTGATCACGTACACCCCCAAACTTAAGCATTTGCCTATGTTGTCTTTTCATCCCCACCGCTCCCAAACTTAGGCTTTTATCCTACTTTTCACTTTCAAGCAATTAGGGAGGATGTGTGTCAAAGTAGAGGTTCCAAAAAGGTCAAGGTGTTAAAAAAAGGTGCCAAAGAATGGTCACATGCTCAAAGGGGTTCACTAGAATCGATGCCGAGGGAGGTCATTTGGGTGAAGTGGGTATCAAAAAGGGCCTAAGATCATTTTCCAAGCTCAGCCACACCTAGAATTTTGCCTTGAATCACATTCGGGGAAAGTTCTAGATGACACATATGCACAAGAATCAAAGTAAAGCCTCACCACACAAGGCATCATGCCACAAAACTTCTTTCATTAATCTCAAAATCAATTGGCTTTCGACAATCTATTCAGAGTGTATTACACACTCGTTTGTGAATTGATCAATCAAAAATGAGAGTGTGCAAGTCATGACAAGAGAATGCTTTTCTCAAAAATTTATTTTCCCTTTTCCCTTTTATTTTCAAAAACATCTTGCCAAGTTTTTTTTTCCAGTTGGTCCATTTCGAGACAAGCACACTACGAACTCAAATAGAAATAAAACTTGACATTTTCCCTTAAGAAATTTGCCTCTCAATCTATCATAGGGAAACACCAACCCAGTTTGATACAAAAAAAAACAAAAGAAAGGAACAAGAAAAAATAAATAAATAAAAGACTTTTTTTCTCCTTGGGAAAGAATCGTGGTATTAAGAAAACCCTCAGAGTTTATTGCTAAGCTACTATTAACAAGGTGATAATCAGAATTTCGTGCTCATGAATCATTTGAAAAACAAGCCTCGGCGTAGGCCTTTAGCGCATTTGCAAAGCACGGGTAGTGGAACAATGAGGCGTCTAAGACTAACCGGGAAACACAATCAATAATTAACAATCAAGACTGGTGAGGGAACAATATCGTCTCAATCATCCAAATATGCCCGACAAGGGCCAAATCAAATCTAGCAAGGGAAACTAAGAAACAAAGCCCGGCAAGGGCAATAAAATATCTCAAGCCCAACAAGGGTACCAAAAATCAAACTAAAATAATGCCACCTCCTCCCCCATAAAAATAAGCATTGCCTTCAATGCTTTCAAGCTCAAGTAAGGAAAGAAAGGGGAAACTCCCTGGAGAACTATGCCTTATCATATGCAGTCTCTACACTATGGCCAGCACCACCCTTTTGGGAGTGCGCACTCACTATGGAATCTCTAAGGGCCTGCTAGAAATCTAGATTCTGATCATCCTCATCAAGAAATACATCCACATCCCCGGGTAGTTCCTCATCATCATCATCAAGGGATGCGAGCAAGTCATCCATAGGACCATGAATGGTACGAGGTGGTGGTAAGGTGCTCAAATCTGCCTATATCACCGGATCCTTACCTTTTGCTTTGTCGAGGTCCTTCCAAAGTGTTTTGACAGATCCTTTAATGTCATATACCCTTTTGCAAAGATTGTACAAGCCATCCACAAATCCCTTGATGGCCCTATCAATTAACCCTGGTAGATCCTTTGCCAAAATACTTAATTTCCTCTTATGGTTGTATGTTTTGTCAACCATATCTTGGAGTCCACTCTTTGTTAATGGTCCTCTAGGAGCAGTTGCGGTGGGTACCTCTGAAGCAAAATGGGGAGAATAAGGAGCATCCGCTTAAGCATCTGAGTCATCCATTTCAACTTCTACCAGTTTCTCTGCCCTACGCCTCTTGAAATGAGGAGCATCCCCATCTATTTTCTTATCAAGATCCAACACACCAGTGGCGGGACTAAGAGTTTCACAACTGAAATAAGTAATCCCCGCATTTGCTCAAAGTTTATTGATGAGCACAGGGAATGTGAATACATTATTCTCCTGGCGAGCCTTTCTCTTGATCACTAAGGCAACAATCTCACCAAAGTTGACATAATCCCCCACCATAATAGAGGCTACCAGAATGGCCCCATCATGGGTGACCTATTGGTAGTTTTGAGAAGGTAGGAAGCGGTAGCGAACAAAGTCATACCAAAGTCAAGCCTCAAAGTATAAGGACAGTCGTGGAATGTCACCTCTCAAAGTGGCCTAAAGAGGTGTGTCAGGAGAAATGATCGGAGCTGCCCATTCGAGAGATTTATTCTTGGCAGTCAGCTTGGCCATGCGTGTTGGTGCTGGCTTAATTGGAGTGCTCAAACAGACAGTGTTGATAGCATTTGGAGTGAGTCAGATTTTCTTGCCTCGAACAATGATAGATTCTTAGGCGGGAAAAGTTTTTGGCCCCTCTTTGTAACCCTTAGCGTCTTGTGCAGCTTGGTATGAAGCAAAGAACTCCCGGACAATTTCCTTGTAATAGACTCCGGGCACCTCCTGGAATGGTTGCCACTATTGGCGGGCAAACTGTTCGGGGATATTAGTCAGGTTATCCCCATGGCATCGTGATTAAAACTCTGCTCTGTGTTGAAGGACCTACCCCTATCACACTCATGAATTACCTTCATACCTTCCACTCTGAATTGAACTCTCTCCTCCTCTGAGGCTTGGGTGCAGGAAGATGAGACTTTCTTCTTCCTTTTTGAGGCTGAGTTGTAAGAAGAGGGAGTTGTTGGCCTTCACGAACTCCTATAACATTTCCCCTGCTAGATGACATGTTCTACACAAGGAGATTGTGAGCCCAAAATTACAAAAACAAAATCTTTTTGTATTTTTATCAAATGTGAAAGAAAAAGATCAAAAAGAAGTTAACAAATAAAAAGGACGAAATGCAAAATAGTGGAAAAAAAGAAAGTGGTTGTTGGCTCATGTGGACCACACCAGACGAGGTGTGCATCGCATAAGGTGTCGCATGAACTAACAGAAACCTTAAATGGTTTAAACTTAGATGTGCAAAGCTGGTGTGAACAATATCAACTAGGATGCACATCGTACCAGCTATCGCACACCAAAATAGTGAATTGGAAGGCTTTTTTTTTGCATAGTGCGGTGCCTTGTGCATTCCGTACTTCAAGATCTATGCATCACATACAAAACGCACAAAGGCACAATTGTATTTTTTTGGTTCCTTGTGTCTTTGTGAATTACGTATATGATTCGTAGAGAAAGATTTGCCTGAAGTACTTGGCTCCAAGAAGTAAACAAATAATTATAAGAACGGGGGCAAGGGATATTATGACCACACAATTGTTTGGTTACTCAGACTTCCTCGGACTTCCATTCACCCACACTTCAAGCAAAAGAAAACTTAACGATTTCCCTTAAGAAGGACGTTACCCCATCTATCGTCGGGAACATCAATCATTCAATCACTCAATTGGGCACACAATTATCAACAACAATTACCACCTCCCCGCAAAAGATCATACACCCAAAGCATATTCAACAAAGATCATGGGTATACGCTTAGCAACAATTTTCATCCCAAACAATAATTTTCGACCAAACCTCATGTAAAACCATGATTTTCCCTTAAGAAAGACGTCACCCATTCTATCATCGGGCCAAATCATTCATTATTCATAAGTAGGTTACTCATACTTCACCCAAAATATAGATTTCATGGATAAAAATTGCTACAAATCAACATGCATTATCAATATTGAAGTTCTACTAAGTTGATCCTAAGCAAAATCCATAACACAATTCGAACTTAGGGACCCAAAAATTTTGGTTCTCACCCAAAATCAACATAGAAATTCTATTAAGCATGCTTCACAATATGAGTTCCCAATCAATATAAAAACTATTATTTAATGTCGGAGATTAGGCAGAGAGAAGAAAAAATTAAAGCTTTCCGAGAGCAACAATGGTGACCACAATTTTGCCTTGAGAAACGACCAGCGGAGATGGGTGATGAGGCGGTGGAGAGTTTTGGGTGAGAGCATGAGAAGATTTTGGGGATGTTTGAGGGATTTGTGGGAGGTTTTTGGAGAGAATTTGAGAAGTTTAGGACAAAATATGGAGAAAGAAGAGAATGATGGCGGATTTAAAGTGGAAAAGAAGAACAAAATTGGCCGAGTCAGTCTCCTGGTCGGGTTAGTAAATGGGTTAGGTCAATTAAAAATTGAAATTTATCTCTGGTGAATAGCAACATGCAGTTCGCACAAGACCTTGTGCGACTGCATATTGTTTCGCACCTCACCTTTGTATACCCTTAATTTGGCCTAGGCTTCTGCTTCATTATTCAACTGAGGTGCGATGCGCACATGGGCTTGTGCAGACTGCACAGTCAAGCGCACATCACCTCAAATTTTCTATTTTTCTTCCTAGGCTTTTGATTTGGCATGCGTTGGACCATGTGACACGCACAATGGCTTATGTGGTCTTCATGGTCTTTCGCACGTCCCATTTTTGCCCTGTTTTGTACTTGTTTATTTTTCTCCTTCATGCATTCCTAACACACACAAAAAATAACAAAAAGGTATAAAAAATCAAAGTAAAGACACTTGGGTTGCCTCCAAAGAAGCACTTGAATTATCATCGTGGCTCGCCGTTAGTACCTCAACATAATCGTTGTTGGATAACATGCTAATCTGGTTTGCGTGGTTTAACCCTAAGAAGGGGAATTTCTCCTTCAACGACCTCAACACATCATCATATTGCCGACTTGGCAACTTTTCAACTTTGGGTGACTTGCCAATTTCATACTCCTCAAGGGCACCATCAAGCTTGCCCTCCAACTCTATCACCGAGATCACCCTCAAGTCTTCTGGAGGTCTTGTGGGTTGGCATATATTGAATTTCACCACCTCATTCCCTACTCAAAATTTAAGCTTACCAAGGTCAATATCTATAAGAGCTCTCCCCGTGGCTAATAATGGTCACCCTAAGATAATGGGCACCTCAATATCGACTTCACAATCTAAGATCACGAAGTCTGCTGGGAGAATGAACTTATCAACCTTCACTAACACATCAAAAAGTATTCCTACTGGGCATATAATGGACGGATCAGCCATAAGTAGGCGCATAGAGGTAAGTTTAGGTGTACCCAATCCCAACTTTTTAAAGATCGCTAGAGGCATCAAGTTGATGCTTTCCCCTAGATCACATAATGCCTCTCGAAAAAGAAAAAAAACCAATAGTGCATGGAATGGTGAATGCACCTGGATCCTCACTCTTTGTTGCAACATTACTTGTCATCATAGCACTACAGTTGTGTGGAATCTCAATAGTGCCCACATCAACAATCTTCTTTTTCTTAAGCAACTCCTTCATAAACTTAGAATACCCCGACATTTGTGTCAAGGCTTCAACCAAAGGAATGTTTATTGATAGCTCGCTAAACATGTCAACAAACTTGCTGAATTTCTGATCTTTCTTCTTTTTGTTAAGCCTTTGAAGGTATGGAGGAGATCCCTTGGGTAGTGTGGTCGGCACACTTTTCACAAGATGGGGGTCCTCCTCAACAACAACTGTCTCTTGGGATGGAGATTCAGAATCCTCCTTTTCATCATTATTATCAACACTTATCGGGGCGTTGGTTGCACCAAACTCCACCTCAACCTCCGGTTCTACAACATCATTGTCACGCACAATCCCTTTTCATTTATCACATGGCTTAATGATAGCTTCAACCACATGTTTCTTTGATATAACAACTGGCTCCACAATATTCTCTCTCACCACTCCACTTGTTCTCCCACTCATAGTGACAATCATCATGACATGAGCATCATTCTTGGAATTTGCTGTAGTGTAACCAGGTTGTGTTCCTTTCAATATCGAATTCATTTGGGTAGAGAGGTAATTCATTTGGGTTTCAAGATGTCTTATTGAAGCCGAATGAGAGCTCACGGTTTGATGAAGTGTTGACACTTCACTTTTAAGCTCACTAACCCTGGTGTTTGTCGAATCCACTTTCTTTAGCGCTAAGGACAACATGTCCTCAATCTTTGAATGACCAGGATTGCTTGTGGTTGGTTGATACAAAGAATCTAGTTTGCTTATAGGCACATACGGATTCAAACTCCGGTGATTGAATCTATAACCCTCCTTGTCTCGGTCCCTCTAATAGCCATCTCTATCCTTATGCTTGTTCCAACCTTGATTCTCATCCCTTAGGTGATAATACCCGGGATGAGAACCCGTTGTTACATAGAAAACATTACCATCCACGATGGTCATCAGCTCATCATCATTGGCCTTCATTTCCAATGTACTTACAGCATTCCCGATCTTAGCACCACCTGGCCCTATCTTGTGCTTGGCAAGCAAGTCTATTTGGGTCATCATTTAAGCCATGGTCTCATCCCTCTTTTCATCTTTCCTTCTCATCTCATTTGTTAGGATGGATGTGGTCACTCTCGATATTGGAATATCTGTCTCCCTTATGTTCCAGGCTTTGTTGGTCTTGGTCATTCTCTCAAGAAGGGCTGAGGCAACAGGAAATTAGAGATCCATGAAGTTACCACCACTAACATTATCGGCCATGGATTTATTCATTGATTTCAAGGATCTAAAGAAGCTTTGTAATAATACATGGTGCGGCAAACCATGGTTAGAACACAACACTAGCTTCTTTTTGAATCTCAACCATGCCTCATGTAGAGGCTCCTCGGGGAGTTGGCAGAAATTTGTAATCTCATCCCTTAGTTGCATCATACGCGATGGAGGGAAGAATATCATTGTAAAGGCATCCACCAATTCATTCCAAGAGATAATGGACCTATTTGGCAACTCCTCCAACCACATCGTGGCTTCCTCCATTAGAGAGAAGGGAAATAGGCAACGTCGAATGGATTCTTGGGAGATATTTTAGAATATGAATGGTTGACATAACTCCACAAAATTACTGATATGGTGGTTGGCGTATTCATGGGATGCTCCTCCAAATATACCCTTCATTTAGATCAAGTGGATCATTGTGCTAGTCACGTGAAAGACCGCATTTCCCACAGTGGAGGGTAGGTGGATTGCAGCTACACCCATTTTGTATAATAGGCTAAGCAGCTTATGCATCCATGTAGCCTCCGTGGACACTTTCATTGTCACCTATCTCACTCATGGTCTAGCCTGCACAATCACAACACAAACAACAGACAAAGTGAAAACAAACAAACACTCTCAAGGTGATTTCAAATCTACAATCAAAAAGGCTAAACAACTTTAGTCCCCAGCAATGGTGCCATTTTTTGGTAACACTCAAATATACTCTCCTGTCAAGAGGTATCGGCGATCGTCAGAGCAAAACACATTTATAGTTCCCAATGGATGTCAGGGTCGAACCCATAGAGAATTTAGAGTTTAGCCTAGGTGATTATAAAATAGAGTTCACAATGAGAGTGAGTAATATAAAAAAAGAGGGGGAATTGGAAATTTGTCAGAAAATTTCTCAATTCACAAACAAACCAATAAAGTAAAATGGGGTGTAGACAATAGAGAGGACTACTAGGAATGTGTGTCAAATGGGACTCGAACATGGGATAGGGTGAGTGCTTATTCATGCAAATTCATGCTAAATGGCATGGGTAACCTTGGTTTTAGGCATGATTATTTATCTTTCGATCAACAACCATTTATTCAACGACCTTTAGTCAAGCACTATTGATTAATCAATAAACAACCAAGTATTTGCTTAGGGCGGTCATACTATTTCTAGCTTTAGAACCTTAAATGGGTGATTCCATTGATTTGAGCTATTTCTAGCCTCAATCTAAATGAAAACCCAAGTTCATACTAGTGATTTCACATCCAAAGCTATGATCTCCTCTTTCAAGCAAAATCACAACCAAGTAATGAAAATCAATGTTTGCAACCACCAATTTTAGAGTTAAAATATGGTGAAATCACTAGACTGATGTCAATAAAGCAATTATAAACAAAAATCAGTAACACCCGTACCCATTTATCAAGTACCCATCATCAACACATCCCTAGATAAGAGGTTTAGCTACTCATGCTTAAGGAAAAAGAGATACCAAATGGGTAATTCAATTTTCCTTCCATTCAAGCTAAATTTCTCAATATCCAAGCTCAATTTATACACAAATGGCAGTTGTAAGAAGTGGGAAGAAGGAATTGTGAGAAACCCTTTTCTTGTTCTTAGAAAGGAAAACTTGTTCACAAAGTTAATAATATTTTTTTAAACTCGGTGCTAGCTGAACTCTTTACAATTGTGCCTAAATTGGGTAAATAAGCATTCCCAAGACGTCACATAATTTTGGACAAAAATGCCCTCCGGGCATTCTGCAATGTGATGTGTGGTTCGTACGTCATGATGTGAATGTCGCATACCCTACTTCAATGATCAGTGACTCAGGCATCTTGGGGAGCTTCATGCGAAGGAGGTGCAGTTCGCACCAGGCGTTGTGCGTGTCGCACAGTGACCACACTCTTTAATAGATCCTTCAGAAAATTCTGGCCTTCATGCAGTGGGATGTGTGGTTCACACCAGGCCAACTGTGTGTCGCCACAAGGGCCGCATCTCTCAGCAGAATCTTTGTCTTATTAGCTCACTTCATACTTCACTCCTTTTTGGCTATTTTTTGGTTCATTTCCTTGTTTTCCATCTTTAATCATAAGTACCTGCATAGATATCAATAAAGGCCATAAGAACCTTTAAATCTTATAAAAAATAGCGATAATTCATGAGTAAAGGCTCAAGAAGTTGGTAGATTACTGACTTATCAGATGCCTTAAGACACCATCTCTGTAACACCCTAGAATTAGAACCATCTTTCAAACATAGAATTTCTGATATTTTTTTGAAGTTTCTTGGATCCACAGGCGCAAACCATGAGCCGTGGATGACACCAAAGGCCGTGGATAGGCCTCGTGGAATCATACTTGTAGACCCATCCTCCAATCTGAAACCATGATAGGGATTCATGGGTCGTGGATCAAACAACAGACCATTATTTCCCCTCGTGGAATCATACATGAGGGTCATCAGTTTCCCTCAAGAACCACAGCCACGTACTATGAGTCGTCAATGGTTCCATGGGCCGTGAACCCTGTCTGTGGAAATCAGACCTACATCTTGACATTTTGGCTAGGAACCATGACCACTAACCATGAGTCGTGGTTCAGTCTATGGTATGGAAACCTGAGCTGGGATTTTTAAACAGTTTTCCAGATTTAATTTCAAGAGGTATTTTCATACTTCCTCACTTCTTGAGCTCCTAAGTTAAGTCATTTTACGGTCAACTTAAAGGTGTTTTATTCCCACTTAGCTTAGTTCTCTTTCATTCTCTTAATAAAGTTATTAATGAAGAAAAGAAGTTCAATTCTCTCAAGCTCCAATGCCTAGGGTTTCACCTCCAAGTCTCTATTTTTAGATTCTTGTTTAGAAAAGCTTTGGGTTTAGGTATGTGGGTATTCAATAAGGAATCTCTTTTACCCTTATACCCAAAACCTATTATTTTACTTTGATTTATGAAAATTATGGAGTTAGGGTTCTTACCCAAGTTATGAAATCTTTATGAATTCAGTTGAAAAGCATTAATATATGATTGTTAATCCTCTATGCATGATTTTATATTAGAATCTTCAAGTATTTCAAAAGCCCATGAATTGAGAATGATTTCTAGCATGATTTCACCTTATTGAATGGTTTCAAGGTAAATTGGTATGTTTAGATAACATGACCTCAAGTATTTATGAAATTTGCATGCCTAGTTCTTCAAGCTATGAATGTTAGAAAAGAGTATATTTTGAACTATGGCTATTCTATGTTTTTAAGACCTATGAATTTTTGAATAGCATGATATCTAGATATGTCCATATGCTTTATGAATAGTTTGAAATCTAGATATTTCCATATAAATTGTAAATAGTTTTGACATCTAGATATGTCACATTTTATGTATGAGCTATATGTATATTTTTGGGAGTAGTATTTAGCACTGAGTTGGACTAGGTTTTGCGTACTCTTAATGTCACTCCCCGAGGCTACCCCCTGGCGTAACACGGGATCCGAGACACAAGTGCCCTAGATTAACCCTTGGTCATAGCATACTCAAGCATAAAAAAATGTAAGCAGAAGCATAATAAAAGATAATGGGAATCCATAACAAAATATCATAAAGTTTTCAAGAACCCAAATTCGGAAAATACAACCAATTATGTCTGAAGCCTCTAAATCTTAAAATATGAGTTGATGGGACAAAACCCCAACTAACTCAGAAATCCAACGTAAAAGAAATAAGGAAGACAACACATAACTTTGTCCCTCGCAGGATGAGGACTCACCAATCGGGTAAGCTGAAAACCTGGAACTGACTAGCCACAGGCCTAAGGGATAGAGCCTGAATCTGCATCATCAAGAGGATGCAACCCAACATATGCGTTAGTACTATAGAATGTACAGAGTATATGAGATATACATGAACATGATGAAAACATGCTATGTATGCTTTAACAATTAAAATCATGCTTTAAAGGTAAAACTGGATGCAAATGACTCTATGAAATACCACAAGCTGAAAACATAATCATGAACAAAGAGTCTAAAATCTGAATAAGAGTCAAATACATTTCTAAAGCATAAAATGTTTCTGAGGGAGGTTCTCTAACCGACATAGACTATGTGAGCTATATGGAATCCGATGTATACGCCCCATCGAGAGGACCCAATATACCTTGCCAGGGTATAAAGGCTTGACTGTGGTGTGATCACTAAAGCTGATGCCCAACAGAGGGGACTTATAAACCTATGGGGGTACATAGTTCTGGGACTAATGGTACTCTCACCCTATCCAACTCGGTGCTAAATACTACTCCCAAATCATACATATAGCTCATATAATACTGGAGCATATCTAATGCCAAAACTGAACATAAATGATGACATATTTGATGTCAAAACTGTTTGAAAAGCAATAAGACATATATGATGCCATGCAATTCAAATTCATACATTTAAAGACTTAGCATAACTATAATTCAAATCATGCTTTACCTTTCTAATTTCATACTTGAAGAATTAGGCATGCAATTTCATAAACACAAGAAAGGTTATGATATCTAATCATGTCAAATTTCTCTTGAAAATATTCAATTCAATGGGATCATTCTAGAAAGCAACTTTAATGCTTGGGCTTTAAAACCAATGGAGGAATCATGATCAAATCATAATTAAGCAATACGAAGCCATAAATTTAAGCATAGAAACTGATTTCATAAGCTTTTCCCAATTTAGATAAAAACCCTAATTCCACAAGTTTATAATTGAATTTGAGGATTGGGGGTTTTGGGCACAAGGGTGAAAGGAACCCATTGTTTAATACCCACATACCTTGATTGAAGTTAACCCACTTGAAATTGAAAAGATTTGGAGACTTGGACTTGGAGCTTGAGTCCTTGAGCTTGAGAGAGTTCTTTTCCTTTTTGGGAGATGAAGGAGGTAATGAGAAGGGACTTAGGCTAATGAGGGTAAAAACCCTTTTAGAAATAGTCAAAATGACATTATTTAGGAGTTAAAGGGTGGGAAATAACTAAAATACCCCTGGAACATAATTAGGAAAAAGATGGAAAAAGTTGACTTTTAGGGACCACGGATGGCTTCCACGAATCGTAGACTAACCCACGGCTCGTGGTTTCCATCCGTCATTCCTGACCAAAGAAAAAGCTGTAGAAGCTAAACTATGGGTCAACAGGATAGACCCGTAGAATGGATCACTAGTCGTAGACTCGAGTCATCATTTCTGGGAACGGATCTGGTCTCTGATCAGGTTCCACGAGTCAATAGGACGAACCCGTAATTCAAACTATGGTCTGTCATCTTAACTCGTGGTTCCTAGGAATCAGTCAGTCCTTAGGTCTGATACCACGAGTTGACAGGATGGGCTGTAGAATGAACTATGGTTCGTAGAACCAACTCATGGTTCTCAAACCAGAGTCTGAGCCATGCAGACATAAACCACAGATCCATTCCACGACCAGTGGTTCAAACTACGGTATGTGGTTTGGACCTATCATCCCTAGAAACTTTATAATTTTTAGATTTCTTAAGTTTAAAGCTGGATCAAGTTCCGGGGTCTTAAACGTAAGTTCTAGAACTACGTTGCCACCATAGGTTGCCCTCTGTGGCTTACTTCAGGATCCTTGTGTATATCGTTCTTACCTTGGCCAGTTAGGACAACCTTTTTTAGTGTATGTTAGTACACTGGATTCTATGTAGCTCACATGGTCTATGTCGGTTACGAGAATCTCCCACAAAAATAGTTATAAGTAAATGAATATATTTGACTCTTTGCTTTCAGATTTCAGACCTACTGCTTATGGTTTATGATTATAAATATGGTTTTAGCCTATGATATTGCATTGAGTCATTACATTAGAGATTTCACTACTATTACTTGATTTCGACTTTAAGTATGTTTCAAGCACATTTTATCTTGGATTACGCATATCTTACATACTCAGTACATTCCATAGTACTGATCGCATACCTCTTTGTTCTACATCATTTTATGATGTAAATTTAGGCGCTCGCTCCCTGATGTGCCGCCATTCTACGGCACATTCGACGCCTCTAAACTAAGAACAATCGTAAGTTTTCAAGCAACCGTCGTCGTTTTTGATGTTTTATGTTATGTTTTCAGGAAAGAGAGACAAACATAGAAACAGAAGGAAATACGAGCAAAAAGACGTTCTGGATAAGAGTGACGGCCAGAGTGACGGCCAGTCACCATGGTGACGGTCCATCACCCCAAACCGTCAACTTGAGGCAGCACCACTGCCTAGTGGTGACGGCCACCGTGACGATCCGTCAAGGTCGTGACGGTCCGTCACCCCAAACTGTCAAGTTGAAGCAGTGCGCGACGCGGATTTCAAACGTTTTTGGATTTATTTCCTGGACTCCTATAAATACCCTATGTTAGGTTTATTTCATGAAACCAATTACAAAAATAATTATTCATTACCCAATAGTTTTAGGAGAGTTTTGAGCAAGAATTTGAGAGCAACCACACGTTTTCTTCTTCTTGAAATCGTGTTCTTGATCGTTCTTAGGATCTTGGTTTTCTTGTTCTTGGATAATTGAAGCTTGTCTTCATTATATTGTAAGAATCTCTTTTCTCTTTATTATGAATATGAATCTCTTTTCTTTCCATCAAAGCATGATTAACTAACTTCCCACAACTAGGGTTGTGGGAGCCATGGCTAAAGTAGCGATTTAGATTCCGGGTAGCGTCGGGTTTAATATTTATGATTGTCACATTGTTAATCATTCATTCTTCATGTTTTCTAGTGGTTGCAAACATTAGAACATGCCTAGGTTTAATTTTCTTGAGTAAAGAAATCAAAATCGGGAAATTTGGTTAATAACGAGGAGTCGAGACTACCAACTCTCGTCTTATGATTAATGTTGTAACTAGATTAATCTACTTGATGTTTAGGATTGAAATATAAAATCTCACCTTTTCAAGTTCGAGAGAATTGAAAAGGAAATTCGTCTATTTGGTTGAGAAACGTTTAGATGATACCATTAATTCAATCACATCGTGACACGCATATAAGAAAGAACCCGGTTAAGCTTGAATTGACACTGTTATAACGCCATGGTGAACACTTCCCTAGTTCTCTCTCATGTTGATTAAAACTCATACGTTATTAGTTGCTTTGTTCAAATATTGATTTCACAAACCCCCCCTTATTTACCAAAAATTATTGACCACTAGTCAAATAAATCACGAACGACCTAATTTGCACCTTATTCCCTGTGGGATCCACCCCAACCTCTGTTGGGTTCTATATTTGCCGACGACTGCTTACACTTCTTAACTTGAGGTGTAGTTTGGGCGTTATCAAATTTTGGCGCCGTTGCCGGGGACTACGGTTGTTTATTAAGTTTGGTGTGTTTATTTGACTCTTAGTCATATTTCCTGCTTTTATTTTTATTTGTTGTTTTTGTTTGTTACAGGGTACATAGTTGTGCATGCCAAGTACCCGACGCTTGGGTGAAACAATATTACCCTACGACCCCGAGCTGGAAAGAACGATAAGGCGAAACATGAATGAACAACAACAAGAGGCAGCGAGACTCGCTGCAGTTCAGCAAGCCCAACAACGTTTGAATGTTGGTGGTCTTGAGGTCGACATGGTGCTGAATGATGAGGTCGACTTAGATGTAGTTGGTGCCACGGGCGCTATTGCGTTTCCTCCGCTAGCACCCGGGGCCAAGTTTAACATCACTAGCACAATGATTCAGCTGTTGAATTTGAGAGGAGTGTTCCGTGGTGTTACTGCTAACGATCTAAACCGGCACCTAATGAATTTTGTGGGTATCTGCAAGTCGTTCAAATTGCCTGGAGTAAGTCAGACAGCGATCAGGCTCAGGTTGTTTTCGTTGTCTCTGTCTGATGAGGTAGCATTATGGTTGACAGAGCTGACCCCCGACTCTATCACAACTTGGGGAGAGTTGAAAGGAGCTTTCCTAGAAAGGTTCTTTCCTCCATCTAGGATGATACAGTTGAGGGATGAGATTAGCAATTTCAGGCAACAACTTCACGAAGCTTTACATGAGACTTGGTAACGGTTCAAGAAGAAGCTGACACAATGCCCGAACCATCAGCTTACCGACAACTTTTTGATGCAGACATTCTACAGGGCACTGAATTTGGCTACCAAGCCGACATTGGACAACGCAGCAGGTGGAGCATTCATGGGTCTCACTTTTGTTGAGGCCACAACTACTTTGGATAGGCTCACCAAAACCAACAGGGCCTGGCATACACGGGATTCAGAGGTAGCAGCTAGCACTTATGCAATTGGTGTGTCAGCAGAGCAGCGCAGGAAAGAGGAAGAACGGGACCAAGACATGGCCCATCTAAAAATGCAAATGGACATGCTGACCAAGCATTTGATGTCAGGGGGTATTAAGAAGGTGAAAGCTGTGGGTTCCCAAGGTAGAGCAGCAGAGTTTGAATCTGATGAGGAGGCGAATTATTTGGGTGGTTTCCAGGCCAACGGCCAAGGAAACCAAGGTCGGAACTATCAGAAGGACAACTACTATGAAAAAGCTGGCTACAGAGATCGCGATCAGGAGAACTGGAAGAATAACACTGATAGAGGTGGGTTGTATGTACCACCTGGAAATCGAGATAGAGCTAGCACCGAGATAGGGACATCTAAATTGGAGAACGTGATGGCGAAAATGCTGCTAAAAGTGGAATCTACTGACTCCGCGGTAAAGGAGATGAGGACCGAACTATCAACAATGAGTCAGGTAGTAGATTCACATTCCACCTCGATCAAGCAATTAGAGCAACAAGTGGGTCAGATTTCGGCGGCTCTAAATCAAAGGAGGACAGGTACCCTGCCCAGTGACACTATTCAAAACCCAAGGAATGACGCGAGCTGTATGGCGATCACTACAAGAAGCGGTAAAATATTACCGGAATCACATCCGGTAATTCAGCCTCAGGATGGTAATATCGCGAATGACAGGGCGGTAGAGGAGGCTACTCAAAGACCCGCGGGTAAAAGCAAGGAAGCTGAAAAACTTCCAACTATGATGCCTCGGCCACCGCCTCCGTTTCTGCAATGTTTGAAGAAGAAAGTGGAAGATGGCAAGTTCCTGAATTTCATGACCATGCTCAAGCAGATATCAATAAACATCCCACTAGTGGAAGCGCTTGAACAAATGCCCGGATATGCCAAGTTCATGAAGGACTTGATTACCAAGAAGAGGTCAGTGAGCGTGGAACCAGAAGATAACCTCCACCACTGCAGTGCTATTTCCTCAAGATCGTTAGTGGACAAGAAGGAAGATCCAGGTGCTTTTATTATTCCCTGTACTATCGAGAAGCTCAACTTCGGAAAAGCATTATGTGATTTTGGTGCTAGCATCAACTTAATGCCGCTAGCAATCTATAAACAATTGGGTTTGGGAGCTCCCAAACCAATGACCATGAGGGTGGTAACGGCTGACCGTTCAGTGAAGCGACCGGTGGGAATATTGTCTGATGTGCTGGTAAAGGTTGGTAAGCTTATATTCCCGGCTGACTATGTGATCTTAGATTGCGAAGTGGACTTTGAAGTTCCCATAATCTTGGGACGACCATTGCTAGCCACTGCAAGAGTGTTGGTCGACATGGAGAGAAACGAACTGACATTCAGGTTAAATAATGAATTTTTCAAGTTTGATGTGTGTAAATTGATGAAGCAACCAAGAGACATGAGAGTGGTCACGGTTATAGATGTGATTGATGAAGCCCCTGCGGAGTTGCATATTGAGGAGAAGGGTCCTGTCGAGACCCTAGCTGTTACAAGAAATAGGTTGCAATCGCAAGAAGGGAAACATGTCGAGGAAGGCGGTGAAAACAAATCAAGGAAAAGAAAACACCGCAAGAAAACCAGCAAAGAAAGAGTAAAGAAGTTGCCGCGACTAGCTGCGGAGCCGATAAAAGAGGAAGTTGGAGCTCAACGGGATGGGGTAGCTGGCACCTATTCCATCGATTTCGCCTACTTTGGAGACCCTGGCAGTCTCCAACATCATGCCAGACTCTGAGCCCCAAGGACTTCACAGGTATTCCTTTCTCTCACAGCTTTAGTTTTCACATGTATGCATTGGGGACAATGCATGAGTCTAAGTTGAGGGTGTTGGGTTACCTGTGAGTTTTTCACCACCGAGGGTTTTTGTTGCCGAGTTTCTTTTCCCTCCGGTGTGCTATCTAGTAGAACCAGCATGTTTAGGGTGTCGTTTAAATTTTAGTTGTTTTTTTAGTGTCTATAGCAAGCATGGCATTGTTGGTTGGAAAATATACTAAAAGGAGCCCCCTCTGAAAAAGTTAATTTTGTACTTATGTTTGAAACGATTGACTGTCTGGATTCTTGGATGTCATTGTGTGGTTATGATTGGAATAAGTATGTTAAGCCAAGTTGTTGTCTTGATAGTTGGTAGTGGTATGGTTTCTTGGTGCCAAGTGTGTGTGAGCTTATTGTTATAAATTCTTACTCTGTGCATACATCTAGAACTTGCCCGGTCTATTTTGTTCAAGTTTGAAGTTGGTTGTTTAGGAAAGGATCACAGGCCCTTTTTGTGTGCAGTCCACTTAGCCTATAAGACCGTCCAAATGTAAATAATCCCTTTGATCCCTGTTTGAGCCATAATTGACCTTGTTCTTTCAATAACCAGTCACCGTTCCTTGTTTAACTTTGAATCACTATTTTGGCCCTGGTCCTTCCTTGGACATCGTGCACCTCAACCCAGGCAATCAGCCTAAGTTGAGGGTGGCTACTATAGAGGTTAATCATAAGAAAAATAAGATGGAAAAGGTTGGTTGTGAATAGAATGAAAATTCCGGGTGTGTGTCTAAGAAAAAGATAAAGAAACGAAGAAAAACAAAAAAGGAGATGAAAAAGAACGAAAAAGAAATAAAAAGAAGTGTCAAAATAAAGAGGCCGCACCTGTAGCTAGAAAGAAGGGAATAAGGAGGTGAATAAGGATGAGCAAAGTAAAGTTATGTGGAAATAGTAGGTCGGTGAATCCAAGGAGGGTTTAGTCACTATTCCCCAAACGTATCCTACCTGCACCCGAAGCCTCATTACAAGCCTAAACAAGTCCTGTAGTGATCCTGGGCGGCTTTCTGAAGAACTGAAATAGAATAGTAAGGGTAAGCTTATGGCATCGCATGTGCATTATTTGAAATCGTTTGTGAGTGTGAGCGCCTTACCTAGTCCCGAATCTTGTGTGTGGGACTTCTTTGCGCTGAGGGCAACAAGATGTCTGTATTGTCTATTGACTGTTAGGATAGTTGTGCGTGTGTATGCATAATATTCTATCATATCGGAATGACATGTTTGGATCCTTGCAAGTTAACGTTTCATACATTTGTGTGCTACTAGGGTTGCTTGATTTAAGAATTAATGAACTATTGAATGACCATGAGTTGCTAGAGACACGAGTTTGTTTTCTTAGTGGAGTCATATTATTGTTTTTGTGTCATGTTGCTTGAGGACAAGCGAACGTTTTAAGTTGAGGGTGTTGATGTGCCGCCATTCTACGGCATTTTCGACGCCTCTAAACTAAGAACAATCGTAAGTTTTCAAGCAACCGTCGTCGTTTTTGATGTTTTATGTTATGTTTTCAGGAAAGAGAGACAAACATAGAAATGGAAGGAAATACGAGCAATACGACATTCTGGATAAGAGTGACGGCCAGAGTGACGGCCAGTCACCACGGTGACGGTCCGTCACCCCAAACCGTCAAATTGAGGCAGCACCACTGCCTAGTGGTGACGGCCATCGTGACGGTCCGTCAAGGTCGTGACGGTCCGTCACCCCAAACCGTCAAGTTGAAGCAGTGCGCGATGCGGATTCCGAACGTTTTTGGGTTTATTTCCTGGACTCCTATAAATACCCTATGTTAGGTTTATTTCATGTAACCAATTACAAAAATAATTATTCATTACCCAATAGTTTTAGGAGAGTTTTGAGCAAGAATTTGAGAGCAACCACACGTTTTCTTCTTCTTGAAATCGTGTTCTTGATCGTTCTTGGGATCTTGGTTTTCTTGTTCTTGGATAATTGAAGCTTGTTTTCATTATATTGTAAGAATCTTTTTTCTCTTTATTATGAATATGAATCTCTTTTCTTTCCATCAAAGCATGATTAACTAACTTCCCACAACTAGGGTTGTGGGAGCCATGGCTAAAGTAGCGATATAGATTCCGGGTAGCGTCGGGTTCAATATTTATGATTGTCACATTGTTAATCATTCATTCTTCACGTTTTCTAGTGGTTGCAAACATTAGAACATGCCTAGGTTTAATTTGCTTGAGTAAGGAAATCAAAACCGGGAAATTTGGTTAATAACGAGGATTCGAGACTACCAACTCTCGTCTTATGATTAATGCTGTAACTAGATTAATCTACTTGATGTTTAGGATTGAAATATAAAATCTCACCTTTTCAAGTTTGAGAGAATTGAAAAGGAAATTCGTCTATTTGGTTGAGAAACGTTTAGATGATACCATTAATTCAATCACATCGTGACACTCATTTAAGAAAGAACCCGGTTAAGCTTGAATTGACATTGTTATAACGCCATGGTGAACACTTCCCTAGTTCTCTTTCATATTGATTAAAACTCGTACGTTATTAGTTGTTTTGTTAAAATATTGATTTCACAAACCCCCCCCCCCCTTATTTACCGAAAATTATTGACCACTAGTCAAATAAATCACGAACGACCTAATTTGCACCTTATTCCCTGTGGGATCGACCCCAACCTCTGTTGGGTTCTATATTTGCCGACGACCGCTTACGCTTCTTAACTTGAGGTGTAGTTTGGGCGTTATCACTCCCAGACTCATGGCTAAACCCAACAGGATTTCCAGTCAGAGTTGCTGAATCCTCATCACTCGAGGGCTGATTCTTAGTTAGCTTTGATGCCTTTCATTTATTACTAAGAGTTAGCGGGGTTCTTGTCCTAGCAACTCATTCTACCAGTTTTAGAAGCTTTTTAGACATAGATAGACAGTCAGTATTTGATGTTTCATATTGTGATACTCTTATACGTTGATCTTTATGATGATTTAGTTTTCTTATTACCTTAGCTTATGCTTCCGCTATGAATATCTATGTTATGTTTAAGTCATGTTAAGGCCAAGTGTTAGCTTGGGATCACTTGTGGTCTCAGTTCCCATGTTACATCTAAGGGGTATCCTAAGGGTGTGACAAACTTAGTATAAGAGCATCAGGTTCAAAAGTCCTAGGACGTCTGAAAGTTGCGTTAAGTAGAATCTCTATCATGGGTGTGAAGTGCTCCACACTTATGACAGGGAAGCTATGAGGCATTCTAGGAAAAGTTTACTTATTTCATAATCAATATCGAGCGATAGAGTTTAACCTATTTCTCCTCTCTAATCCATTTTTTATGCATTTCAGTTCATGCCTCCTAACAGAGCCAATGCCCATAATTCTAATCCTCTAGTTCCAGACCACGAGGCACAAATGTGAAGTTCAGAAATGCCATTCAGATGTTATCCCAGGCAATGAACAATAAGGCTAATCACCAGGAACTTATTCCTACTAACCCAAATGGTGGGACAACTGCTGCCAGAGTTAGAGACTTCGTCCGTATGAAGTCACCAGAGTTTTTGGTGTCTAAGGTTGGTGAGGATCCACATAATGTCATAGATGAGGTAAAGAAGATTCTAGAGGTGATGTAGTTAAATGGTACTGACAGTGTTGAGCTAGTTTCCTACCAGCTCAAGGATGTGGCTCATATTTGGTACAGTCAGTGGAAGGAAGGTAGGGGCAGGAATGCAGCTCCTTTAACTTGGGAGTGTTTTGTTGATGCTTTCCTGGATAGGTTCTTCCCAAGGGAGTTGAGAGAGGCTAAAGCTGAAGAGTCCATGAATTTGAGGAAAGGATCAATGTCAGTCCAAGAGTATGGGCTGAAGTTCACTCAGTTGTCTAGATATGCTCCATCTATGGTGGGCAAATCGAGGGCTCAGATGAGTAAGTTATTTTTTGGGGTATCCGGATCCTCAACAAAGGATAAACTCTCATTCAACTTAACCAAATCCCATTGCAACACATGAGACTCATCTGGAACATACCACCACAAGATCGATACATGGAAAACTGGGTGCATAGCTGAAAACATCGGAGGCAAAGCTAACTAATAGGCAAAACTATTAACCCTTTAGAGAACCTCAAATGGCTCAATATACCTGTGGCTAATCTTGCCTCGCCTACCGAATCTCATCACGCCCTTCATGGGCGATACACAGAGGAACACCAAGTCACCACCACTAAACTCTAAGGCACGAAGTATATAATTAGCATAGCTCTTCTTCCTACTCTAGGCTGCCCGAAGTCTGTTCTGAATCACTCAGACTCTGTCTAAGGAATCAAAAAGAAAATATGTACTCTGTGGAATAGACTCCAAACCATCAAACCAACCAACTGACGATATTCAATGCCTACCATACAAAGCCTCAAAAGGTGCCATACCAATACTCGAATGAAAACTATTATTATAAGCAAACTCGGCCAAAGGCACAAACTGATCCCAAGAACCTCCAAAGTCTAGAACACAGGCCCGAAGCATGTCCTCTAGGACCTGAATAGTCCTCTTGGATTGGCCATCTGTCTGAAGGTGGAATGTGGTACTAAGCTAAACCTCTGTACCCAAATCTTGCGGAATAGCCCTCAAAAACTGAGATGTGAACTGAATGCCACAATCTAAAATGATAGAAGCTGGGACCTCGTGCAACCGAACAATCTCATGGAGGAAAATTTGAGCTAACCTCTGCACTGTAAGTAGTCTATACTGGAAAGAAGTGTGCTGAATTAGTCAGCCAATCAACAATTAGCCAAATAGAATCAAAACCCCTAGAAGTACGTGGAAATCCAGCTATGAAATCCATAGTAATCCCTTTCCACTTCAACTCATAAATAGGAAGTCACTGCATCAAACCACCAGGTCTCATGTGCTCAACCTTCAACTGCTGACAGTTTAAGCACCAAGATACAAACTCTTCTATGTCCCACTTCATACCACTCCACCAGTAAAGTTGTCTTAAATCTTTGTACGTCTTAGCTGTGCTAGGATAGATAGAATATCTAGAACAATGTGCTTCCTGAAGAATCAATTAAATTAAATCCCCAACTCTTGGAACACAACGACAACCATTAAACCTTAGAACACCATTTGAATCTAGGGTATCCCAGCTGGCCTCACATCGTACAACCTGATCACGAAGGTCACACAACTTCTTATCCTCCAACTGACGGCTCTTAATCTGATCAATCTAGGTAGTACAAACTGTAATACTGGCGAGAACTCTGCTAGGATCCGACAAGTCAATCCTAAACAAACGATTAGCGAAGGACTGGATGTCCAAGTCCAATGAGCGCTCTGAAACTGAAAGTGAAGTTAGGATGTCCCTACTCACTGCCTTTTGACTTAAGGCATCCTCTACCACATTTGCCTTTCCCGGATGATAAAGAATAGTGAAATCATAGTCGTTAAGTAACTCAATCCATCTCTGTTGCCTCGAGTTCAACTCTCGTTGACTTGTAATGTACTGAAGACTATGGTGATTGGTGAAGATCTGATAGTGAATCTCATATAAGTAGTGCCTCCAAATCTTGAGCGCGTGGACTACCTCCCTGAACTCCAAGTCATGAGTGGGGTAGTTGCACTTTTGAACCTTTAGCTATCTCAACGCACATTCTATCACATGACCCTACTGCATCAACACACAACTAACACCAACCCCTGAAGCATCACAATATATGGAGAAGCTCTCACCTTTAACTAGAAAAGTCAACACTGGAGCTGTAATAAATAAGTCCTTAAGCCTCTGAAAGCTATCTCACACTTATCTAACTACTGAAATGGGACATCCTTCCTAGTCAGCATGGTCAAGGGTGCCTCTATGGAAGAACACCTCTCTACAAACCTCCTGTAGTACCCTGCTAACCCAATAAAGTTGCGAACCTCAGTGGGAGTAGTAGGTCTCGACCAATCACGAACTACTGAAATCTTCCCTGGGTCCACTCTAATCTTATCCTTAGACACCATGTGTCCTTGGAATGATACTGACTCAAGCCAAAACTCTCACTTTGAGAACTTGTAACAAAGCCGATAATCTCTCAAAGTTTAAAGTATAATCCTCAAGTGCTACTCATGCTCAGCTCTACTCCGCGAGTATATTAGGATGTCATAAATGAAGACTATCACAAAACAGTCAAAGTATGGGCTAAGCACCTTGTGCATCAAGTCTATGAAAGATGTGGGGGCATTAGTCAACCCAAAAGATATCACAAAGAACTCGTAGTGGCCATAACGTGTCCTGAATACTCTCTTAGGGATGTCCTCAACCTTAATCCTCAACTGGTGGTAGTCTGACCTCAAATCTATCTTTGAAAACATGGATGAACCCTGAAGCTGATAAAATAAGTCATCTATGTGCGGCATCAGATACCTATTCTTCACAGTCACCTTATTCAGTTGCCGATAATCAATACACATCCGCATCGACCGATCTTTCTTCTTCACAAATAGAACTGGAGCACCCCAAGGTGACACACACGGCCAAATGAAACCCTTATCTAACAAGTCCTGGAGTTGCTCCTTAAGCTCCCTCAACTCATCTGGAGCCATACGGTAATGAGAAATAGAAATAGGCCTGGTGCCTGACTCTAACTCAATAGCAAAGGCAATATCTCTCTCAAGTGGAAGGCCCAGCAAGGAGATAGAGAACACATCTAGGAAATCTTTAACAACAGGGGCTGACTCAGAGAAGGAATGGTCGGCACTAGCATCTCGAACATATGCTAGATAAGTCAAACACCTATGAGAAATCAACTTCCTAGCTCGCAGACAAGAGATGATCCCAGATGGTGCACGGCTAACAGAACCCTACCACATAACTAGGGATACATTAGGTACGACTATGGTAACGGTCTAGGCATAACAATCCCAAACCTCTAGATGAGGGGATAACCAGTCCATGCCCAGAATCACATCAAAGTCTAACATATCAAGAATCATCAAATCACCCCAAGTCTTAAGCTCACCAACAAATATCATACAGGACCTCACAATATGATCCACTACTAAAGAATCTCCTAGTGGGGTTGAAACAGATACATGCATAGATAACGTCTCACTAGCCAACCCTAAAAAGGCAAATAATAGGCATAAACATACAAGCAAGTAGATCCAGGATCAAATAAAGCAAAAGTTGGCCGATAGAATACATAAATCGTACTTGTGATCACAACATCTGAGGCCTCAGCTTCTGGTCACCCAGGGACCGCATAAAACTGACAACGACCACCACCTGATTGACCGCCATCCCTACTACCTGTCCTACCATGTAGGGCACCACTTTGACCCTGAAAACCACCTCCTCTAGACGGTGACTGAACTGCATGAATTGGTTGAGCCAGCTGAATTCTACCTCGCAGGGGGCAATCTCTAGCATAGTCAACACTAACCCCACACTCATAGCAAGTTGTACCCCACTAGGGGCACTCTATGTCATAGTGACCGCTAACACCACACTTATAGCAAGGCCCTGACAGCCCACCCTATCGAGATGAACCAGGTGCACCAGTATGGCCACAACGGCCTGAGGCCCAAAAAATTGAACCCCTCAGAGTTTTACCACTATAACCCTGCTGGCTACTCTGATCCTCCTCAAAATGAGAACTACCAAAAGCCTGAAGCGAAGCTTGAACCGGTCAACTAGACTGACCCCGGTGATGCTATGGTTGATAACCTCCGCCCTACTGGCCAGAACCTCTACAAGCAGAACGGGAACCACTGTAGCTGCCCTAATAATGGGGCCTCTTATACCTAGCCACGGGATCATGACGTGCAAATCCCCAATAGTATGGACATAGTCTGCGACCAACAAATCTAATCAAACTTCCTTTAGTAACCATTGATGATTTGGTTTTATCAACTCTAAATATATACCCTTGTACTATCATTATATATGCATGACGCAAGTAACTATTATGAAATAATTATGGCAAGTTGATTTACTTGAAGTGTCTCCTCTCTAGCTCATGTTAATTGTCATTGATCTCTACTTCGATTTTGGTTCTTGCTACTCCTCTTGCCCCTCTACATGAATAAAGTTGTGACCATAAAAATGGTCAGGGGTACGTAGGACAAAAATATAAATAGAAATTATACTTAAAGTAACATATTTTATAATTATGTTATTCATGATATTTATTAGAACTTTATTATTATTATTATTATTATTATTAATAATATTATTATTATTATTATTATGATATTTTTATCAAAATATTACTTTTACATAAGGGTGTTCATGGTTCAATTTGAATTGATTTTTGATTAAAATCAAAATTAAACCAATCTACTCGGTCTTTAAAATTCTAAAACCAACCAAATAAAATAAAATAAAAACCATCGATTTCATTCTTGTCAATTTGGTTTGGTTTTTCATTTATAACTATCTAATGATAAATTTAATTGTAAAATAACAGAGACATGAGAAATATTTCAAATGAACATTAGGAATTAACAAATTTCTCTCTACTATCACAATATGAATGTATTTGAATCTTCTTATTTTTTCAACACTATTATGAAGATTTAGCATGTTTAAGTTGCATAATTGTAGAGGTTACTCCACTTCACATGTCTAACATCTACAAAAGCAATATACAAGTTTAAATAGAATGATCAACCCTGCAAAAATCGAAGGGGCAAGCAATTGAGGAGGTAGAGAGATTGTTGTTGTTGAGACTCTTGATGTTGGAGTTGTTAGCTTCCTGTAATAAGATATGTTATGTTATTTATTTTTATTAAATACTAATCTTCTAATCAATGGCAACTTCTTATGCAAACGGTGTTAAATTTAACACGATAGAAAGGAGCTAGATATGCATAATATGTTGTTGAAATATGTGTGATGACCCTTCTGGTATTCTTTGCATTTGTGCTTTCCTTGTACTGTTAGAGCTTTCTTGTAGTGGTCCTAAGTCATTTATGACTTGCTGGGATTGGTAGTCCGGTGCCCTAGTCATTCATTTGGTCCTTATGGTTGTTTGCCTATTTTAGAGATTTAAGTTAGAAATTCATTGACTTTAGTCAACATTCTTAGCTAACATGCTCGGAATCAAATTTCGACAGTTCCATTAGCTGCAAAACATTGAGTTAGGTCTAGTTAGACCCTTAGTCGAGGCCTGAGAACTCTTGGTATGGGTTTTGTGTTAATTTTTCTGTTTTCAGGCCATTTGGTGTTGAAAGTTGAACTTTGGTCAGTTTTCGATGATCAGAGCATCAGATTTGAAATCCAACAATTCTATCAGCTCCAGAATGATGAGTTTGGGTTAGGTAGATGGTTGGTTTGGGTCCCAGGTAAGCCGGGCTCATTTCAAGTGTTTGGTGGGTTTTTTTTAGTGTTGACTTGGTTCAACATTTCTCTGAAATGACCTCGTATGGAAGTTTCATTAATTCTGTTGAGTCTGGAATGTCATTTTCACTCTGTTAGCATTATTGGTTTTTCAATATCTAGTTTTGATCGTGCTCGTAATGCCCTGTAGAATTCTAGAAATATTGTAGGTTTTTCGCTGTTGCAAGTGCATGCCTCAGGCCTTAATTGAGATTGCGAGCCTCCTTCCTCACGACTGTGATAAGGCACCTGGTCCCTTGTTCTTCGCGATCGCAACATCCCTTGTCACGACCACGATGAGGCCTTCTCTCCTTTGTTTTTTGCAACCGCGTGGCTAGTCCTCACGATCGTGATGGTTTATCTAGCATGGTCCTCATGACCGTGAGGGGTCCTTTTGCGATCGCGTTGAAGGACCCCTGGGAAGTATAAATATTTTCCCATTTGTTTTTCCAGCCTTCTTGTCCATTTCTCCCAACACTAGTGCACCAAATACTCTCTACCAAAATCTTAATTCAGTATTAGCTTGGAGAATTTGTTTATCCCTCAGAAATTCTTACTCCCATGGTGTTTATCCCTCAGTATCACCAAGTACATGTTAGCTCATTGGAGACTCGTGCGAGGAGCTATTTTTGAGATATGTAAGGGTGAGCTCTTGGTGATCGGAGCTTAGATTTTAGTTATTTTTTATATCATGTACTCTATTACTACTCGGAGAGATCTATATGTATATTTTTGGATCCTTTGTACTCCTTATATATAGTTCTGGATCTATACTATGGTACCAAGTTTTGGGTATGGTTAGCTTCCGTATTTATGTTATATATATTCCTGATGTTCACTTTCTTTACTTATTGCCCTTGCTTCCGCTATTTAAACTATTCTTCTACTAATTGTTTAGATAGTAGGCCATTACTAACCGTTCCAAGCTACGGGAATTGGTTCACCTACTTGGAGGTATTAGGTGCCATCATGATTGAAAAATTGGGTCGTGATAGCTTAGTATTAGCACCTAGGTTCACTGATATAATCGGTATAGGAGCCAATGTCGATTACATTCCTGCGGATCAGGGCAGAGATGTTCGTACTCAATCCTCGGGAGGCTATAGTGACATCTTAGGAACTTGTATTGTGCTTAATCCTTGGGAGTTTCTTGAAATCTCACTTTTTCTCATTTTTTCTTCCGCAGAAGGCTTATACGAGATTGTCGGCATTAGGTGGACATGAGCCTCCAACTCTAGCTAGGGGCCGAGGAGGTCATAGAGGTAGGGGTCAAGGACGTCCCCGAGAGTGGGACCTGCTAGAGCTGCTGGAGTTGAGATAGAGCCTAAGCATAGGCCAGAGTTCGTTCATGAGCAGCAGCATCTGGGACCGGGGACAACCCAGGTACCACCAGCCCCAGTTCCAACTTCATCCCAGCTCAGTCTTCAGATATTCGGGGCTTAATATCCCAGATTTGGGTATGATTGAAGAGAGGCCTTCTGAGGTAGCACAAACATCCGCTCAGGGGGAATCCCTGAGTGTACCGAGTTCAGGAGCACAACGTGCTACTATCACTTCTCATGTCAAGGTTATTCTGGTCCTATTAGTTGCACAACCTTTTACTCCTCGCCCAATTATGATAGAGATGGAGCATAAGGTGTTGGGTAGATTTTTGAGATTGACACCTCTGAGTTTTGCTGGTACATCTAGATAGGATCCACATGACTTCATTAATACTTGTGAGGAGATGGTACATCACTTGGGCTTGTTAGAGACCCACGGGGTCGGGTATACTACTTACCAGCTGGGAGGCCCAGCTAAGTTATGATGGAGGGACCAGGTTTTTTACAGGCCATCATCGTCACCTCCATTGTCCTGGTCTGAGTTTTATGGCCAAGTTCTTGCCATAGTGAGACAGAGAGTGTCGGAGAGAGGTGTTCACTAGACTTGCTATGGGTTCTATGACCGTATTAAAATATTAGAACCATTTTCATCAGCTCACTCTGTTTGGAGCCATGATTATGCCTATCGATCCTGACAGAGTATGTAGTTTTTTTTGGGGTCTACGGAGAGTATTTAGAAAGCCAACAGAGATATTAGTTACTAGTGGTCAGTAATTCCAGGCTATTGCAGACTATGCCTGTACAGTAGAGGACTTGCATCGTCATAGCCTCGAGGCCAGAGACAAGAGTCCTCGTCATTAGGGTAGCTTTAGTGGGTCTCGATAGGGTGGTAGAGGTTCAGGACAGTGGGGACAGGGTTATCATCCACAACAGCATCAGGGTCAGACTAGTCGACTGGTTCAGGCATCACTCCAGGCATCTGGTTCTCATTTTGATCAGGGTCAGAGCAGTCACCGTGGTCACAGTGGTCAGTCTTAGAGAGGTATTACATCTGGGGCATCAGGCTGTGGTGGACACATAGGTTCAACTGGTTTATCTCAATAAGGTGGGCCATCAGGGTCCTGTTATGGGTGCGGTGTTAGCGGTCACTATGCCAGAGATTGCCCTCAGCGGGGTTCAGCTTGATACGAGTGTGGGATCAGTGTCATTTCACTAGAGATTGCCCCTAGTGGGGTATAATTTAGCATGCCGCTCAGCCGGCTCAGCCACCGACTCGAGGAGGTGGTAGTCAGGATAGAGGTGGTAGTGCAGGAGACAGGACATGTAGTAGGGATGGTGGTCGGTCAGGTGGTGGTTGTCATTAGTTCTATGCAGTCCCTAAAAGATTGAATGTAGAGGCCTCAGATATTCTGATTACAGGTACGATCTCTGTTTGCCGTCAGCCAGCTTATGCTTTATTTGATCCTGGATCCACTTATTCGTATGTATTTGCCTACTTTATGCCTTGTTTGGGGTTGGCTAGTGAGTCTTTATCTGTGCCTGATTCTATTTCGACCCCAGTAGGATATTTTTTGGTAGTGGATCACATTGTGAGATCTTGTATGATATATGTGGGCGACTTGGAGACTTGGGGTGATATGTTGATCTTTGGTATATTAGATTTTGATGTGATACTGGGCATAGACTGGTTATCCCCTCACCATGCGATTTTGGGTTGCAATGCCAAGACCGTTACCATAGCCATGCCCGGCATATCCCCGGTTGTGTGGGAGGTTTTTGTCAGTCGTGCACCATCTGAGATCATCACTTGTCTTTGACCTAGGAAGTTGATCTCTCGCGGGTGTTTAGCTTATCTAGCATATGTCTGAGATGCTAGCGCTGACACTTCTTCCCTTGAGTCCATTCCTGTGGTTAGAGACTTCCTAGATGTATTCCCTACCGACCTGCCAGGCTTTCCACCTGAGAGAGATATTGATTTTGCTATTGAGTTAGAGCCGGGCACCATGTCCATTTCTATTTCTCCCTACCATATGGATCCTGCTGAGTTGAGAGAGCTTAAGGAAAAGCTCCAGGACTTGATAGCTAAGGGGTTCATTAGACCCAGTAGGTCACCTTGCGGTGCTCCTATTCTTTTTATGAAGAAGAAATATGGGTTGATGTGGATGTGTATTAATTATCGGCAGTTGAATAAGGTGACAGTAAAGAATATGTATCTGATGCCAAGGATTGATGACTTGTTTGATCAGCTTCAGGGTTCATCCGTGATTTTGAAGATTGACTTGAGGTCCGGCTACCATCAGTTAAGGATTACAGTGGAGGATATCCATAAGACAACATTCAGGACACGTTACATCCATTATGAGTTCCTGGTGATATCTTTCGGGTTTACTAATGCCCCCGTAGCTTTCATGGATCTGATGCACAGGGTGCTTAGCCCATATTTGGACTCGTTCGTGATAGTCTTCGTAGACAACATTTTGGTATACTCTCAGAGTAGAGAGGAGCATGAGCACCACTTGAGGACTGTACTTCAGACTTAGAGAGACTATCAGCTTTATGCCAAGTTCTCAAAGTGAGAGTTTTGGCTTCACTCAGTTGCATTCCTAGGACACATCGTGTCTAAGAATGGGATTAGAGTTGATCCGAGTAAGATTTCAGCGGTGCATGATTGGCCTAGACCTACTACTCCTACTGAGGTTCGCAACTTTATTAGGTTGGCCGGGTACTACAGATGGTTCATTGAGGGATTTTCTTCCATAGCAGAACCCTTGACTATCCTGACTAGGAAGGATGTTCCATTTTAGTTGTCGGATCAGTGTGAGGATAGCTTCCAGAGGCTTAAGGACTTATTGACTTCAGCTCTTGTATTGACTTTGTCGGTTGAGGGTCAGAGTTTCTCTGTGTATTGTGATGCTTGAGGTGTCGGTCTTGGTTGTGTGTTGATGCAGCAGGGTCGAGTGATAACATATGCATCAAGGCAGTTGAAGGTTTACGAGCGCAACTACCCCACTCATGACTTGGAGTTGGTGGCGGTAGTCTTCGCGCTCAAGATCAGGAGGCACTACTTATATTGAGTTCATTTTGAGATATTCACTGATCATCATTGTCTTACGTACATTAAGAGTCAGCAAGAGCTGAACTCGAGGCAGAGGAGATGGATTGAGCTATTGAAGGACTTTGATTTCACCATTCTTTATCATATGGGTAAGACAAACGTGGTAGCAGATGCCTTGAGTTGGAAGATGGTGAGTATGGGCAGCCTAGTACTGCTTTCCACCCTCAGACAGATGGCCAGTAGGAGAGGACTATTTAGGTCCTAGAGAACATGCTTCGGGCCTGTGTTCTTGATTTTGGAAGTTCTTGCGATCAGTTTGTACCTTTGGCCTGGTTTGCATATAATAATAGCTTTCATTCCAGCATTGGCATGTCACCTTTTGAGGCATTGTATGGTAGGCATTAAAGATCACCGGTTGGTTAGTTTCATGGGTTAGAGTCCAGGCCATAGAGTACATATTTACTTTGAGACTCACTAGACAGTGTTAAAGTGATGCAGGATAGACTTTGAGCTACTCAGAGTGGGCAGAAGAGCTACGTTGATCATAGATTTCTTGCCTTGGAGTTTAGTGTTGGTGATTTGGTATTCCTCCATGTATTTACCATGAAGGGCGTGATGAGATTTGGTCGGTGGGGCAAGCTTAGCTCCAGGTATACCGGGCCGTTTTAGATTCTTCAGAGGGTTGGTAGTGTTGCCCATCAGTTTGCTTTGTCTCTAATGTTTTTAGATATGCATCCGGTGTTTCATGTTTCAATGTTAAGATGGTATGCTCCAGATAATTCCCATGTGTTGCATTAGAATTCAATTCAGTTAGATGAGAGTTTATCCTTTGTTGAGGCACCGATAACTATTCTGGCCAGAGATATAAGGAGATTGAGGTCTAGAGAGATTCCAGTTGTGAAATTTCAGTAGAGGCATCGTCTGCTCGTGGAGGCTACTTGGGAGACTGAGAGAGATATATGGGCCCAGTATCCGCAGTTGTTTGAGCCTCCAGGTACTTCCTTCTTCTTGACTTTCCAGGATGAAAGTATTTTTAGTAGTGGATGTTGTGATGAACCTTCTAGTCATCTTCGCGTTTATGCTTTCCTTGTACTGTTAGAGCTTTCCTGTAGTGGCCCTGAGTCATTTATAGCTTGTTGGGACCAGTTGTTTGGTGCCCTGGTCATTCATTTGGTCGTTATGGTCGTTTGCCTATTTTAGAGCTTTAACTTAGGAATTCATTGACTTTAGTCAACATTCTTAGCTAACGTGCTCGGAATCAAATTTTGATAGTTCCATTAGCTCCAAAACATTGAGTTTTGTCTGGTTGGAACTTTAGTCGAGGCCTGAGAACTCCCGATGTGGGTTTTGTGTTAGTTTTTCTGTTTTCAGGCCATTTGGAGTTAAAAGTGGAACTTTGGTCAGCTTTGGATAATTGGAGCATTAGATTTAAAATTCGACGAGTCCATCAGCTCTGGAATGATTAGTTTGGGTTAGGTAGATTGTTGGTTTGGGTCCCGTGTGAGCCAGGCTCATTTTGAGTGTTTGGTTAGTTTTTTTGTTAGTGTTGACTTTGGTCAACATTTCTCCAAAATGACCTCGTATGGAAGTTTCATCAATTTTGTTGAGTCCGGAATGTCGTTTCCACTCTGTTATCATTATTGGTTTTTGAATATCGAGTTTCGATCGTGCCCGGAATGCCCCGTAGAGTTATAGAAATATTGAAGGTTTTTGGCTGTTACAGGTGCAGGCCTCAAGCCTTAATCGCGACGGCGATGAAGCACCTGGTCCCTTGTTCTTCGTAATCGCGACGTGCCTTGTCACGACCATGATGAGGCCTTCCGTCCTTTGTTCTTTACGACTGCGTGGCTAGTTCTCCTTCATTCCCTATATTGGAGAATTTGATTAACCCTCGGAAATTCTTACTCCCATGGTGTTTTGGTAATTCTCCTTCTTTCCCCATGTTGTCTTCTCCATTGTTGATTTCACCATTTTTGTAAACTCTTGGAGCTTGGAATTTCTTGTAGAATCTGCTCTTTTGGGATACCATGCCCCGTGAAATCATTGAGTTCATTTCCTTGGTTTGTTTTCTCATTGTGGTAAGCGTTTTCCCCAATCAATTTACGATTTTCATCCCTTATTTTTCCCTCTTGGATTTCTTGACTCGTAGGTGCTGTTTTAGCTCGAAATCCTAGCCCAATCTCTTTAATTTTCTGGGCATGTACTCCTATGATCATGGTGATCATTTTGTACTCATTTGTTTTTGGATTTGGGTTGCCGGGCCCGCATGCCCGTCTGTGACACAAATTATGGCCCGACTATTACTATAGAGATATGGGTATCACTAGCCCCGTTTTGATGTATTATTTATGTTTTTGATAGTTTGACTATCGTTCGGGGTTTGTCAGAGCGATTCGGGCTTGGATATCATCATCCCAACAGCTTGTCCTCGAACGACAGGTAGGTTATGGTCTAAACTCCCTAGACTTTGCATATATCGGATAAAATTGTACTAATTGGCATCCTTGGGCTGGGTTATTAGCTTGGCACCACAAACCTCGACCGCTTTTCCATGATCGCCTCATTTCTTTCCTCTGTTGTTTGTAGTATTCTTCGTAGGTTAGTATTATCACCCTTGTGATCCTGTGTGCCCTTGATTTTACTCTGGACCATAGACGGTGGGCTATTCGGAGGTGTCCGTGAGTCCTGAACATCATTATCGCAACATAGGTTTGTTATCTATGCTGTAGAGCAATTGGAGCCTGTGCAAGGCCGATAGGTTGATTGTGAGCCGGGGGCCCTTATTGTGATTGTATACATCTTATGTCATGCATATAAGGGGTATTTCTAGGTGAATTTATTGCGGTTTGGGTCCTAGGGCCTACTATTCATGATTTTCTAAACCTTGCATGGCCTGTGGGGCCCGTTTTTGGTAAAAACGATTGTAAAAATGTTTGGTACTGTTAGAATAGACCTTCTTGGGGTAATAGAAAATAAAAGTTGTTTTATCACTATTTTCCACTTATACTAGACTCGGCAGGGCGAAGCGCTAGACTTGTCTTACTACCACTTTCGAGATGATACTAGGCTCGGGGGGGCCGTGCGCTAGACCTATTCTTGACTTACTGATTTTAACCTGGATACCCTCCGAGCAGATTTACTTGGGGACTTACAAGATTTGTGGGGCATCTAGTATGTTGGTCGGGGGCCTCCATGGATCTTGCCATTCTGGGCCAGGGGCTACGTGCCGCGAGTGCCTTATATGATCCTGTCTTCTGGGCCTTATAGGGCACCGGAAGTGGGAAACATACGTTACTATTACCACACTTAGTCGTCATATCATATCATACCATTCATTGTGTGAGGTTCCACCCTTATTTGTTGTTTGTTATGTGTAAGCTCCGGTAGTATAGGATTCCAGAGGGTTTGTCTTCACTTGATTGTGTTCCTTGAGTGTATGGTCGCCCTTTGGGATTGTAGGTAGACTTGTTATTACCTTACCGAGCTTTATGATTCCTTATGCTAAATTCCTATTGTATCTTGATATTGGAACTAGTATTATGTAGCTGGGTTTCGTTATTACTCCTATATTCGAGCATGCTATTGTTACTTTGTTTCCCTCCTTCTCTTTTAATTGAGGTTATCGGTATACCGCCCATTTATTAAAAATCCTTATATACTGTTATTGCAAGGATCCCAAGTGCATCTTTTCTTACTTTCGCCTGTGCCTGTAGTATTTATCCTACTTGCTAGCCTTGTATGATACTTCTGTTGTCTTTCTTCTGTGCTAGCTTCTGTGTGCTTCTTCATTGTTTTCGGGGACTATTTGCTTTTATTCTGTCTATTACTGCTCTTTTATCTTAAATGTACTCAGTGGGCCTATGATACCTACTGGGTAGCTTTTGCTTCGCATTTGGTGCTCATACTACACTCTGCATCTTCTGGTGCAGATCCTTGCGTGGGTCATCGCCATTAGCTCATTGGAGACTCATGCGAGAAGATGTTTTTGAAATATTTCAGACTGAGGGTAAGCTATTGGCGATTGGAGCTTAGATTTTAGTTATCTTTTGTATCATGTACTCTAATATTACTCAGAGATATCTGTATATATTGTTTTGGATCCTTTGTACTCCTTATATGCAGTTCTAGCTCTATACTATGGTACCAGGTTGTGGGTATGGTTATCTTCCGCATTTATGTTATATATATTCCTGATGTTCACTTTCTTTACTTATTGCCCTTGCTTCCGCTATTTAAATTGTTCTTCAGCTCATTTGTTAGATAGTAGCCCATTACTGACCATTTTGGGCTACGGAAATTGGTTGACCTACTGGGGGGTTGTAGGTGCCATCATGATTGAGAAATTGAGTCGTGACAATATGGGAGTGTAGTCCGTGTCTAACGCCTGCTTGACTAGCGTAAAAGAAAGTAATTGGAGTGTGTAAAAAGGCTTTGAATAAGAGTTGGGTGATTTTCAATCAAATCTCTCAATAGTGTAACATTTGTCTGAAAGTTTCATGGTTGCTATAGTGAGGTGTTGTTATATATGTATAGTGACATATGACGCTTCGATCTCATTTAATTGTTATAAACAAAAATATTATGTTATAAACGAAAATAAAATACTTGTTAATTTTCAAATCTCAATTGATTTTCATATTTCATTAATTAAAAATTGAAAAGACTAATACATTACTAATAAACATATAACTAGTTGTATCGTATCGATAAAGAATTAAAAAGTTATGGAACATATGCATTTATAATTAATTAAAATTTTGAATATATCAAGTTCAACATAAGGATTCTATAATTGTTGGTTGTTTCGTAAGTTCTACTCTCTTAGTGACAATAATATATCGTTTGAATTGACAAAGATTTCTGTCCAAACTTTCAGCAAAAGGGTTTCAATAACTTTCTCTTGAAGGTTGTTTAAGAGCTTAACAGTTGACTCTTCTATCTCACCCCAAATAACAGGAGGTTGAGGTTGTTCACCGGCACTTTTGTATTCATCTTCTACATAATATATTTCTTACAAAATATTATTATATAATATTTGAGTTTGACTATTATAGACGGATAATTTTACAAAGAGTGTACTGATATAATGAATGTCATTTATGTTATAGGTAGAATATTGTTATAGAGAAATAAAATATAACATAAAAAATTGGTTCTAGAGAAAATTAGGTTGTTACAGTGAAATATCGTAATAACGAGGGACCGTTTTAGAGAGGTTTGACTGTATTTTCAGTGTTACTTTTAAAAGCTTACTTTACAATGTTAAAGAGAGGGGATCACATTTACTATTTGGATATGGATGGCGCCAATTGCTAAGTAAGCTAAAAGGAAGGATTTTTTATTCAATTAGAGGAGGAAAAAAGTAGTAAAGGAATATGGCTATTGTAGAAAAATAAGTAGGAACCTTTATTTGATCGAATGGATGGCTAAAAACAAAAAGAGGAGAAAGCTAGACGAGCACTTGCAAGAGAGCGACCGACAAATATAATCAAACTTCCTTTAACAACCATTGATGATTTGGTTTTATAAACATCAAATTTATACCCCTCTACTATCATTATACATGCATGATGCATGTAGCTATTATGAAATAATTGTGGCAAGATGATTTACGTGAAGTGTCTCCTCTCTAGGCTCATGTTAATTGTAATCTCTATTTACATTCCAATTTTTGCTATACTCCTCTTGTCGCTCTGCATGAATAAAGTTGCGACCATCGAAATGGTCGGGGGTAATTGTCCGAAAAATATGAACATAAATTACACTTAAAATAATAAATTTTATAATTATTTAATTCTTGATATGTATTAAAACTTTTATTTTTATTATTTTTATTATTATATTTTTATCCATATATTATTTTTGCTGAATTTTACGTTAAGTATTGGCCACATTTTGACATATCTTTAATTATTAATTACAGAATTCAAAAGTCTTAATTATTTTATTAAACTCCGTGCCAAGTCAAAATAGGTCAAACAAATTGAAACGAAGGGAGTAAAATATTAACCGAGATAGTAAGTCTAGTTGTGTTGAAAAATAATTATTATAAGAAATAGGCTTTATCCAAAATAATTTTCTATTAAATATGATATATTCAAAATGTTATATTTATTTTACCATGAACCTATACAATATCCGAGAATATATTAATAAAATAAAATTATTTTTGGTGAATCACCTCCACTTCCACGTGGAAGTGGATGTAGTGGACAGCAACAAAGTGATTAGTGTGATGGCATATGTTATATTAATTGTTAAAGTTATATGTATGACCTTTATGTATTATGCTTCAAAAAAATCATTTCATTTAATTTCTCTTTCAAAGTCAAGTGGATTACTTTGTTGTATATATAAAAATTCAAAGTAGCATATTTGTTCAATTCATTTTCATGACACCAAGAATCCATAGCAGTAGCTATATACAACATACGTACTTATATACGTCATGAAGATTGTTGTGAGGAAATCATTTTTTCATTACATTTGATCACCAAAAGAAAATCAATTATCTACATCAAGTTATTCAAGCCCAGATTCTAGGTATGTTAAGGTTATTTCTTTCTTTTTGGCATGATTCTTTAAGTTATATGATTTTTGATCTAGCATGTTATCGGAGAGTCGATTATTAAATGTCTCTAAGTTATTGTTAGTGTTATTCTTGTTAGAAACACATATCTAGTGATGTCGATTTCGTCTAAATTTGAAAGTAAGATGTGTATATATGGTTGTGATTATTGTATTACGGTCATTGTCAGGTTAATCATGATATTATATTTGTATTAAGGGTTATGGTTAGTTATATAGCTCGGGGTCAACTATGGATTATGGTTGGTTGGTGGCATGTTGTAGGTCGTAGAGCTCGGGTGGGGGCCTTGTGGTGATTGTTGTGGATTATTTTGTTAAGCTTGTATTGTATTGTATTGTGTTATGTATTATTGCATTTTGTATTTGTGGTTTCCTATAGGGCTCATAAAAACCTGTAAGGCGTGAAACATTTTCGCATGGTTGAGCCTGTGGCTTTGCGAGAACTTGTAAGGCGTGAGACCTTTTCGCATGATCAAGCTCATGGAATTATGAGAACATGTAAGGTGTGAGTATTTTCTGCATGGTCTTCCTTTTGTATTTCTCTCCCTAAAGGCGTCGTGATGGTGTCCGGAAGAATTGATTGACTTTTTCAGTTCATCTTGTATTGCATTCCTACATTATGATTTTTTTGGTTAACTGTATCTTGAGTTATGATGTGATGTATGTATCTTGAGTTCTGATGTGATGTGTGGCCAAGGTTGTGATTGTTGTGGGGCTTGGAGTAGGGACAACTAAGGTAGTGTTGGGCTAACATTGTGTCTATGCGGGTTATGGTTGGGATGCTGGTATTGTTTCTATTTAAACTTTCTTCATATTGTTGTTTTCGTTTTAGGTTGTACTGTTTTTGTTATTTTGTTGCCTTACATAATGAGTACATTATTTCATACTAACGTCCCCATTACCTAGGAGCGTTGCATTCATGCATGCAGGTTCTTAGGTAGACAATGATCCTCGTTGCGTGTGGTCGAGTTCAATTGATGATTGATATGCTCCATTCTTTTCGAAGTTGGTGAATCTAGAGTCTTACTTAGCTTTATATTGGTAATGGATACGTCGGGGCCCTGTCCTGACTCGTGATTTGTATTTTTCATTTTAGAGGCTTGTAGACATCCACTGTAGATTTGGTAGTCAGTTGCAAGCTGGTTAGCCTTGTATTATACTTTTATTATATTCAAGTTTGTTTGTGTTGCGCTTCATTTTGTTTGGCTTGTGCCTTAACGGCCCACCGATGTTGTTGGTTTAGTTTCTATTGATTTGCTCAATCTAGTGAGGCACAAGGTGCAAGTCGTGCCTCTCTGGGTTTGGAGCGTGATAGCTAGCTAGCTCAAAAAGTAGAGTTTTTAGCCAAAATTTTACCATTAATCTATTTGTCCTTCAAATTTAATCTTGGGTATCCTTAGCTCCTTATTTTTGATCAAATAGATTGAGTAAATTGGTTTTGTCATGTTTTTGTAGTCACTATTAGTTTCTAGGTCAAATCAAAGGAGCTGCATTAGGGACTAAAATTGTCACGATCCAATTTCTCGATCATGATGGCACCTACAATCCCCTCAGTAGGCGAATCAATTCCCGTAGTCCGAAATAGTTAGTAATGGGCTAGTATCTAACAAATAAGCGGAAGAACAGTTTAAATAGCCAAAAGTAAGGGAACAAGATGAGGAGAATAGATAACATGAATATATATATATATGCATATGCGGAAGCTAAACCAAACCCCAAAACTTGGTATCATAGTATAGAGCCAGAACTAAATATATGGAGTACAAACGATCCAAAATAATATATACAGATGTCTCTGAATCGTAATAGAGTACATAAAGCAAAAGATAAACTAAAGCTAAGCTCCGGTCATCAATAGCTCACCCTCAGTTTGAAGTAGTCCCCAAAAGATCTCCGAACACGAATCACAATGATCTAGCGGCGATGACCCACGTTAGGATATGCACCAGAAGAAGCAGAAGTAGGGTGAAGACCAAATGCGAAGCATAAGGTACTCAGTAGGTATCATAGGCCGACTGGGCACATATAAGACAAAAGCCTAGTAACAGACAGAATAGAAGCAAGTAGTCACAGAAATCAACAAAAGGTACACATGAACTAGCCCAGAGGGAAGTCAACAGAACAACATGCGAGGCCAGCAAGAAGAATATATATACAACAGGCACAGGTGTAAGTAAGAAACAACGCACCTGGGATCTTTGCAATAACAATATATACATAATAAGTTTACAAAATGGACGGTATACCGGTAACCTCAAGTGTAAGCGGAAGAGGGAAAAAGTAATGATAGGCATGCTCAGAGAGAGGAATCAAACTCAACTAATCATATCAATTCTAAAATCCAGGAACTAATAGCCTAGCAGTAACCAATTTCATACTTAACCATAATAGGGAATAATTCCGTAAGTAAATAAAAAGAGTCTACCTACAGTCCCCCGGCCGCCCATAAAACCGTGGAACACAAACAAGTGAAAACAAACCCTACGACATCCCATAATACCGAAACGTACAATCAACAAATAGAAAACAAGGGTGGAGCCTCAAACAATGAATGATATGATGCATGAAGATCTCAAGTGAAATAGTATCTCTGTATGTACCTCCTCTGGTGCCGATCGGGACCAGCAGGTAGGTTACATCGAAGGACACTGCCCGTATACAACTACTTCACCGTATACCCTCCCTCCGGCACACGTAGCCCGAAACTACAGGCCAGGATGGCAAGGTCCATCGAGGTCCCGAACCCCATACTAAAACTTAGTATCAAGACATGTCATCCGGAAGTAAGTCCGGGATCAAGATAGAGACCCAGTCTCGAATATGCATGTCCAGGACTAAAATAGTGGGAAAATGCCTCAAAAACCCCTCCAAGGGTGCCTGGGCATAACCGGGTCTAAACAGTAGAAAGTCATCTCAGGTGCTCGGTCTGATCGAGGCTAAAAACCATCCCAATTTAATAAGAAACTCAACTAGCACCCCGGACCTACAAAGTCTAGCGTTAATAGTAAATCTGGTGATAGAAATCATAATTTGACCTTCTTTTACCCCAAGAATATTCACAAGTTAAATTAAACCATTTCCAATTCATTTCCATCAAAAATGGGCCTCCGAGGCCATGCACGATTTAGAAAACAATTTCAGTAGGCCCGAAGCCAAAACTGTAGTAAAACATGAATAAAGCCCCTTTTATATGCTTGGAAATGAATGATCAACACAAATAGCCTCCCAGCAGCTCACAATCAACCTATCGGCCCTGCACAAGCCCACAGCTACTCAACAAGCATAACCAGCCTAGAAGGATAATTTTATACCCGAGACTCACGGACATTCCCAATATCCCACCTTCTATGTTCTAGAGTCAATAAGGCCTCACAGGACCACAAGGGCAAATAAAACGTATCGGCAAGTACTACAAGTATCGCAGAAACAAAAGTAGGCGGACATGAATAAAACGGTCAAGGTCTGTGGTAGAAACCTAATAAACTCAACCCAAGGATGCCCATTAATACAATTTTATCCTATATATGCAGAGTCTAGGGAAAATAAACCGTAACCTACTTATCGTCAGATGACAAGCTTCTATGACGATGATGTGCAAACTCGAACCGCTCTGAGAAGCTCCGAAACACAAAAATACCTTCCAACGAACGTCCGAACACCCGTAGTTCCTTCACGGAAATTGTTCTTTACGTACTAAGCTTCGCAAACACTATATATATGTAGCTTATACTCACCTATAAAAAGTTCATAATTAAGCTTAAATTGGCAGATTTCTCAAAAGGATCATAACTTGACAAAACGTCCGTAGAACTTCATAAAAACGATCATAAAAGAGCCCCGAGATGGTTACCTTAGCAAAACAAGTGTAAAGCTTGAAGAACCAACAACAAACACCAAGTCCTATCTCTGAAACCAGCTCCAAACATGGCTTATCAAAGGGGAAAATGTTTGCCACGCGTAGAGATCGCATTTCTAGGCACAGGGGCAAACTTTAGCGATAGAAATCACCAAAAATGCACCTTAATCACTCAAGAACTCTCTTGGAACACTCCCTTATGTTTTCTCTCTGTTTCAGCACTATTTTGGTGCTTTAAAACGTGAATTTGAAGCTTTAAATCGATTTTGACCCGACCCAATCGCGACTCGGATCGTGACCCAGTTTTAGCCAAGATAGTCCGCGGTAAAATAGTCATAACTTCTTACTCCAAGATCGGTTATATGTGCGGTTTTATGACTTGGAAACTAGACTCGTAGACCTTTGATTTGGTAGGTCAGGAGACTTATAAATCTTTATATATTGAGAGAAAAGCTCTAAGACATTTGACCCAAAGTTCAGAAATTTTATTAAAGAAACTTACGATAACTTTTGCCAACTTGCTTGACTTCAAAACTTATCATACGACCATAAAGACCAAACAGATGGCCCGGGCACCGAACTACCGGTTCCGACAATCCTTAAATGACTTGGGGCCGTCATCCACTACTAAAAAGACTTTCGTCCACGAAAGTCAAGGACAAGGAAGTACCTGAAGTCTCAAACAGATGCGGATACTGAGCCCGCATATCTCTCTCGGTCTCCTAGGTAGCCTTCTCAACTGGACGGTGCCTCCAATAAACCTTGACAACCGGGATCTCCCGAGACCTCAATCTCCTGACATCTCTGGCCAAAAAAGCTACCTGCTCCTCAACAAAGGCTAAACTCTCATCCAACTGAACTGAATCGCACTGCAACACATAAGACTCGTCTATAACATACCGCCATAACATTGATATATGAAAAACCAGGTGCATAGCAGAAAACATCGGAGGCAAAGCTAACATGTAAGTAACACTACCAACTCTCTGAAGAATCTCAAACAGCCCAATGTACCTGGGGCTAAGCTTGCCCCGCCTACCAAATCTCATCACGCCCTTCATGGGCGATACACGGAGAAACACCAAGTCACCAACACTAAACTCCAAGGCATGAAGCCTATGATCAGCATAATTCTTCTGCCTACTATGAGCTGCCTGAAGTCTATCCTGAATCACTCGGACTCAGTCTAAGAAATCTCGAAGAAAATCTGTACACTGTGGCCTAGACTCGAAACCATCAAACCAACCAATCAGCGATCTGAAAAGCCTACCATACAAGGCCTCGAAAGGTGCCATGTCGATGCTCGAATGGAAACTATTATTATATGCAAACTCAGCCAAAGGCACAAACTGGTCCCATAAGCCTCTAAAGTCAAGAACACAGGCCCGAAGCATGTCCTCCAGGACCTTAATGGTCCTCTCGGACTGGTCATCTGTTTGAGGGTGGAAAGCAGTACTAAGTTGAACCTATGTACCCAAATCTCATTGAATAGCCCTCAAAAACTGAGATGCGAACTGAGTGCCGCAATCTGAAATGATAGAAGTTAGGCCCCGTGTAACCGAACAATCTCACGAATGTAGATTTGAGCTAGCTTCACTACCTCGTAAGAAGTCTGAACCGGTAAGAAGTGTGTTGACTTAGTCAGCCTATCAACGATCAACCAAATGGAATCTAACCCATGAGAAGTACCAGGTAAACCAACAATGAAGTCCATAGTAATACCTTCCCATTTGCACTCAGGAATGGGAAGTCGTTGCACCAAACCACCCGGTCTCATGTGTTCGAAACAACAGATAATGGCTCACTTGCTAACCCCAAACATGGCAGAAAGTAGGCAGACACATATGAACAAGTGGATCCAGGATCATATAAATCCATAGCAGACTGATGGCACACATAAATCGTATTTGTAATCACAATATCTTTGGCCTCTGCCTCCGGTCTCCCAAGAATCACATAGAACTGACGACGACCTCTACCTACCCGACTTCCATCCCTACTACCTGCTCTGCCACATGGAGCACCACCTCTACCCTGATGACAACCTTCTCTAGTCGGAGGCTGAACTACTCGTAAAGGCTCGGCCAGCTGAACTGTACCCTGCTGAGGGCAATCTCTAGGAAAATGACCAATCACACCACAAGTAAAACAAGACCCTGGTGGCCTACTCGGTTGGGATGAACTAGCAGATCCTGTATGGCCACCACGGCCTGTTTCTCCAGAAGTTGTGCCTTTCGAAGACTGACCGCTATAGCCCTGATAGCTTCTCTAACCCTGCTCGAATTGGGTACTACCGGAAGTCTGAAGGAAAGCCTGAATCGGTCGGCTGGACAGACCCTGGTGCTGATGTGGCTGATAACCCCGGCCCTACTGGCCTGAAACTCTACCACCATACCTGGAACCACTTTAGCCACCCTGATGTTGAGGCCTCTTATCTCTGGCCCCTTGATCATGTCGCTTTAAGTCCTCCACAGTACGGGCATAATCTGCGATAGCCTGGAATGACAGACCATCGGAAACCAATATCTTAGCTGGCTGCCTAATCTTTGGCCTCAAACCCCATACAAATCTGCAAATCCTATCTGCCTCAGTAGGAATGATCATAGCTCCAAATGATGCTAGCTAATGAAAACGAATCTCATATTCCGAGACAGTCATAGAATCCTGCATAAGGTGAGTAAACTTCTCCCTGCGATGCTCAGGATCACTCTGAGGCAGGAACTTGGCCATAAAGGCCTCACAAAACTCAGACCAGGTCAAAGGAGGCGATGTAGAAGATCTGCAAGCAACATGTGCCCTCCACCATAACTTAGCTGGACCCTCCAGATGATATTTAGTATAATTAATAACGTGAGTCTCCAACAAACCCAAATGATTCAACATCTCCTCACAGGTAGTAATAAAGTCATGTGGGTCCTGTCCAAATGTACCAGCAAACCTCGGAGGTGCTAATCTCAAAAACCTGCCCAATGCCTTCTTCTTCGACTCCGTCATAGTTGGACGAGGAGCAAGAGGCTGAGCAACTGATGGAACCGGAATGAACTCCACACAAGGAGCCATAGTAGCAGGCTTCACTCCTAAACTCTGTGCACCCAAGGCTTCCCCCTGAGCGGATATTTGTACTACCTCAGAAGGCCGCTCACAAATCATACCAAAAAGTTGTAATAGTAAACCTCGAATATCTGAAGACTGAGCTGGGGCTAGAGCTGGCACAGAAGTGGGTGCTGGAGTTGGTACTGGAGCTTTTGGTACCTGGGTTGCCCTCTAATCCACATATTGCTCGGGCTCTATCTCAACTCTAGCAGCTATAGCAGGTGCCGCTTCTCGAGGGCGTCCTCGACCCCTAGCTGGAGTCGTAGGTTCATCTATGCCTGACGCCGATGCTCTCGTACGAACCATCTGCGAAAGAATGAAGTAGAACAAATGAGATTTCAAGAAACTTCAGGGGTACTACGCATGATACAAAAGCAATGAAAAAAGTCATATTTCCTAAGATGTCATTATAGACTCCCAAAGATTGAGTACGAATGTCTCTTCCCTGATACGCAGTACTCTACTACACATTGGCTTCTATACCGATGACACCAGTGAACCTAGAGCTCTGATACCAAGTTGTCATGACCCGATTTCTCGATCATGATGGCACCTACAATCCTCCCAGTAGGTTAACCAATCCCCATAGCCCAGAATATTTAGTAATGGGCTACTATCTAACAAATAAGCAGAAGAACAGTTAAAATAGGCAAAAGTAAGGTAACAAGATGAGGATAATAGATAACAGGAATATATACATGCATATTCGGAAGCTAAACCAAACCACAAAACCTGGTATCATAGTATAGAGCCAGAACTACATACATGGAGTGCAAACGATCCAAAATAATATATACAGATGTCTCCGAATGGTAATAGAGTACGTAAAGCAAAAGATAAACTAAAGCTAAGCTTTGGTCGCCAAGAGCTCACCCTCAGTATGAAGTAGTCCCCAAAGGATCTTCGAGCACGAATCAAAAATGATCTAGCGGCGATGGCCCACGCTAGGATCTGCACAAGAAGATCCAGAAGTAGGATGAGAACCAAATGCAAAGCATAGGGTACCCAGTAGGTATCATAGGCCGACTGGGCACATATAAGATAAAAGCATAGTAACATACATAATAGAATCAAGTTGTCACAGAAATCAAAAAAAGGTACACAAGAACTAGCCTAGAGGGAAGTCAACAGAACAATATGCGAGGCTAGCAAGCAGAATATATATACAACAGGCACAAGTGTAAGTAAGAAATAACGCACCTGGGATCTTTGCAATAATAGTATATGCATAATAAGTTTACGAAATGAACGGTATACCGGCAACCTAAAGTGTAAGAGAAAGAAGGAAAAAGTGATGATAGGCATGCTCGAAGACAGGAATCAAACTCAACTAATCATATCAATTCTCAAATCTAGGAACAACATCCTAGAAGTAACCAATTTCATACTTAACCATTACAGGGAACAATTCCGTAAGTAAATAACAAGAGTTTATCTACAGTCCCCCCGGACGCCCATATAATCGAGGAACACAAACAAGTGAAAAAAAAACCTCTGGCATCCCATACTACCGGAGCGTATAATAAACAAATAGCAAACAAAGGTGGAGCCTCAAACAATGAATGATATGATGCATGAAGATCTCAAGTGAAATGGTATCTCTGTATATACCTCCTCCGGTAGCGATCGGGCCCAGCAGGTAGGTTCCATGGAAGGACAATGTCAGTATACCTCTACTACGCCGTATACCCTCCCTCCAGAACATGTAGCCCGAAGCCCCAGGCACGAATGGCAAGTCCCATTGAGGTCTCGAACCCCATACTAAAACTCAGTATCAAGACATGTCATCCGGAAGCAAGTTAGGGATCAAGATAGAGACCCAGTCTCGAATATGAATGCCCAGACCTTTTCCAGGACTAAAATAGTGGGAAAATGCCTCAAAAACCCCTCCAAGGGTGCCTGGGCATAACCGAGTTTAAACAGTAGAAAGTCATCTCAGGTGCTCGGTTCGACCGAGGCTAAAAACCATCCCAATTTAATAAGAAACTCAACTAGCACCCCGGCCTTGCTGAGTCTAGCGTTAATAGTAAAACTGGTGATAGAAATCATAATTTGACCTTATTTTACCCCAAGAATATTCACAAGTTAAATCAAACCATTTCCAATTCATTTCCATCAAAAATGGGCCCCCGGGGTCATGCAAGGTTTAGAAAATAGTTTCAGTAGGCCCGAAGCCAAAACCGTAGTCAAACATGAATAAATCCCCTTTTATATGCATGGAAATGAATGATCAACACAAATATCCACCCAACATCTCCCAATCAACCTATCGTCCCTGCACAGGTCCACATCTACTCAGCAAGCATAACCAGCCTAGAAGGATGATTCTATGCCCGGGACTAGCGGACATTCTCAATATCCCACATTCTATGTTCCAGAGTCAACAAGGCCTCACAAGACCACAAGGGTAAATAAAATGTATCGGCAAGTACTACAAGCATTGGAGGAACAAAAGTAGGCGGACATGACTAAAGCGGTCAAGGTCTGTGGTACCAACCTAATAAACTGAACCCAAGGATGCCCATTAATACAATTTTATCCTATATATGCGGAGTCTAGGGAAAATAAACCGTTATCTACCTGTTGTCCGACGGCAAGCTGCTAAGACGACAATGTCCAAGCTCGAACTGCTCTGAGAAGCTCCGAAACACAAAAATACCTTCCAATGAACGTCCAAACGCCCGTAGTTCCTTCACGGAAATTGTTCCTTACATACTAAGCTTAGCAAACAAGATATATATGCATCTTTTACTCACTTATAAACAATTCATAATTAAGCTTAAATTGACAGATTTTTCAAAAGGATCATAACTTGATGAAACGTCCGTAGAACTTCATAAAAATGATCATAAAAGAGCCCCAAGATGGTTACCTTAGCAAACCAAGTGTAAAACTTGAAAAACAACCAAGAAATACCAAGTCCTATCTTCTGAAACCAGCTCCAAACGTGGCTTATCGAAGGGGAAAATAATTGCCACGCATAGAGATCGCATTTCTAGGACCGGGGGTAAACTTTAGCGATAGAAATCACCAAAAATGCACCTTGATCACTCAAGAACTCTCTTGGAACCATCCCTTATGTTTTCTCTTTGTTTCAGAACTATTTTGGAGTTTTAAAACGTGAATTTGAAGCTTTAAATCGATTTTGACCCGATCCGATTCGCGACCCAGTTTCTGCCCAGATAGTCTGCGGTAAAATAGTCATAACTTTTTACTCCAATATCGGTTGGATGTGAGGTTTTATGCGTTGGAAACTAGACTCGTAAACCTTCGATTTGGTAGGTTGAGAGACTTCTTACTCTTTATATATTGAGAGAAAAGCTCTGACACATTTGACCCAAAGTTCAGAAAAATTATTAAAGAAACTTACGATAACTTTTGCCAACTTGCTTGACTTCAAAACTTATCATACGACCATAAAGACCAAACAAACGGCCCATGCACCAAACTACTGGTCCCAACAAGCCTTAAATGACAATTTTGGCTAAAAACTCTCAAAAAGTGACCATCCCTTGTAATAGTTTCAACTATAAAACCCTAATGAATCTAACCCTAATGACCATCACATTATTTGGTCTGTGCCGGCTGCACAGCAGCGCAATTACCATGGTGGAAACTAGAGATTCAAAGGAGAGAAAACTGAAACCCATAAGCCATGTCAAATTTCCATCCACTTCAACAGAAGATTCAACCTCAATTATCCCTTCCTTTCACAAAAAATTATCGCAGAGATACTCTCGAAGTTGTCCATCAAATCAATGTTGCAATTCAGGTGTGTTTCAAAATAATGGCTCATTGTCTGCACAACTACCATGGTGAAAACTAGATATCTAAAGGAGAAAAAATGAAAAGCCAAAATCGATGTCCAATTTCCATCTACTTCAACACGAGATTCAACCTCAGTTATCCCTTCTTCCCACAAGAAATCATCATGAAGATACTCTGAAGCTGCCATCAAATAACTGTTGCAATTCAGGTGTGTTTCAAAATCATAGCTCGCTTTATTCTTTAGCCCTAAATTTGTAAAACTCCATCTCCATTCATCAGCCAATAATATTTTTTTTACATCATGATTAGTGCTTGATCTTACAAACAAAATATTACATTGTTGTCTAACGTAGCATTAACTTACAAAATTTTAGATCGTCATCTTCTCTCATAGGATTTTCAGTTTTCTCAAAAGAATCTTTAGACAATAATCTAAAATGTCCATAAATTATCATTTTTGATGATTTTACTTGTGAGATACAGTTTTTACTATCATTTCAAAAATCCATATGCAGTTTGTATGGATTTTAATCTTATTTTTTGTTTTCAACTTTATTTTATGCCTGAAATTACTAGTTGATTGTCTCTTCTAGAATTCACAAATGTGCTTATAAAAATCTGCTCTTCTGGATCGCTCTTTGGGGATTGTCTATCTTAGCGGCAAATCTAAGGGGCGCTAGGGTGTTCACTCGAATCCACCAAAAAATTACACTGTATATATATAAGATAATTTTTTTTATTAACTGTATATATAGGTTCAATTCTTTGGGGGATTTAAAAGTCGACTTGAGGTTCCAAGTTCAAATTTCAATTATTAAAATTTTATTTTTTGAACCCCCTTACTGAAACCTGGATCCGCCACTTGTTTATCCTATAATTATGGTAGTGTTGAGTTCTTTCCTGATCTTTTCCTCCTCATGTAGGGATAGTTTGACATATTAACTCTTTTTGGTTCATTTCTGCTATCTGAAATTGGCAGCCAATGGAGCAAAACAGGTGGATTTAGTGTATAATTAGATGAATCTGATGGACGGGTTTTTGGTGTTCTAACTGTTGCACATATTGAGTTTATCTGGTTCATGATCTGTTGTCTGAAATTGACAGCCAACAGAGCGCATATCATTATCTAGATTTGATGGACAGGTTTCTGGCGTTCTAACTTTTGCATCACCAGTCAAGGTTATTGTAGGTAGCTTAATTATAGATGGTCGGAATGAGCCAAAATCAGAAGACTATTGTGTGGCTTCACCTGCTCTATTGAATGCCAATCTTGGTGGTATGACGGGGTCCAATAGCCCACCATCACGTGACATGATGAAGCTTGGGTGAAACTAAGTGGAGGTCCAAACTGACTGATGTTAAAGAATGATCGGATGAGTTGTGGTTAGGGGTGAAATGCCACTCGAACCTAGATCTAGTTGGTTCTCTTTGAAATGTGTTAAGGTGAAGCAGTTGACAGAAAATTTAGGGGTAAACCACAGTTTTGGTGCGGGCCGCCAAAGCAGTACCAAATCGAGACAAACTTTGAATACTAGATATGATCTCAAAATAACAGGATTCAAGATCGACTTGTGAGACGATGATGATAAGCTATAGTGGATCGTCTGGTGGGCCAGGGAGTATACAATTTTCATCCTCTATATCAATATTTCACTATGACTCCCAAACCTTCTTTGGAGCCGAATTTTCATATTATGTTATGTTATATGTCAATATAGCAGTCAAAAGATATTACTTGGATGTAATGGATTTAAAACATTTTAGACGCATAACACATGCGTATGTCTACATTACTCCATTTGTTCTTAATTTTTTTAGGATTACGGAGCCTAGAGTTAATTTTGTATTTGAAATCCATCAATTGGAAAGTGTAAGATATTGTCATAAGTTACATTGAAGATGATTTGGATATGACAGGTTACATGATGAATATAAAATAGTTATTTATTTTTAGTGTGTTTGTAATATATGTTGCCTTATAATCATTTCTCCTTTTTATTACATCACCATTTACATTAAAAAAAAGTTATTACCACATTGTAGTATATTCTTTCTCAAAGTTTTAGCTAGAGGATGTTAACTGGTATCTTGAACAGAGTCTTAAAAGACATAATTTTAACGCGTCCACAAAATTTAGGAAAAAAAATTGCGACCTAGTGATAACTTTTGTTACTAGTATAGAGCGGGTAAAAACTTACCCACACCCGTTGTTTACACCCAATGAAATTAAGTTAACCATATAAATCTTATTTTAATAAAGAAAATTTAAGAAGTAATAAATATTAATTTTTAACCTAAAAGGAAGTAAAGTTATAGTAGATAACTGACGGAGGAAAGACTTAAGGTTGGTAAAAAAAAAATAGTTTCCTCCACGTCTTTATCTTTGTTTAATCTTCTTCACGTCTTTATTTTGTTAATGACACAACGTCAAAAATAATGTAAAGTGTTCTTGATAGTTAAGAGTTCAAAGTAAATTATATTATGGGAGTCAAGTTTTGCAGGTAAGCATATTTATATGAAATTTTCATCTATTAATTTTTATATTTGATATATTAAAGGTATATAAATGTAAGTGTTTTTTTTTGTAATGTTAAAATATTATTTATATATATTTTTGAAAGGTAGCTAATTTATATAACAATTTTTTTGTTACATATTGTAGAAGGATTTCTGGTTAAAATTGGCCAACGATCACGTTATGTGCTCTGTTAAGAGGTAGTTAAGTTATTTTAATATTATTTTATAGATTTAAGATAAGTGCAGATGTATTATAATTAACAATGGTTAACTAATGATAATTATAGTTAAAGAATATGACACATGTCATTTATTTATCGATTGGGTGTAAACACTCAGTGCGGGTAAGTTTTTACCGCATAGAGCGTCACACGATTGATTTTCTCTTTCTAACAATCTTTTTCTTTCTTTTACTTCTTCGATTATTTAATGGTTGAATTTGTTTAACAGAATTGTTAGTCCCTAGCAATGTTGATCCTTATAATTAATTGCATGTGCTTCGAAAAAATTATCCCAGGCTATCTGGGGTGTTATATATCATGAGGCAAATACAAGAAGTGGGCTTGGTCTTACCTCTGAATACAACACAAGGATAAGACTTATACTTCACAAAAAGAGGGAAGGGGAGGCTAACATAGACATTCCAAGCCTCACAAAAGGACTACCTATACAGCTAACTTACAAAAAAAGTTTGCCTTGTCATATTTGAGCCTTATAGAAGGCATTGTGAGATTTAAACTTCCAAATGTAACACCCCGAAAATGTATCCAGATATCTAAGTTAAAACTTCAAAAAATTTCATGATTTTAGGGATTACGGGTCCAAACCACGGGCCATGGTTTGAATCACGAATCATGGAATGGATCTGTGGTTTGTTTCCTACAGGTCAGCCTCTGGTCTGAGAACCACGAGTGGGTTCTACGGACCATAGTTCATTCTATGAGTCGTAGTTCCACTGGTGGAACTTGACCTGTGGACTGGTCTGTGTTCCCAAGAACAACGAGTCAAATGATGACTCGTCATTTGAATGACGTGTCCGTCCTGTTGAATCGTGGAATGTCTTCAGAGGACTGATTTTCCCATGTCCCCCTCCAGGAATTACGAGTCAAGTCTACGACTCGTCATTTGACCGACGGGTGGTAGTCTTGAGTTGTGGTTTGACCTTGAGTCAACGGAGTTCCCTAGTCTACGACTCCTATCAATGACTCGTGATTCATTCTACGGGTCCGTCCTGTTGACCCGTAGACATGAATCTATAGCATGATTATTCCTAGCCTGGTTCTTGTCATGACCCAATTTCTCAAGTCATGATGGCACCTACAATCCCCCAGTAGGCAAACCAACTCCCGTAGCCCAGAACGGTTAGTAATTGGCTACTACCTAACCAAAACGCACCAGCAAGCAGAAATAAGCGAAAGCAAAACTCGAATATAAATACATAAAGGAAACTACACCAACCCCAAGACTTGGTATCGACAGTACAGAAGTTTCTAATAGAATACAAGTGCTAGAAGTAACAAAATACAACATAAATTGCCTCCGAAAGTACAAGGAGCAACAGTACAACAGATGAGATGTAGACAAGCCCCAAACGTCAGGCGCTCATACCCTAGTCTCAAAGATCCCAAAAGCTGCACGGATGTCTCTCTAACCGGTATTTCAATTCGGCGATAGCTCAGCTAATATTGCACACCTTTGCAAAAGTCGCAAGAAGTGTAGTATGAGCACTGGCCAAACGCACGGGTACTGCAGTAGGAATCATAGGTCGATCTGAGCGTAGATTAAGATATGAAAGCAGTAAGTACAGATGCAAGAATAGCATTCATTGAGGAATAGAGCAGGCATACAGGAGCAGCACACCGATATCTGTTCCCATAAGCCAACTGAGCTTCAAGTAACACATGCTAGCACAGAGATACAATTACACAGAATCACAGGTGAAGGAAAGGAGGACACACCTGGACTCCTTGCACAACAATATAAGTAAGTAGAGAGAGAGTTGAGAAAATAGCGGTATACCGGTAACCTCAAGTTGAAGGAAAAGACGGAGAGCAGTCTAATATACCCAAAATTGAATCAACCAGTATAAGGAAGTCATAACACCAATCCAATCACATGATAGCTTAACCAAGGAATCACCTAACAAGTACAACCCTAAGATGAAATAACTAGGCCACAATAATCGAGAGATACCACTCATCTTCCCACAAGAATAGAACCAGAGTCTCACGCTCTGCTCAGAAGGCCACACAAAAGTTCCTCAATAAGATAGGACTCCAAAGCCCTCTCAATAATCAAAAATCCCACAACCAAAGCCTCAACAGCTAGCCATCACTAATCCTTCAAGAACCGGGTGCCAAGACAAGCTCTAAGTAAAAACAGGAGTAAATATAGTCTACCTACAGTCCCAACGGCCGCCCATACAATCGAGGAACACAATCAAGTGAAAGCAAACCCTCCGGCATCCCATACTACCAGAGCATACACTGAACATACAACAAACAAGGGTGGAATCCAATGCATTATATGATATGATATGAAATAGAACCTCTGTATGTACCTACTCCGGTGCCAATCAGGCCCAGCAGGCAGGTTCCATGGAAGGACTCAGCCTGTATACCTCTACTCCACTGTATACCCTTCCCTCCGGCGCACGTAGCCCAAAGCCCCAGGCCCAGAGCGGCAAGGTCCATGGAGGTCCCCGACCCCATACTAAAACTCAGTATCAAGACATGTCATCCAGAAGAAATTTCGGGATCAAGATAGAGACCCAGTCTCAAGTATGCATGCCCAGACCCCGTCCAGGACTAAAGTAGTAGAAATGTCACGACCCGATTTCTCGGTCATGATGGCACCTACAACCCCCGGTAGGTGAACCAATCCCTGTAGCCCAGAACAGCTAGTAATGGGCTACTATCTAACAAATAAGAGAACAAGACGAATAAAGTAGATAATATGAATGTAAATATATACAAATGCGGAAAACTAAACAAAACCCCAAGAACTGGTATCATAGTACAGAGCCCAACTACATACATGGAGTACAAGTAAACCAAAACTATATATACAGATGTCTCTGAATGGAAATAGAGTACATGAAGCAAAAGATAAACTAAAGCTAAGCTCCGATCGCCAAGAGCCCACCTTCAGTCTGAAGTAGTCCTCAACAGATCTCCAAGCACGAATCTCAACGATCTACCGGCGATGGCCCACACTAGGATCTGCACCCAAAGATGCAGGGGTAGGGGTGAGCACCAAATGCGAAGCATAAGGTACCCAGTAGGTATCATAGGCCGACTGGGCACATATAAGATAAAAGCAGTAATAGACAGAATAGAAGCAAGTAGTCACAGAAATCAATGAAAGGTACACAGGAACTAGCCCAGAGGGAAATCAACAGAACCACATGTGAGGCTAGCAAGCAGAATATACACACCAAAGGCACAGGTGAAAGTAAGAAATAACGCACCTGGGGTCCTTGCAACAACAGTGTATACAAAATAAGTTTACGAAATGGACGGTATACCGGTAACCTCAAGTGTAAGAAGAAGAGAGAAAGAGTAATAATAGGCATGCTCAAGACATGAATCAACCCAACTAATCATAACAATCTCAAATCCAGAAACTAACACCTAGCAGTACCAATCTCATACTTATCCATAATAGAGAACCATTCTGTAAATAAATAGCAAAAGTCTACCTACAGTCCCTCGGCCGCCCATACAACCGAGGAACACAAACAAGTGAAAACAAACCCTCCGGCATCCCATACTACCGGAGCGTACAATCAGCAAACAGCAAACAAGGGTGGAACCTCGAACCATGAATGATATGATGCATGAAGATCTCAAGTGCCATAGTATCTCTGTATGTACCTCCTCCGGCGCCGATCCGGCCCAGCAGGTAGGTTCCATGGAAGGTCTCTGCCCGTATACCTCTACTCCCCCGTATACCCCTCTTCCGGCACACGCAGCTCGCAGCTCCTGGCCCGGATAGCAAGGTCCATGGAGGTCCTCGACCCCATACCATATCTCAGTATCAGAACATGTATCAAGATAGAGTCCCAGTCTCAATATCAAGATATAGAACCAGTCTCAAATATGCATGCCCAGACCCCGTCCAGGACTAAAAAATAGTAGGAAAATATCTGAAAAACCCCTCCAAGGGTGCCCGGGCGTCACCGGGTCTAAACAGTAAAAAGTCATCTCATGTGCTCGGTCCAACCGAAGCTAAAAATCATCTCAAGTAGTAAGAAAACTCATCTAGCACTCCGGCCCTGCCGAGTCTAGTGATAATAGTAAAACTGATGATTTTAAACCACAAGTGAAATCAACCATTTCCAAATCATTTCCATCAAAAACGGCCCCCCGGGCCATGCAAGGTTTAGAAAACAGTGTCAGTAGGCCCAAAGCCAAAACCACTGTAAAACATCGATAAAACCTCTTTATATGCATGGAAATGATATGCTCACACACAACAATAGCTGCTCAACAGCTTACAATCAACCTACCGACCCTGCACAGGCCCACAGCTACTCAGCAAGCATAACCAGCCTAGAAGGATAATTCTATGCCCGGGACTCGCGGACATTCCCAAAATCCCACCGTCTATGTTCCAGAGTCAATAAGGCCCTCACAGGACCGCAAGGGTAAATAAATAAAATATATCGCCAAATACTACAAACAACGGAGGAATAAAAATAGCGGACATGAATAAAGCGGTCAAGGTCTGTGGTACCAACCTAATAAACCAACCCAAGGATGCCCATTAATACAATTTTATTTTATATATACGGAGTCTGGGGAAATTAAACCGTAACCTACCTGTCGTCCGACGACAAGCTGCTGGAACAACGATGTCCAAGCTCGAACCACTCCGAGAAAATCCAAAACTAAATCGGAATCGGAATCGAATTTGGGACGGAATAACTTACGTAGATAATTGATATACTGTGGTAATTTTACCACAATTATATTTCAAGAAGTAACCTCACTCGTTGGCAGCAATTTAGCAGCAAGTGCTAATTGCTTAAAGCTTAAAATGAATTGGCACTTAAAGAATTGGCAGCATATTACCATTGGCTCACATAAGCTAATGTGTGAATAGAAAGAAAATGAAAGTTTTTGTAGTAAAAGTAATCAGCAACATATATGTAAATGGAAATGCTTTCTATGTATATCCTACTGCCAGCCAACCTTACGCAACATCTGCTGTCCACTCCCTCCACCTACACGTGGAGTGGAGGTGGCAAAGCCAAGAAGGGGTGCTTATCCCGTTATTTATATATTCGGGTATTACGTAAATTCGTGGTAAAATAAATATAATATTTTAAATATACCATAATTATTAGAAGATCATTTCCAATAAAACCTACTATATTATAATAATAATTTTCAACATAATTAAATTTACTATCTCCGTTAAAATATTATGGAGTATAAAAACTTTATAAAATAAACACTTCAACACTTATATCGTATCAAATATATTTTCCATAAACCTTTAAAATATTTTGGAAAGGCAATACTAATATAGTTTTTACCAAATTCGACTTTTAAATAATTATTTCAATTACACGCACGATACTAATGAAGTTCTTAAGTTTAGGCTCGTAATTTGCCTACGCACGATTTCGATATTCAAGAATTATCTCGGGATCCTCCCTTATATTTTATCACTGTTTCGGAACTGAAATGGCATTTTAAAACGTAAAATTGAAGCTTAAATCGGGTTAAACCCGACCCGATTCGCGACCCGGTTCGTAACCCGTTTTCTGCCAGACAGTCCGCGGTAAAACAGTCATAACTCTTTACTCCGAGATTATTTGAACGTGCGGTTTTGTGCGTTGGAAACTAGACTCGTAGACCTTCGATTTGGTATCTCGGGGGACTTCTAACTCTTTATATATTGGGAGAAAATCCCCGATACATTTGACCCAAGGTTCAGAAAATTTTGTTAAAGGTCTTACGATATCTTTTCTCGATTTGCTTGACTTCAAACTTAAACGTGGAAATGACCGGAAGGGTCATTACACGGGCCACGTTTGAAATCCTAAAACCCCACGTTTTCCCCTCCGAACCAACAAGCGCCATTAAATAGGTCCTCGCGGACGCCCACAAAAAATTTCGGCCAAAATTCCGCCGGAAGCACATATCACACAAAATCCATTGACTATAACACACGAGAAAACCGAAAAATCCCTATTTCCCGTTCCGGGCCACGTTTGAAATCCTAAAACCCACGTTTGCCCCTCCGAACCAACAAGCGCCATTAAATAGGTCCTCACGGACGTCCACGAAATATTTCGGCCAAAATTCCGCCGGAAGCACATATCACACAAAATCCATGGACTATAACACACGAAAAAACCGAAAAATCCCTATTTCCCGTTCCGGACCACGTTTGAAATCCTAAAACCCAACGTTTGCCCCTCCGAACCAACAAGCGCCATTAAATAGGTCCTCGCGGATGCCCACGAAAAATTTCGGCAAAAATTCCGCCGGAAGCACATATCACACAAAATCCATGGACTATATATAACACACGAAAAAACCGAAAAATCCCTATTTCCCGTTCCGGGCCACGTTTGAAATCCTAAAACCCCACGTTTGCCCCTCCGAACCAACAAGCGCCATTAAATAGGTCCTCGCGGACGCCCAAAAAAATTTCGGCCAAAATTCCGCCGGAAGCACATATCACACAAAATCCATGGACTATAACACACGAAAAAACCGAATAATCCCTATTTTCCGTTCCGGGCCACGTTTTAAATCCTAAAACCCCACGTTTGCCCCTCCGAACCAACAAGCGCCATTAAATAGGTCCTCGCGGACGCCCACGAAAAATTTCGGCCAAAATTCCGCCGGAAGCACATATCACACAAAATCCATGGACTATAACACACGAAAAAACTGAATAATCCCTATTTTCCCGTTCCGGGCCACGTTTGAAATCCTAAAACCCCACGTTTGCCCCTCCGAACCAACAAGCGCCATTAAATAGGTCCTCGCGGACGCCCACAAAAAATTTCGGCCAAAATTCCGCCGGAAGCACATATCACACAAAATCCATGTACTATAACACACGAAAAAACCGAAAAATCCCTATTTCCAGTTCCGGGCCACGTTTGAAAATCCTAAAACCCCACGTTTTCCCCTCCAAACCAACAAGCGCCATTAAATAGGTCCTCGCGGACGCCCACAAAAATTTTCGGCCAAAATTCCTGATAACGCTCAAACTACACCTCAATTTAAAAAGCATACGCGATCGTTGTCAAATATATAACCCAACAAGGTTGGGGTCGAATCCCACAGAGAATATGGTGATGATTAAGACTTTAGTGAATTAGTTGACTATTCGTCAATCGTTTCCAGTAAATAAAGGGGGGGTTTGTGTAACAAATCGTAAACAAAATAAACAATTAACTTATGGAAAAATCAGTAGGAGAGAATGAACTAGGGGTGTGTTCACCATGGCGTTGTAACAATGTCGATTTTAGGCTTAATTGGGTTCTTCCTATATGCTTGTCACGATGTGATTGCGTCAATTGTATCGTCTAAACGTCTCTCGACCAAATAAACAAATTTCCTTTTCTATTCTTTCGACCTCGAAAAGATGTGCTTTTTAGCTTAGCAATCCTAACATCAAGTAGAGTAATCCAGTTACGGCATTATTCTTTAAGACGAGAGTTGTAGTCTCGAATCCTTGTTGTTAATCAAGTTTTCCCGGTTTAAATCTCTTTACTCAAGCAAACTAAACCTAGGCATGTTCTAATGTTTGCAACCACTAGAAAACGTGACATAAAGTATGATTAACAACGTGACAATACATATATCGAACCCAACGCTACCCGGAATCTATATTGCTACGTTTGCCGCCATGGCTCCCACAACCCTAGTTGCGGGAGTTTTAGTTACTCATGCTATAAAGAAAAGAGAAGAGAATTGAATTCATAATAAGGAGAAGAAGTTCTTACAATATAATGAAAACCACTCTTCAATCTCCAAGAACAAGAGAAACCAAGAACTCAAGAACGAATCAAGAACACAATTGTTAATTCAAGAAACGTGTTCTTGCTCTCGAAAACTAACTAAAAACGTGTTTGAAATAATGGGAGAGTAAAAAATTAACATAACCCTAACATAGGGTATTTATAGGAGTAGTAGAAACCAATTCCAAAATGGGCTAGGAATCCCCAAAAACGCGGGTCGCCGCCTGAGTCACTGCCTAAGCGTGACGGTCAGGCTGACGGACCGTCAAGGCAGTGACGGACCGTCGCCTGGACCGTCACTGCTAGGCAGTGGTGCCGCCTGAGATTCTGCCTTGGTGTGACGGTCCCAGTGACGGACCGTCACATGTGTGACCGTCACATGTGTGACGGCCCGTCACTCAGGCCGTCACTCTTAGGCAGAACTTCGTTTTTCTCGTATTTTCTTCCGTTTTCGTGTTTGCTTCCATTTCCTACAAATACAACATAAAAACATCAAAAACAACAATGGTTGCTTGAAAACGTACGATTGTTCTTAGTAAAAAGGAGTCGAAAGTGGCGTAAATTAGCGTCACATCAACACCCTCAACTTAAAACGTTCGCTTGTCCTCAAGCAACATAACATAAAACAATAATACGACTCTACTAAGAACACAAACTCATGTCTATAGCAACTCATGTTCATTCAAACTTATTCAATTAAATCATGCTCCCTTGTAACACACGAATGTATGAAACACTAACTTGCAAGGATCCAAACATGTCATTCCGATATGATAGAACATTATGCATACACACGCGTAGCTATCCTAACAATCAATAGACAATATAGACATCTTGGTGCCCTCACCACAAAGAAATCCCACACACAAGTTTTGGGACTAGGTAAGCGCTCACACTCACAAACGATTTCAAACAATGCACATGCGATACCATAGGCTTGCCCTTACTATTCTATTTCAGTTCTTCAGAAAGCTACTTAGGATCACTACAGGACTTGTATTTGCTTGTAATGAGGCTTCGGGTGCAGGTAGGATGCATTTAGGGGTTAGTGACTAAGCCCTCCTTGGAACCATTTACATCTTATCACCACATAACTTCACTTTATCCATCCTTATTCACCTTTTTATTTCCTTGATTCTAGATACAGGTGCGGCCTCTTTATTGACAATTCTTTTTGTTTCTTTTTCGATCTTTTTCATCTTTCTTTATTTTTCTTTTCTTTTCTTAGGCGCACACCCGGATTTTCATTCTATTCAACAACAATCATCTCCATCCTCTTTTTTTCTTCTCCTTTACCACTGTAGTAGCCACCCTCAACTTAGGCTGATTGCCTACGTCAAGGTGCACAATGTCCATTGGTAGGACCAGGGCCAAAACATGGTTTACCTCTATAGTAGCCACCCTCAACTTAGACTGATTGCCTACGTTGAGGTGCACGATGTCCAAGGAAGGACCAGGGCCAAGATAGGGATTCAAAGTTAAACAGGAATGGTGACAGGTTATTGAAAGAATAAGGTCAATTACGGCTCAAACAGGGATCAAAAGGGATTATTTGTATTTGGACGGTCATATAGGCTAAGTGGACTGCATCAAAAAGGGCCTGCGATCCTTTCCTAAGCAACCAAACTTCAAACTTAACAAAATAGACCGGGCAAGTTCTAGATGCATGCACAGAGTAAGAATTTATGACAATAAATCTCACACACTCTTAGCACCAAGAAACTATATCGCTACCAACTATCAAACAACCGCTCGGCTTAAGCATACTCATTCTAATCATATTCACACAATGACATTCAAGGATCCAGACAGTCAATTGTTTCAACATAAGCTCAAAACCAGAAAATTTTTCAAGGGGCCTCGTTTTTAGACAAGAACAACGCATGCTTGCTATAGACACTAAAAAAAAAATTTAAACAACAACCTAAACATGCCGGTTCTACTAGATAGCACACCGGAGGGAAAAGAAATCGGCAACAAAAACCCTCGGTGGTGACTCACAGGTTTCCCAACACCCTCAACTTAGACTCATGCATTGTCCCCAATGCATACATGTGAAAACTAAAAGCTGTGAGAATAAAGGAATACCTGTGAAGTCGATATGACTCAGATTCTGGAATGATGTTGGAGACCGCCTGGGTCTCCAAAACAAGAGAACTCAATGGAGTGTGGCGTTCCAGCTTCCTCTTTGGGCTCCATCGCTAGTCGCGACAACTTCTTCGCTCTTTCTTTGCAGATTCTCTTGCGGTGTTTTCGTTTCCTCGATTTAATTTCACCGCCTTCCTCTACATGTTTACGCGCTCGCACCATACTTCTTACCACAGCTAGCGCTTCGACCAAACACTTCTCCTCAAGATACGCATCCGCAGGGGCTTCCTCAATGGCATTGATGATCGCGACCACTCTCATGTCACTTGGTCGCTTCATCAGCTTGGTCACATCGAACTTGACGACTTCATTGTTTAGTCTGAAGGTCAGTTCATTCTTTTCCATATCAACCAACACTCTCGCCGTAGCTAACAATGGTCGTCCCAAGATGATAGGAACTTCAAAATCTACTTCGCAATCCAGGATCACAAAGTCAGCAGGGAAGATAAGCTTACCGATCTTCACTAGCACATCAGACAATACTCCAACAGGTCGTTTTATCGAACGATCAGCCATCATCACTCTCATGGACGTTGGTTTAGGAGGTCCCAAACCCAATTTGTCATACACTGCTAGCGGCATCAAATTTATGCTAGCCCCAAGATCACACATAGCTCTTCCGAAGTTGAGCTTCCCGATAGTACATGGAACAGTGAACGCACCTGGATCTCCTTTCTTTTCCACTAATGATCTAGAGGAAATAGCGCTGCAGTGATGGAGGTTGTCTTCCGGCTCAAAGCTTACCGTCCGCTTCTTTGTAATCAAGTCCTTCATGAACTTGGCATAACCGGGCATTTGTTCTAGAGCTTCCACCAAAGGTATGTTTATTGAAATCTCTTTCAACATGGTCACGAAGTTCAGGAACTTACCATCGTCAGCTTTCTTTTTCAAACGCTGTGGGAACGGAGGTGGTGGTCGAGGCATCATCGTTGGAAGCTTTTCAGCTTCCTTGCATTTATTTGCGGGCTTTGGAGTTTCCTCCTCTACCGCCTTTCATCGCACTATCACCTTGAGCCTGAATTACCGGATGTGATTCCGGTAATAATTTTCCGCTTCTAGTGGTGATCGCCATGCAGCTTGCGTCATTTTTCGGATGGGTGGTGTCGCTCGGCAAAGTACCCGGTTTCCTTGGGTTTAGAGATGCCGAGATGTGACCCACTTGCTGCTCTAGTTGCTTGATAGCGGTTGAGTGTGACTCCACTACCAGACTCAATGATGATAACTCATTCCGCATTGCCTTTACCCCAGAGTCAGTCGATTCCACCTTAAGCAGCATCTTCGCCATCATATTCTCAAGTTTGGATGTCTCAGCCTCGCTGCCTGCTTTGTCCCGATTGCTAGGTGGTATATACAACCCACCTCTATCGGTGTTATTCCTCCAGCTTCCTTGGTCGCGATTTTTGTAGCCACCATTCTCATAGTGGTTTGGATAGTTCCGACCTTGGTTTCCTTGGCCATTGGCCTGGAAACCCCCCACATAATTTGCATCCTCAGTCTCTATACCTTGGGAACCCACAACCTGTACCTTCTCCATACTTCCTGACGTTAAGTGCTTTGTCAGGAGATCTAACTGTGTTTTCAGGTGCGCCATGTCTTGGTCGCGTTCCTCCTCTTTCCTACGCTGCTCAGCTGACATACCAACTGTATAGGTGCTAGCTGCAACCTCTGAATCTCGTGTGTGCCAGGCCCTGTTGGTCTTGGTGAGCCTGTCTAAAATAGCTGTGGCGTCGGCAAAAGTGCGACCCATAAATGCTCCACCTGCTGCGTTGTCCAATGTTGGCTTGGTAGCCGAATTTAGTGCCCTGTAGAATGTTTGCATCAAGAATTCATTGTTCAGCTGATGGTTGGGGCACTGTGTCAGTTTCTTCTTAAAACGCAACCAAGTCTCGTGCAGTGCTTCATGCGGTTGCTGCCTAAAGTTGCTGATTTCGTCCCTCAACTGTATCATCCGAGAGGGAGGAAAGAACCTTTCTAGGAAAGCTCCTCTCAACTCGCCCCACGTTGCGATAGAGTCGGGGGTCAATTCCGTCAACCACAACGCTGCCTCATCAGACAGAGACAACGGAAACAATCTGAGCCTGATCGCTGTCTGACTCACTCCTGGCAATTCAAATGACTTGCAAATGCCCACGAAATTCATTAAGTGCTGGTTTGGATCATCCCCAGCGACACCTCGGAACACTCCTCTCAAGTTCAGCAACTGAATCATCGTGCTAGTGATGTTGAACTTGGCTCCGGGCGGTAGCGGTGGAACAATGATGGCGCCAGTAGCGCCAGCTCCATCTAATTCGAAATCCTCATCCTGCAGACCACCAGCATTCAGATTTTGTTGGGCCTGCAGTTCGGCAGCGAGCCTTGCTGCCTCTAGTTCTGTGGCCATATTCCGCCTCAAAGTTCTAGCAAGCTCGGTATCGTAAGGTTGTATTGTTTCACCCGAGCTCCGGGTACTTGGCATGCACAGACTATGTACCCTGTCAACGACAAAAACAACAAACAAAAATAAAAGCAGGAAACTATAACAAAAAGTCAAATAAACACCAAACTTAATCAAAAACCGTATTCCCCGGCAACGGCGCCATTTTTGATAACGCTCAAACTACACCTCAATTTACGAAGCGTAAGCGATCGTTGTCAAATATATAACCCAACAAGGTTGGGGTCGAATCCCACAGAGAATATGGTGATGATTAAGACTTTAGTGAAGTATGTGACTAGTTGTCAATCGTTTCCAGTAACTAAAAGGGGGGTTTGTGTAACAAATCGTAAACAAAATAAACAATTAACTTATGGAAAAATCAGTAGGAGAGAATGAACTAGGGGTGTGTTCACCATGGCGTTGTAACAATGTCGATTTTAGGCTTAATTGGGTTCTTCCTATATGCTTGTCACGATGTGATTGCGTCAATTGTATCGTCTAAACGTCTCTCGACCGAATAAACAAATTTCCTTTTCTATTCTTTCGACCTCGAAAAGATGTACTTTTTAGCTTAGCAATCCTAACATCAAGTAGAGTAATCCAGTTACGGCATTATTCTTTAAGACGAGAGTTTGTAGTCTCGAATCCTTGTTGTTAATCAAGTTTTCCCGGTTTAAATCTCTTTACTCAAGCAAACTAAACCTAGGCATGTTCTAATGTTTGCAACCACTAGAAAACGTGACATAAAGTATGATTAACAACGTGACAATACATATATCGAACCCAACGCTACCCGGAATCTATATTGCTACGTTTGCCGCCATGGCTCCCACAACCCTAGTTGCGGGAGTTTTAGTTACTCATGCTATAAAGAAAAGAGAAGAGAATTGAATTCATAATAAGGAGAAGAAGTTCTTACAATATAATGAAAACCACTCTTCAATCTCCAAGAACAAGAGAAACCAAGAACTCAAGAACGAATCAAGAACACAATTGTTAATTCAAGAAACGTGTTCTTGCTCTCGAAAACTAACTAAAAACGTGTTTGAAATAATGGGAGAGTAATCATTAACATAACCCTAACATAGGGTATTTATAGGAGTAGTAGAAACCAATTCCAAAACGGGCTAGGAATCCCCAAAAACGCGGGTCGCCGCCTGAGCCACTGCCTAAGCGTGACGGTCAGGCTGACGGATCGTCAAGGCAGTGACGGACCGTCGCCTGGACCGTCACTGCTAGGCAGTGGTGCCGCCTGAGATTCTGCCTTGGTGTGACGGTCCCAGTGACGGACCGTCACATGTGTGACGGCCCGTCACTCAGGCCGTCACTCTTAGGCAGAACTTCGTTTTTTCTCGTATTTTCTTCCGTTTTCGTGTTTGCTTCCATTTCCTACAAATACAACATAAAAACATCAAAAACAACAATGGTTGCTTGAAAACGTACGATTGTTCTTAGTAAAAAGGAGTCAAAAGTGGCGTAAATTAGCGTCACATCAGCCTTGCCACTAGATTTCTACAAAATCTCATCAGCCGCTCGCGATTTCCTATCCCAGAGACTCGGTATGGTGGATCCCTTCAAAACCTCCTTGGTTGCTCGCGACTTCCTATTTCGAAGGCTCGGTAGGTGGAAAGGCAATAAAATATTTTGAAAATATATATATATATTTTTTAGAAAAAATAAGTATATTTTGTATATACTAGGCGCATATATATAGTGATCATTCATCGTTCCTTAAATTATGACATGTTCCGAAACCCAATCGAGTTTTCCCCTTTGTTGAGGACGTCCAAATGTACTCTTCTCGTGGCTCCGGCTTCTGGTGACACTTTTCTATCTCTCTGTAGATGTTGTGATCACTCTGAAGGTATAAATAAGAGGGGGGGAGGTTTATCCTAAGGGTATAACCGAACCTTTTAGGTTGCCTACGTATCCTCGAATGGGAATCAGGTCTGTACGTAGTTCGGGGATATCAAAGAAGGATGAAAAATATGTAATGCATTGACCGAGCCTGACTCAGGCTGCCTACGTATTTAAATGGAATCAGGTCAGAACGTAGTTCAAACACATTAGGGATAATGAAAAATATGAAGGGCAATGACCGAGCCTGACTCAGGCTGCCTACGTATCCAAACGGAATCAGGTCAGAACGTAGTTCAAACACATTAGGAAATGGAAAATATGAAGGGACCGAATCCGATGAGGATTGCCTACGTATCCCACCGAGGGAAGTCAGGTCAATCGTAGTTCTAAATACATAAAAGATGATGTTTTTGGTTTTTCTAAGGGAAACCGGACCCGATATGGGTTGCCTACGTATCCCGCCGTGGGAAGTCAGGCTAATACGTAGTTCTGTTTACATGAAAGAAATGCAAAAGTACAAGGAAATAACAACTAGTCCCTTTGTCTTCAAATGTAGTACTTCTTGATAGCGTCTGAATTGATCGGCTTTGTGCTCACGACGCCATCCATCTCTGCGAGGATTACTGCTCCACCTGAGAGCACTCGGTGAACCATGTAAGGACCTTGCCAGTTTGGCGCAAATTTTCCCTTAGCTTCAATTTGGTGAGGGAATATTTTCTTCAATACTAATTGCCCTGGTGTGAATCGTCGAGGCTTGACTTTCTTGTTGAACGCTCTGATCATTCTGTTTTGATAGAGTTGGCCGTGACATACTGCATCCAGTCTCTTCTCATCAATGAGCATCAACTGTTCAATCCTGCTACGAACCCATTCCGCGTCTTCCAGACCAACCTCTTGGATGATTCTTAGAGAAGGTATTTCCACTTCAGCGGGTATTACTGCTTCCGAACTGTAGACCAACATGTAGGGGGTTGCACCAGTGGATGTTCTGATTGTGGTGCGATAACCGAGCAAAGCATATGGTAGTTTCTCATGCCATTCCCTGTTACTATCTATTATTTTCCTTAGGATCCTCTTGATATTTTTGTTTGCGGCCTCGACTGCTCCATTCATTTGTGGTCGATATGCTGTGGAGTTCCGGTGGGAGATCTTAAACCTTTCACAAGTCTCTCTCATGAGATCACTATTAAGATTGGTTTCGTTGTCTGTTATGATTGATTCTGGAATTCCAAACCGACAAACTATGTTATTTCGGACGAAATCTGCTACCACCTTCTTAGTTACTGCCTTGTGCGTTGAAGCCTCAACCCATTTTGTGAAATAGTCGATAGCTACCAGGATGAAACGGTGTCCATTTGATGCGGGAGGCTCTATGGGTCCAATTACATCCATGCCCCAAGCAGCAAATGGCCATGGGGACCCCATCACATTGAGCTCGTTTGGCGGAACTCGTATGAAGTCGCCATGAACTTGACACTGATAACACTTTTGTACATACCGGATGCTATCCCTCTCCATAGTCATCCAAAAGTATCCAGCTCTCAAAATCTTCTTTGCCAAAGTGAATCCGTTTATGTGGGGTCCACATGTCCCTGCGTGAACTTCCTCTAACAGTCTTGTCGCTTCTGTTGCCATTTCTTTATTTCCCAAGTTGACAACCTCGGTTTCATCCATGTTGGGCTTTTCCTGGCTTTCAAGTTGTTCGATCTCCTGAGGTAGATTTTCAGGCATCATGCTTTCATCATATTCTTCATAGTCCTGCTCATGACTCGCACTTGACTCAAGGGATTCGTTATATGTCATAACCGTTGTACAATGATTTTTACTAATATTAGCGCAGGACTCCTGTTGAAACAAGGATGGGCTGATGGTCCAGTTCTGCAAGACTTCTCCCGGCTCGGTATCACGGATGGTCAGCTTCTTGATATCTTTCTCCAGTCCATTGTCGGTCATGGCCACGAATAGATTCCCTATTCCCTCAACGACATCTTCATCAACTGCTTCATCTGGGATTGGGACTTGTCCTGGCATGAACACTACTGCCCCAAACTTTGTAATGTGGACTCCTCCTGAAGTAGGCTTGTATCCTAGCCCGGCGGTACCCTTCTGATGTTTCAGCTGGATTGGTTCAATTATACCGTCAGCCTTAGGTCCGAGCCCTGTCTTTGGTTGATACCCATATTTCAACATCTCTGACGCAACCATCTTCGCTGCTCTCGACATCTCCATCTTTACAGGCTCTATTTTCTCATCAATTCTTACAGCTTGCATGATCTCCAGAGCATGGAAAGCGGCTCCATCCAATTCTTCGGTGACTGGAACAGAATTCACGGAATAGATGGGGTGACTGAGCTCCCCGTGAATGGTAACTTCAGTGCGACCCCACTCGAACTTCACACACTGATGGAGCGTGGAGGGAACTGCTCTTGCCATATGGACCCATGGCCTTCCTAGTAACAAGTTGTAGTTGGACGACACATCCATCACTTGAAATAAGATGGGGAATTCAGCTGGACCTACTTGCAATGTGAGATAGATTTCTCCAATGACGCTTCTCTGCGCGCCGTCAAAAGCTCTCACCTTCACACGACTTTCCCTTATCTCTCCCATATTCACACCTAAATCTCTTAATGTGGTGAAAGGACAGATGTTGCATCCAGAACCGCCGTCGATCAAAACTCTAGTCACGATCTTATCACAACATTTGACCGCGATGTGAAGTGCTTTGTTGTGGCCAACCCCTTCTGCTGGTAGTTCATCATCATGGAAAGAGATTTTGTTCACTTCCACCATTTTTCCAATTGTTGCAGCCAATGTGTCACTTGTAGTTTCTTTTGGTACGCTAACTCCACTCAGAACTTGTACCAAAGCGTTCCTATGGGCTTCAGAACTCATTAGTAAGGACATAATGGAAATGTGGGCTGGTGTCTTCATTAGTTGTTCCTCGATTGAGTAATCTTTAGACTGCATCTTCTTCCAAAATTCTGTGGCTTCTGCATCAGTAACATTCTTCTTTGGATTTTGTTCTTTCCCGGGAACCCCTCGATTTAGATCCTCCGGGGTATAACACCTTCCCGACCTAGTCATTCCGTGAGCCACAGCAGCGTCTATCATCTTGCCTTTGGCTTCCGTCCGATAGTCCCATGGGACTGCTTTAGTGTCATAGTCAGGTTTTCCAGCGGCTATAGTGGTTACCACAACTCTTGGCAGGTAGGTTTGAATAGTCAAAGGTTCTCTCAACTGAACTGTGATAAAGGGTTGCGCTGGAGATGTGGCGGCAACTTCTTCTGTGTTCCAGATAGGCACGATATTCCCTTCCAGGTCATACTCTTCCTCCAGGGTAATCATGTTGACTTCTTGACTCTCATTATCGGGTAGAGGATTGTTGTCCACATTTGGAGGAGTATCAGTGCATTTAATTACTCCTTTTCTGATAAGAGACTCGATCTGGTTCTTCAAGCTAAAACACTCCTCCGTGTCATGTCCTTGGATTCCCGAGTGGTATGCACATCGCTTATTTCCATTGAAGCTTTGTGGTATCGGATCAGGGATTTTTCCCTCAATCGGCTGCAACAAACCTGCTACCCTCAACCTTTCAAACAATTGAGCCAAAGGCTCGGCAATAGGAGTGTGGGTGCGGGCATTTATGGCTTCAAGATTAGGATGTGGTCTTGGTGCATATGCTGGTCTATTTTGGTGAACTGGAGCCTGGACAGGGGCATACGGCTTCGGTGGATTTTGGTGTGCTGGAGCTCGAGGTGGATTATAGTGTGGCTGGGTACTATATACTGGAACATGTGCGATAATTTGGGAGTTGTTAGGGTATCGGTAGGATGATCCTCCGTGCTGGTAGTAAGGTGTGACGGCTGAGATGTCTTCCTTCTTCTTCTTGATACCACCAATGGAACCTGACTGTATGGCCTTGCTTGCGGCTTGCAGTGCGACCATAGATTGAATCTTTCCGGACTTAATACCTTCCTCAATGAAGTCTCCCATCTTGACCAAGTCAGCGAACTTTTGGCCCATCATTGACATCATTTTGTTGAAGTAGATGCCTTCCTGAGCTCTGATAAAGTACTTAGAGAGTTCATTTTTGTCAAGTGGGGGCTGGATCCGAGCAGCCTCAGTCCTCCATCTCCATGAATATTCTTGAAATGATTCAGATGGATTCTTTTGTATGTTAGCAAGTGAGAATCTGTCCGGAGTGATTTCGGTATTAAACCTGAAGCGACTCATGAAATCTTCGGCCATTTCTTCCCAATCACGCCATTTACGAGGGTCTTGGCAAGTGTACGAAGTTAGAGCTTCTCCCGACAGACTTCAAATGAACAGTTTCATCCTCAATTTCTCGTTCCTTCCTACGCCGACCAGCTTGTCGCAATAGGCTCTTAGGTGTGCGTGGGGATCGCCCTTTCCATCAAATACATCAAATTTTGGTGGTTTATACCCGACCGGCATATCGATGTCTGGGTGGATGCATAGGTCATCATAGTCAAGACTTTCGGTTTCCCTGGTAACTTGCATGCTTTTAAAAGCCCTTTTCAAACTTTCAAGTTGAGCTGCTATCGACCTATCTTCATTTGACCGGACATCCCTCTCCAATCCTACGTACTGATCGACCTCATATGGTACTTTGACAGCCGTGGATGTTGCGAAAGTAGGGGCTTCAGTAGCATATACCGGTGGAACAGGCAAGGAAAGATTAGGTGCAGCCCTAACAGCGGGCGGAAGAGCAAGTAGATCTTGAGCATAAGTGGGAACAGGCGGTGTTTGCTTAGGCGCATTTGTTAAGTCGGCGGGAGTGACCGGCCGCAACTCAGCATTTGGAAATTGGAATTGAGCGGGGAAGGTAGCAGCTGTAAGCTTAGTCAAATCCCGCACTTGGCGTAGTTCTTCTTTCAAGATCTCAATTTCTTGTGCCATGTTGGTCATTTGTTCGTCGTTTTGAGTGTCCATCAGTTTTCGAGAACTTTCGGCGCCATCTACTGGTACCATCGAGGCGTTGTTAGATTCTTCGCTCATTTTTCCTTTAGATCGGAGGTTGTATTGTGATTCCGCCAGTTTGCAAATCGACACAAATCAACTTTCTTTGGGGGGTTTATAATAAACATAAAGAAAAGAAAGGAAAGAAAAAGGAAACTATGTTAGTTTGGGAAATGTTGGAATATATAACAAATATATACGCCAAGTTGGCGATGTTCATACGAAAATGCGTCCTAATATGGAGCCTCGTTTTGCCAGAGGTAGGCCTACGCTGCATACAATTTGATAATAAATGATCCATTTTGAACACATTTAGGATTTGATATAAACATGACTTTTTATTAAGCAAAATGCGGCTTTGAAAGCTTATAATAGATAGGCTGATGGGAGCCTGAAAATGAAAGACATGGGATGGCCACTAAGGCGTACAAAGGGATGGGCCATGAGGCACCTTTAGGGAATATGAAAGGGGTACAATGGGAAAGGATAACCTAGGGCCATGTAGGACCGTCATCACTATCATCATATATGTCCAAATAAGGCCCTGGGTGGTATTCTCCGAGATCCCATTCTCTCAACTGCCATTCCTGATAATCTGGATCATCTTCTTCCAGGAACACTAAAGATCTATACTCAGATTGATCTTCAAGTTCTTCCTCTAGATTTTCTCTTATATCATCCTGACTGTCCGAGGTTATCTTATCTTTAACTGAGCCCGGAATAATCTGTTCACGCATGGAGGCGGTGAGATACATGTGAGGTATTATTTCCCTGGAGACTTGAGTCACCATGTCGTAGTCGATAAAACCAGGGATCCTTTCCCAACTTGGTCGCATTATGGAACCTCCCTCTACCTTCCACGCATAATATTCCAAGGTGCACCAATTTCTTTGTCCGATATCTGCGGATATTATATTCATCCATGATTCCTGCAGTCTTCTAATCCTGGCCGAAGGTATTTCTCTTCCGTAAGTGACCTCCGCAGGTTCTATGTGGGACCATAAAGGAACATCCTGATTGATGCCAAATTGGCGCAGAACTCTAAGTGGAGCGTATGGTTGGATCCCTTCTAACCCGATCAACTCAATAAAATAGCTGGTATATCTCCTCAGTAATGCTCTTCCAGTGATCCAAGGGAGCTTCCATTGGATGGAATCTCCTGTGAGATGCGTTAGATAGGCCCGCCATCCTTCTCGTCCTATCGGTGCATTCCAAAATTTTAACCTGCGCTCATGGCTTTGCCTTTTGTTGCAGACTCCTTCCAAGTTATCGTTGGCTTGTTCTTTTTGGAAGAAATGCTCTACGGCCCATATTTGTAGTAGCAAATTGCATCCGCCAAAGCAATCATATCCTCTTGAGCAGGAGGACAAAGCTCTGAATAATTCTGCCAAAAGCATTGGTACTAATGTTAACTTTTTGGAGCCATTGAACAGGGCATGGACTACTGGCATCAAATTGATATTGATGCGGCCTATCTTCTTAGGAAAGACCATGATCCCTAAGAAAGTGAGTGCAAAAGCCACAGGTCGGATTCTCTCCCATTCTGCTATGCTACAAGCAAAGTCCTGTCGATAACCATCATAGCTTTCTTGACGTCCAAACCTCTGAAAGAGATAGTTCAAACCTACACATCTATTTTCTACATTCCTAAGGGCCGGGAAGACTTTTAGACCCAAAGCGTGTAGAAATTTTCTTCCAGACATGGTTGAGGGCAATACTGGTTCTCTTCCTTCGAGTGCCAGATCTGTGAGGCTACTGACCTCTTCCAAGGTAGGCGTGATTTCAAGTCAGAGAACTGAAATGTCGCGGTGGTTGGGTTCCAAAATTCAATCAGCGACTTTGTTAGCATCTCATTGGCTTGGATGTCCAACAGCTCAGTGAGAGATCCCAGGTGTTTGGAAATCTCGTGTCCATATAGAGTCCTGATGTTGTTCCACTAGCGTTGTAGGTTATGGGAAGCTGAGAAAATCATTTGGATGTTGGCAAGTTTTGGTTGATATTCATCTGAAAGTAAAAGGTAAAGGGTATGATAAGTTTGTTTATCCCAAATCCATCATGTGTTTTAGTTTGGATTATTTACATCAATCACACACAAAGTATATGTAGTTGGGTATTATGAAAAACCTGTTGACAATAAGGGCGGTTCCCTAAATGCAGTGTCGATCCCCGGGATCGTCCTGCCTAAGGCTATGCAACATTACTTATTTCTAGAATAAGAGTATTTTCCTAGATTTGAGAGTGGACTTGAATAACTGCGAGACGGCACACTAACCTAATTGCACCGACTCTGAAACTAAGGAATCCAAAAGAAGGTTTGGGAGGGCATAAAACCCTCCGCGTGTACCACAGTGTGTGAAATGTGTACGGCCAAAGACTCGATAGAGAAATGCAAGTGAGAAAGCAGCAACTAGTAGTATTTATCAAACAAATAAGGAACACAAGTTTGGATTTGGCTTGCGTCCTTTCAAACGAATAACGATATAAACGTAATTAAAGCAAATAGTGTACTGCAAATAAACAAATATCCCAAATAATATTCATAAACTAAGCATGCTAAGGTAAAAACATAAGTTAATCCCCAGCAGAGTCGCCATTCTGTCGCGCCCTATTTCGGACTGGCCAAAATATGCTTGCAACATTCGGCTCTTCTGCCTTTGTTTTGGAAAGGGTTTAGAGTCGCCACCTAAATTTTAGGAAACTTAGGAAACCATTTTTTAATGTAAAACTCTGTTTTTAGTCTGCGAAAACGTTTGAGATTCTGAGTAAGAGTTTTGGTTACTCGAAGGGAAGGTGTTAGGCACGCTTCAGAGCCTATCCGAAGATGGTCCTTAAACTCAGTTTAGAAACATATTTGGGAAAAACTATTTTTTGAATTATTTGCTAAAAGGGTGATAAAAACATGTTTTATTAATTTAAAGAAAAACTCAAAGTATATGACACATGCCACTACAATAGGCAAAAATATAAAATATGCTTATGGTAAAAAGATGAAACACATGTACGTACATGTCAAAATATATGAAAGTTTTAATAGCAATACTTTTATTATAATTAAAGTATGTAGAACTTTATGATTTATAAGAATATATACTTAAAAGCTATGTAAAAAAAATGAAAACATTTATTTATACAAATACTTTTTGTAAAGTAAAAAAATATGTAGTTCTTAAAGTTTGAGAAAGTTTATGACATGTTTATTAAAAAGAAAGTAAAGATGACGTATGTATATTTTAAATATATATAGGAAATCATGTGAAAGTTTATTATTTAAAAGATTTGGAGAAGTGAAAGTATATAAGAAATAAGTATACCGGTAATAGAGAAAAAGATATAAGAGAAAATCATATTTGTTTTGTAAATATATTTCATGTAAAAGAACAATTTGAAAACTTGAGTAGAGAACGAGAATTATTTGTCTTCATGTAAAGGAGACTTTTATTCGTAAGGTAAAAATGAACATGCATTGAATATGAAAGAAAGTATTATGTAAGTAAATATAATTGTGATAAAATAATATATGTGTAATTTAAGTAGGAAGAAGGGTAAGTAAAATATAAATATATATACCTTGTATTAGATAGCATATGACATATATACCTTGTGTTTTGAGGCTTTAAAATCTGAAATCTCAAAATAGATATAGAGTATAACCAAAATATTTGTAAAATATTGGGGTTAGAATAAGAGAATAAACGAGTTATTAATAAAGATAAAGAAGGCTTGCCTAAATTAGATAAAGCGTTCTATAGTTTAAAGCCTAAGAATGACTAAATATTTATTTGAAAATAAATTAAATTGCTAATTAATGTTTTTTTGAAAATCTACCGCGAGTTATTTGAAACAAGTTTTTCTTGAAACAAAGCCTAAGTTAGTTAATAAAAAATCTGCACTATTTACTATTTATTATTACTATTTTTTGAAAGTGTTTAACCACTAATTTTAAAGTATTTTATAGGGGAAACCCGAAAACATTTGCCTAACTAAAAGGGTGGAGGAAATTCTCTTTCAAAATTTCAAACTAAATACCCTAATCAAACAAAATGGTAAGCCGAAGAATAAACGTTAATCGAAGTCACAAAAGTGCATATCCAAATAATACAAGGTTAGTCAAACAAATTCAAGTAATAAGAAAAGCATATAGAAAATAAAGGACTGTGTGTTAAGTTCCTTTGGAGGAACTAGTCTCCTAATGAGTGACTCCGAACACCGCGATAGTTCCTAATAGTTGTTCGACCCAAAACATATTTGAGCCGAGATTGAGTTTCAAATGAGAACTCCAACTCTCCGGGGTGTACATGAAACAAAGAGAGAAAAAGATTAGAATCCAATTAAGTAGAAAATAAAATCGTATTAATAAGAGACATATTAGTAGTGGTATATCTCAAGTAAACAAGGTTGAGAAATAACGCACAAACCTGCTTTCAGATTTTTGCTTAAACTCATGACCAAAACATGTAATAAAAAATATCCTTTACTCACACAATCAAGCAAAGTGAATTAAACTATCTCTTTTCAAATTCTAAAATGCACACGAGAGTAATTCCTCGAAGCAAGATGGAAACATTTACTAGTTGAGTAATTTTCCAACTAACCCCAAGTTCATGTATATTGTACAGATATATTAAATTAATATTAAGAAACGTGATCCCTATGTGACAAGAGTTAGTTGCCTCTTTGTACTTTAAAGAAGATAAACACATAATGAAAAAAAAAATGACAAAGCTTAGGTAAAAGAACCAAAGGCATCCAACTACCTATTGACTATCCTGGCAGGAAACATAACTTAAGTAATTAACAAAAAAAAGCAACGAACATGTATCCTCAGTGGTTTGAAGGATCATGAATAAACAATCTTGGCTCGAAAATTTTAAATTGGGAACAAGCAAAGCAGATTTTTAACAAATCCTAGAAAGAAAAACTAAATGAGCAACATAGTGAAACACACATTCGACAAACCATAGGATCAGCGACCTCTTCCTTTATGATTCATATGAGACTAATTTACTAATTTGAATTACAGTCATAGTGTAGTAATGCTGAAACAGAATTTTTAACAAACGATCACATACTCGACATTATACGTAGCACGGAATAAGAACGAGGTAGACGACTCAATTAAAACTGTACAATATTGAAAACATACAGGAAACTAACACTATGTTTACTCTATAGTGATACCATTTAAAATCATGAGCTTATGTGAATGCATGAGATGCATTTTAAAAGAAAAAAAAGAGATGCAGCAGGGAGTTTGGCTAAAGGAGAATGGCCTATGTTTTGGAACTCCTTTTAGGATTATTCCCCATTCGGTTAGTTTATTGCTAGGTGACCAACACACACACTTACTGATGCAAATTCGACAAAGTCATTTTATAAAGAAACACGGCAGCTTCTACTACGAGGGGACATTTGTCTAGATTGCTACTTTTACCTTAAACATGAACCCGTTTAAACATAGTTACGCGAGAAATTGTGAAAGACCTTTATAAAGAACTCACATCTTTAAACATGAACACAAACCCATTTTCAGCAGTTACATCCATGACTTAATTCAGAGAGAACAGTTGTAATATTTTAGAAATTTAAAGAGTACACCCGCTTACTTGGAAAAAATAACAACCACTATTTATTTTCGGATGGTTTGACACTACTTCATAAGCTAACCAAACTCATATTGAAAAACATTTAAACCTGCTCAATATTGAAACGTACAGGAAACTAGTCAAACGAAACCATACTTGATTTAGTAGTGAACCTCATGCTTATTTAAACGTCCTTAAAACTCAAATTACTACTTCCATATTCATGATGTGAAATCAAACAATAAGAGTAGACCTCAAACATACGATAAACTTCAAAAGGGTAGCCAATCTTTCAAAACTTAAAGTGAGAAGTTTCAAAATCCCATTGAAGTGAACAACTAGCCTAAAGTGTAACTAACAATTGATGCATTTTTAAGTGTTCGAGCAAAAGGGAGGCAGATTGCTATACTTGAAGTTTTGAGCCTTTTAAAGACCTCTTCACGCTAAGATGAAAGGCTGCCCGTACCATACAAACAACCAAAGACGTAGGTAAACCATTAATGTGTTCGAAATATCAAGAACGACATCACAATGACCTCAAAATAGTTCAATGAATATATATGAGGACTCCAACCTTCCTATAGTTCATTTTGAGCTATTTAAAGGTTGCAAAATACTCTCTAATACACCATCAAACTATAAATGCAACCGAACAAACCAACAACTACTTTACTTCAAATTAATCACGATAATTCAGACCAAACAACCAACGCCATTTACAACAATTAAGCCAAGTCTTGAATTGTAACACTTCACAAACACATAATCTAAACCAAACGATCAGAAACTAACTTTTTGTTTCACATTTTCATGCCAAAAATCAGTCGGCTAAATGCCTAATATCCCGACTAAGCACACAATTAAAAATTTGCAGAACTAAGAGCAATTTGATTAAGATGGGATAGCATTTACCTTGTGTTGGGCAGCGATTGAAGCCTTCGAGTGTCGAGTTCCAAACTAGCTACTCCGACTCCGACTCCGGTTATCCGAGTAGAGCAAACGAGACAACAGGAGCAAAACCGACAATGAGTATGAGCCAATAATCAGAGAATAATTTGGTGAGCTGTTTGTGATAATTTTCGGATCTAACTGATATCCCAAAACGAAAAACCAAAAGTCCCTTTTATAGCCAAAGTTGAAGGCTCAAACGGCTCTTTCCAAGAATTCAAAAAAAATTATCTTCTTGAAAAGCCAAATTGCAATGGAAATGATGAAATCAGAGAAAGGGAAGATGCCTACCTTTTCAGGCTGATTTGAAAGAGACGGTGACGGGAGAGGTGTAGAACTTGGATTCGCCGGATAAAGGTCGTACCCGTCGGATAACACTTTGAATCTGATGGGTCCTCGATTTCCTCCTCTTTTCCGAGGTCTGTAGCCGGCGGCGGGGGGAGCTTTTTCAGCTCTGTTTCTGAAATGACAAGAAGGAGTGAGAGGATGGCTATAAAGGTGGAGGAGAGAAGGGTGAAGTGACGGGAGAGGCGCCGTCGCTGTTTGCCCGCCGGTACGAAGCAAAACCCGGCGGGTCTTGGGGGTGAGGCGACGAGAAAGGGGTTTGGGGGGCTGTCATTTGGTTGAAATGGAAGGGATTAGGGGGTCTGCTGGTTTGGGTTGAAATGGAAGAGAGAAAAGAATTAGGGGTGGGTTTAGTTGAGGGTAATTGGGCCGGGTCAGGGGCGGTTTGGGCCGGGTCGGGCGGTTAGGTAGTGGGTTAGGGATGGTTTGGGCTGAAACAAATAAGGATTTGGCCCAAAACTTGGTAAATGAATTAGTTTGTAGAAAAAAAATAATTTTCCCTAGTCGTTTTTCCACTTAATTAATTTAACGATGCTTTCTTTCATCCCAATTAATTTTCAAATACTTGTATAGATGAATTAAGAAATAATTTTGATATGCATAATCGCAATCCTCAATTGATAGGACTGTATTTGGGAAATACTATAGCGATACTGCAAAATTTCATTTAGAGTTTGAAATAAAAGTTACTATACCAATAGCTTGTTAAAAAGAATGAATTATAAAATATTTTTGGGGTGATTTTATAAGATACAATATTATTAGTAATTATTATTATAAAAAAGTGAAGGAAATCATTTTAAAAAATGATTATTGGTGCCAAAATTTATAAAAAATTAATATAAAAATAAGAAAATTATTTTGGAAAAGTCCTCGGGATTAAGAAGCATATAAAAATTAATTATGGGAAAAAGGAGGGCCAAAATTGGGTGTCAACAACAGGAAATGAATATGAGATGCTGACCATGTTTCTCAAACTGAAACCTCCTACGTTTCAGGGTACTGACAGGGAAGATGCTTATGAGTTCATATTGGATTGTTATGAAAGGTTGTACAAGCTGGGCATTGTGCAATAGTATGGGGTTGAGTTCATCACATTTCAGTTGCAGAGTGATGCCAAGCAGTGGTGGAGATCTCATGTGTAATGTCGATGACCTGTGTTACCCCCACTAACTTGGGAGAAGTTCCACGCTCTTTTCTTAGAGATGTACGTACCCCGTACTCTGAGAGATCATAAAAAGGATGAGTTCTTGAACTTGGAACAAGGTAGCATGTCAGTCTCTGCTTATGAGGCTAAGTTCCACGCTTTGTCTCATTTTTCTACACAGTTGTTGGGTTCCAAGGAGGAACGGGTTTGTCTGTTTGTGAAGGGATTGAATACTGAGCTTCAGGTATTGTCTGTGCATATGACTTCTTCAGGGAAGGGCTTTAATGAAGTGGTGGATTATGTAAAGAAACTTGAGGGAGTCAAGCAAGCGGGGCAGGCTAAGGTGCTAGCCAAGAAACCCCAAAATGAGGGAAACTACAGTGGTTCGTACTCCAGGGGTCAGAATCAGCAGGTATACTCAGCCCGAACTATTCAGTCAGCTCTGCTAGCTGCTACAGGTGGTTGTCTGGGAGCTAATCAGTAGTTTTCAGCTCCTAAGGGCCAGGGAGCGTCTTATACATCTTCTAGCAGGCCTGCACTTGATCGTGGTTATTTTTATTGCGGTGAGCTGGGCCACTTTAAGAGTGAATTCCCTCATAGGTATATCAGTAATCAGGTTCAGCAGCAGCCCAAGGCTGTGGTCCCGGCAGGTAGAGGTGGTCATGCTAGAGGTCATTCACAAGGTGAGCTAGGCAACTTTCAGGGCATCCGGGGAGGTAAAGCGAACGGAGGCTCGGGCAGGGGTGTGGCGCAGCCGGCCGTGTAGGTTGATCGAATTGATGATTGGGCTCACTGCTATGAGTTTCCAGGGAGGACCGAGGCTAAGGCATTAGATGCGGTGATCACATGTACCATTCTTGTTTGTGATAAAATGGCTTTGGTACTATTTGACCCAGGTTCTACATATTCTTATGTGTCTGTGAGTTTTGCGTTGGGTCTGGACTTGGTATGTGATATCCTTGATTCCCCTATCCATATTTCTACCCCGGTTGGAGAGTCTGTGGTTGTGACTCATGTCCATAGTGATTGTTCTGTGGTGTTTGTGAGGTTGCATACTTGGGTAGACTTGGTAATCCTTGATATGGTTGACTTTGATGTGATTTTGGGCATGACTTGGTTATCCCCTTATCATGCTGTGTTGAATTGTAACACCAAGACTGTGACTCTAGAGATTCCGGGTAAGGATAGGCTAGAGTGGCAAGGTGTGTATAGGCCTAAGCCAGTTAAGATCATATCATTTGTTCGGGCTAGAAAGCTAGTGGGGAGGGGGTGTCTAGCCTTCTTGGCTCATCTCCGGGATGATAGTGTGGAGTCTCCATCTATTGAGTTATTTCTGGTTATTTCAGAGTTTTGAGAGGTGTTTCCAGCGGATTTTCCTGGTATGCCTCCGGACAGGGACATTGACTTTTGTATTGACCTGGAGCTAGACACTCATCCCATTTCTACTCCTCTGTATCGTATGGCTCCGGCAGAGTTAAAGGAACTTAAGACTCAGCTGCATGAACTCCTAGATAAGGGATTTATCCATCCCAGTGCTTCGCCTTGGGGTGCTCCGGTCTTGTTTATAAAGAAAAAGGATGGTAGTATGCAGATGTGCATAGATTATAAATAGTTGAACAAGGTTACCATCCAGAATAAGTACCCGTTACCCCGTATTAATGATTTGTTTGATCAGTTACAGGGTGCATCGGTGTTTTCGAAAATTGACTTGAGGTCAGGGTATAATCAGTTAAAAATTAGGCCTGAGGACATTCCTAAGACTGCTTTTTGGATTCGCTATGGCATTACGAGTTCTTAGTGATGTCATTTGGTTTGACCAATGCATCGGCAACATTCATGAGTTTGATGAATGGGGTATTTAAGTCATATCTGCATTCATTCATCATCATTTTTATTGATGATATTTTGATCTACTCCAAGAGTAGGGAGGAGCATGCTGAACATCTCTGTATAGTATTGGACATTTTGAGGCGTCAAAAGCTTTATGCGAAGTTCTCCAAGTGTGAATTTTGGTTGACTTCAGTCGCATTCTTGGGGCATGTAGTGTCAGAACAGGGGGTGATGGTAGATCTCCAGAAGATTAAGGCAGTCAAGAGTTGGGTCCGGCCTAGCTCGGTGACTGAGGTGAGAAGTTTTGTGGGACTTTCAAGCTACTATCGTAGGTTTGTTAAGGATTTTGCATCTATTGCTACTCACCTGACAAGGCTGACACAGAAATATGTACCATTTGTGTGGTCCGACAAATGCGAAGAGAGCTTCCAAAAGCTCTAGACACTTCTGACCACGGCTCTTATCTTGTCCTTATCGGTCGAAGGTAAAGACTTTATTATTTACTGTGATGCTTCACATCTGGTTTGGGTGTTGTGTTGATGCAGGATAGGAATGTGATAGCCTATGCCTCCAGGCAGTTGAAGGTTCATGAGAGAAACTATTCGACTAAAGATTTAGAGTTGGCAGCGGTGGTCTTTGCACTCAAGATTTTGAGGCACTATCTCTATGGTGTCAAGTGTGAAGTATCCACTGATCACCGTAGTCTGCAGCATGCTTTCACTCAGAAGGACTTGAATTTGAGGTAGAGAAGGTGGATGGAATTGTTGAAGGATTATGATGTGACTATTCAGTACCATTCGGGTAAGGCTAATGTGGTGGCAGACGCATTGAGCCGGAAGACACTTAGCATGGGCAGTTTGGCTTGTTTGGGGGTGTCCAAATGACCACTCGCAAGGGAAATTCAGGCATTGGAGTTCAAGTTCATGCACTTGGGTATTTTATAACAAGGTGGGTTGATGGACAGTATTGAGGTCATAGCCACTTTCATAGAGGAGATAAAGGCCAAGAAGTTTCAGGATCCAAAATTGAGTAAGCTTCCAGGTAAGGTAATATCCGGGGAGTCCAGGGATATCGCGTTAGACTCTGGTGGAGTACTAAATTTCAGAGGAAGGATTTGTGTTCCTCGGGTTGATGATATGATTCAGAATATCTTAGCAGAGGCTCATGGTTCACGATACTAAATTCATCCGGGTGTGACTAAAATGTACTGAAATTTGAGGCAGCGTTACTGGTGTCCCGGGATGAAAAGGGACATAGTTGATTTTGTTTCCAAGTGTCAAAAATGTCAGAAGGTAAAGTATGAGCATCAGAGACCAACATGACTACTTCAGAGAATGCCCATTCCAGAGTGGAAGTGGGATAGGATAGCCATAGATTTTGTGGTGGGTCTTCCCAAGACGTTGGGGAAGTATGACTCAATATGGGTCATCGTTGACAGGCTGACCAAGTCAGCTCATTTTATTTCGATCAGGGTAGATTATAATTCGCAACAATTGGCTAAGATCTTCGTGAAGGAGATTGTGAGATTGCATGGAGTACCATTGTCCATTATCTCAGACAGGGGTACGCAGTTTACCTCCAAGTTTCGGGGTAAGTTACATGAAGAGTTGGGTACACAACTCACCTTTAGTACAACTTTCCATTCTCATATTGATGGTCAGTCAGAGAGGACGATCCAGGTGTTGGAGGACATGCTGAGAGCATGTGTGATGGACTTTGGGGGTCAGAGGGACCAGTTTCTACCGTTGTGCGAATTCTCGTACAACAATAGCTACAACTCCAGTATTGACATGGAACCATTCGAGGCATTGTATGGAAGAGGTTGTGGATCACCGATTGGGTGGTTTGAGGAAGGCGATGTAAAGCCTTTAGGCATAGACTTGGTAAGGGAAGCGCAAGAGAAGGTAAGAGGCATTCAGACCAAGTTACTAGTTACCCAAAGCAGGCAGAAGGAATATGCAGATCGCAAGGTCCGGTACATGGAATTTCAGGTTGGTGAGCAGGTACTGCTGAAGGTATCACCAATGAAGGGAGTTATGCGTTTCGGTAAGAAGGGCAAGCTCAGCCCTTGGTTCATCGGTCCGTTTGAGGTTCTTGAAATTGTAGGGCTAGTGGCATACAAGTTAGCACTACCGCCTAGTTTGTCGGGTGTCCATCCGGTATTCCATGTATCCATTCTTAAGCGATACCATGGAGATTGGGACTATATCATCAAGTGGGATGAGGTGCTTTTCGATAAGGACCTTCGCTATGAAGAGGAACTAGTTTTGATCCTTGCTCAGGATGTTCAGAAATTTAGGACAAGGGTGATTAGTATGGTAAAGGTTCAATGGAAGCATTGTCTGATTGAGAAATCCACTTGGGAAACTGATAAGGACATGCGGGACAAGTACCCTCACTTGTTTGAAGAATCAGGTACTACACTTTCCTTATTTAATTTTTGTAATTTCAGGTTTGGTCATTCGGGGACGAACGATGGGTAAATTGGTATCTATTGTAACAACTGAGTTTGTCCATATGGGTAAACTATTCGTGCCAAGTTTTAGAGTTAGAAAAACTTCAGATTTGGGAGTTTTGAATTCTGGGCTAGGCTATTCTCGGCCAGATTTGGAGCGAGGTATGGTCTAGGATAATCCGGGTAAGGATTGGGTTAGATGTCTTGGTTTGAGCTAGTTTTCCTTGTAGCTAATACATAAGGGAGTCCGGGAGATTTTTTGGAATTGAATTCGGGTAAGTAAAACTCCCGGAATTGAGGTTGACGTGAAGGGGTTATTCCAGAACGTCGGGGAAAGTAAGTGTGTTGTAGAATGGTCTAATTTTGTGGAATTCTCGACATTTTGTCCATGATGAGCACTACCACTCCACCACGGTGACCTCCGCTATAGCGGAAAAATTATAGATATAGCGGAAGTCAAGTCGGTCAACCTCTGCCATAGCGGTTGACTTTGCTATGGCGGTACCGTTATAGAGGAGCGGACTGCTATAGTAGAGAGTGACGGGATTTAATGCAGAAACATTTCCCAAAAATATTCAATTTTCACAAGTTCATTTGGGAGAAGGGCTAGGGCAATTTCAGGCGAATTTCCTCCATTCTTCATCATTTTTCCTCCCAAAGGTAAGTTTTCTACACCCCAAACTCCGTACTGCTTTTCCTATGCGGTAGAATTGCTAGGAGTAGACTTGGGGAAGGGTTTGGAATGACTTAGGGATGGTAGAATCCGGGAAAAGAGGGGTATTCTAAGTGTAGAAGTTCTTGGGTGTCGTTAAAGCCACTACTTTATGATCATGTGATCTTACTTCCCTAATTGTTTCCATAAGAACGGTAGAACTAGGTGAATTAATAGTGGAAAAGCCTGGAAAAAGGGGTGGAATGATCATGGGTGGCCTAGGGTGGGATTTTGCATAATCCGGGTGAATTTTAGGCCATAAAGATTGATTCTTGGTTATTGTGCATTATTTTAGACCAAGACCTGGCAAGAACTTCGAAAAATGGGAAAGCTCCAGTTGAGTAGAGATTTGGATCATTTCGAGGTAGTTGATGGTTTGCTTCTTGTATGTTTTGTGTGTTTGACTACTCTTATCTTAGTATTTGTATGAGATGTATTGCTTAGGGAATGATTAGAAATGTCTAATAGTCTTGTTTAGCAGCTGGTAAATTGAATGTTGTATTGTGCTTGTTGGTTTACAAGATGATTGTTCATTGTTGTAACTGTGGATTGTTTGAGATTCGGTTAGCTCGGGTACCACGCCTGGTACAAAATATACTAACGGTTGGCTCGGGTACCATACCTCGTATGGGATATACTAACGGTTGGCTCGGGTACCACGCCTAGTACGGGATTTACTAACGATTGGCTCGGGTACCACGCCTGGTATGAGTTTATTTTACTGCATTATTGTATTGATGTTGTTTGTTCTGTTGTAGTTGGTATTGGTTCCAAGAGTGGGTCGGGTCGTGTTATTGAGTTGCAATAATTATTTATGGTCCTTGAGAGACCGGGAATTCTGTTATGTTTGGTTGAATTGGTCTTTTTGTAGACCAGGTTGCATGTTTAACACTTAGGTGTTGTTTAGAGGGGGTCCCAGGGTGGGTCCGGGCTATATATATATATATATATAAGAGGTTGTGGTTTACTTTGATATTCGTATAAAAGTGGATGGCCTGTAGTGACAAGTTAGGGGAGAACTTGTTGTTTAGAATTATCTGGTGACTGGATTATGTGTTTTCCATACTTTTACTTGATTTTGTTGTACTGCTCACATATTATTTATTTGGAACTGGTTGATGATCCTACCAGTACACGGTGGTTGTGTATTGATACTGCACTTGCTTGTCTTTTTGTGAGTACAGGAAATCTTCTGACGGTTGATGCACGACCTCACTTGTAGGCCTGACACATTGAGATATCGAAGGTGAGCTGTTCGACCAAGCTGTCTTGGTGTCCATCTTTTGAGTTGTAGCCTACTTGCTTCGGGCTTAGACTGTTGTTTTTCATTTATTATTTTGGGTGGCATCCCCATACTCTAGATTTGGTAGCGTTTTGGTACGATGACTTTCAGATTCTAGGGAGGTTTTTTTTTTCCGCAGTTTGAATATTTTAGAATTGATTTATGATATTGTTGCTAGTTTACTTTCTGTTGCACTCTGGTTTTAGGCTGTTAGACTAAGCTAAGAGTTGAGCTCTATTGGTTCGCTCATCCAGGGGTTGGGTGGGTGCCACTCACGACGGTCTGGGTCATGACAGTCTCGCCTCTAAGACAAGCGTTTGAGAACATCTCATAAATCAAGACACAATTTGGTAATGTCAACTCTTGCCCATGGAGCGTAATTTGTTGTTTATTGGCCTAAGTCTTGCCTTTAAAGCAAGAGTTATAGAACATCTCATTAAAAAAATAAGGTTGAGAAAAATAATTTTAAAAAGGTGAAAAGAAAAATTTTAAATTTTAAATTAAAGAAAAAAAAAAAGAGAAAAAAAAAGTTGAGAGGAGAAAAGAAAAGAAAAAGATTGAGAAAAAAAGGAAAAAAAGAAGGAAAAAAAAAGGTTGAGAAAAATGAAAAAAACAAGAGAAAAGAAAAAAAAAAGAAAAAAATAAATGTTGAGAGGAGAAAAGGAAAAAAGAAAAGTTAAGAAAAAAGAAAAAAAGAAAAGTTAAGAAAAAAGAAAAAAACAAGAAAAAATAAAAGAAAAATAAAGGTTGAGAAAAAAGAAGAAAAAAAGAGAAAAGAAAAATAAAAAAAAATAGAAGTTGAGAGGCAAAAGAGCATGTAGAGTTGTTTAAAAATATTTGAGGTATAGAGGGGTAAAAATGTAGTTGTTCTATTACACAAAAAAGAAGGAAGACTAATTTTATAGGATTTTTCTTATGGAGGACAAAATAGCAAGACCACCTCCTATGAGGGCCATTTACGTAGTTCTCCCGATTTTGATGGTCCTAAATAAGTTTGGATTAACTTTTGATTTTTGGCTTATAAGTTAAAAGTAATAAAATAAGAAATTATAACTTATAATTTTTTATTTATTTTTATTATTTTAGCTTATAACTTATAAGTACTTTTGAATTTATTCAAACACTTTAAAAAGTGCTTAAAAATTATTTTGACTTAAAAGAACTTAAAATAAATTAATTCAAACAGACTCTAAGAGTTCCTACTACTTGAATAAAAGTATAATTTTATTGTAATATTATTTAAAATTTATTCACTTCTAGTATTTTAATCTCGGCATATGAATTTGGTCGGATGATCCTTTTTAATTGAATTTGTATTTATTCGATAAAAAAAAGGTAAAATATTAAGCTCCGTTTGGCCATGAAAATCATAATTTTTCAGAGTTAGAGTTGGAGTTGTGTTTGACCATGAATATAAATTGAAGTTATTTTTTAAATTTTTGTGAGAGAAATAGAAGGAAAAAAAATGTCAGATACACTTCCAAATTGTATTTGAAATTCTTATGGCCAAACACTACTATTTACACTAAAGTGAAATAACTTTTCGAAAAAACTGAAAAATTCTCATGGCCAAACGGCTATTTAGTAGGCGTTTGGCCATGAAAACTAAATACTTTTAGAGATGGGTTGGAGTTGAAGTTGATCATGAAAATAAATTGGAGTTTTTTTTGACTTTTTGTACTCTAAGAGAAGTTAAAGTGAAAACAAGTTTCAATTGTTTTCACCTTTTAAGTACAATTCCAAATTGTATTTGAAATTCTTATGGCCAAACACAATAATTTTTATTAAAGTGAAATAATTTTACAAAAGAAAAATAAAAATTTTCATGATCAAACAAATTGTTAGTATCCATCGGATATAAATTTGGATTGGGTCAGGTCATTTTTTTAAAATTGAATTTATATTTATTAAATTAACAATAAAATGTATCAAAAAATATTAGCCACCAAAATTTTATGACTTTTTGTGTTAGAAAATATAATTAAATGATTTTAATGGAAAATAATATATGAGTATTTACCAAGAAATAATTAAATATTGGGTTTCTCTATTCTACTAGATCATATGTGAAATTATGCTAAATCTGCATGTCTGCCTTTACTCTTTTCCTTAATTGGTTTATGTAAGTGGAGAAATTTTACTATGGGAGAGGCATACCAACTCATACAGATGACTCCTCTTTATTTCTCTTCTCTCTATTTTCCCCAAATTCTTATTTAGATAGAAGATATGTGTCATAATTAAAAATCAATGGTTAAGACTTAATTAATTAAAAAAAGGTCTTAATCATGGTTAGAATAATAGATTTTCCATATATTTTCTTCCAATTATCATGATTAAGAATAAATGGTTAAAATTTAATTAATTAAAGTAAAATTCTAATCATAGTTAAAATAAATATTTCCTCATCAAATTTTGAACTTTCAGATAATTCCTTTTTTTTTCTACATTAATTTGTGAATTTTCGATTATTAGTTTTTGTATTTAAATTAATCTTTACTTGATTATTTGTTGGGTTCCCATTTTCTTTATTTTGCTTTTTTTTGGCTTTAACAATTGACAAATCAATATCTCAATCAATGACCACTAAAGTTTTAACATTGGATAATTTTCTTATTTTACAAATATCATAAATTGATTTAATTAGTTTTTTCTGAATTTACTCATACTAAACATTAGATATTTCTTATTTTCTCACCCCCTACATGTTTTAAAAAAATTATTCAAATAAAAAAGAAGAGTTGATCGTAATTCGTAACAAGTTGCAAAAAGAGAAAAATATTTAAATATTTATGAATAAAATAATATTTTGCTAAAATTATGGGATTTGTCAAAATAATTGAAAGCAAATATATGAAAAATTCATTATCCTAACCATGATTAAGACCTTACTTTAATTAATTAAATTTTAGTCATTTATTTTTAATTATAACACATGTCTTCCATCCAAGTAAGAACTTGGGAAAAATGCAGAGAAGAGAAATAGAGAGGAGCCCCATCCAACTCATACTTGTGTGAGGCCATGCTTTATTGACAAATGGACACTAGTGGGTCCCACTTTTCAAGTAATGAAAACCCAATGTCTTTTCTTCCACCATACTTAACTTTTTTATATATTTATTTATTTTTATTATTATACTTACATTTATCCTTTATTCTTTCCGCATTTTTATTATCTTTTTCACTCCTCATCCAAATTATTTTATTTCTCTATTTTATTGAATGCTTTTTAATTATTATTTTTACAGATAGTAAATCATTTTGTGACATAATTTAGAATGTTATTCAAAATTTTAGTTTTGGAGAATGTTTTTTGTAGGTTTGTTAGCTGATATAATTAGTTGTAGGCGTTTTTTATCGCGTAATGAATTTTTGTTGATTTTTTTTCTCAATATATATGTTTTGAGTAGAATTGCTCATAATTTAATATGGATTGATTTTTAATTAAAATCAAAATCAAATTAATTTAGTTAATTTTAGTTATTTATACCAAATCAAAATAATTATAGTACACATTTATCAATTTAATTGTTATTTTGATTTTATTTTTAGTTTTTAATAATAGTATTATCTCCTCAATCTTCATTATCTGCTAACTTATAATCATTTACCATCCTTTTATTATGGCGACTATATTTTTTTTGAATTATGAAAAATGTCTTGAAATTTATTAGCTTTAATTAGGTGAATCGAGTTCATAAAAAAATATGTAAAAAATCTAGATAAAAATCTCATATGTTTTTTTTATATATAAATTAATTATGATTCATGTCTTTCTTTTAAAAATGTATTCAAGTCTAAATCTGTTAGTCTATTAAAAAAAATTAATAGTAACAAAATTCTGATATTATATACTCCCTCTTTCTTACTTTATATGACTCACTTTTTTTTTAATCAGTCCAAAAAAGAATGACACATTTCTATATTTAGTAACTATTTAACTTTAAAATTCTCATTCTACCCTCAATGAAATGATTATAGCCACAGAAACATCTAAAACTCATTTTAGACCACAAATTTTAAAAGTCTTTCTTTCTTTCTTAAAGTCCGTGAAAAGTCAAAGTAACTCATATAAATTGGGACGAAGTGAGTAATATATTTTGAAATTATTTCTAAAAGCTAATACATTTCCTATTTCATATAAGTAATTATAAAATTAACCAAATTAAATACTATTATTTTTAAAACTTTAAAATCAAATCAAACTAAAAAATATATCAATTTATTTAATTATTTATTGAATCAATTTTTAATCAAAATCACTAAAAAATTGAAAAACAGAATAGTGAAATTGAAAAATATAATAAAGAATTATGGTCTGCATATATTATAGAATTGATTTAAAATTTGATGAAAGAAAAAAATGAAAAAAAAAGTAGGAGAAAAGACGGAAGAGAGAGAGCCAAGAGAGAAGAAGAAAAGGACATCACATAGTGAGATCCATGTATAATATTAATTAAATAATTTCCTCACATAACTAGTAATAGTTGTGCTTCACCCGTAATAGTTGTGCCTCACCTATAGTAAAACTTTTTCGTATTTTCTTTTACTTTTAACTGATTTTATTTGATCATCATTGTCAACTATATTTTATCTTTCAAATATCATTTAATTTAGTTAAATAACTTTTCATAGTTATTTTAGATTGAACTATAATTTTTAATACCTATTCAATAACGTGATACTTGCAAAATTTTAGAAAAAGTTATTTCAAAAAATTAAAATAAATATTTAAATTTATTCCGGACTCAATTCATCATAATGACAAAAAGTTGAAAAATCATTGATAAACAATTAAGTAACATGTTAGAGGAAAAAAGTCATATACTAAAACAAATAACTTTCGTTTAAGTTATTGAATTGGAAGAATAAAATTAAGGTCTTGTGTTTGAGCCTAGAAATGTAAGGAAAATTTCTTTTGTAGCCTGTAGGGAGTGCTCTTTTATAAAGTTACGTTTTACGTTTATAATTTTTTTTGCATAAAATAAAACATAAGAATGAATTATGTGTAATATCAATTGACATTGAAGAAAGAATACATTAATTCAACACTCTAAATTTTAAATTCAGATGTTCAAAAATTATACTTAAAATAATAAAAGCTAAATTTTAATCCTTCTCAAATTAATATGATAAAAGAATGCATCTTAAAATGCTGATCAACGTTCATGTAGTTTGACTCACAAAAAATAAAACATGACGATTAAAGTGAACAGATGGAGTACATAACATTTGACTTGAAGATAAACTGATACATTGGCACCCAAAGAGTAAATTATATCCGAGAAGAGCTCCTGCTCCAATCCAATACCATCTTGCTTCTGGGCCACGCGATCTCAAGAATTACACTCCTAACGCAGGATGACCCAAGCACATTAGTGGATTAAGATCAAAATCAAACGAAGACCTTAAATATTTTTAAGAAAATTCAATATTCCATTTTTATTAAATTTATTTTTTAAATCTCTTGAGATGCAAAGTTGTTAATAATATTTATATAATCGATTTTTTCTTATAATTTTTTTTCCAACTAATGATATAACCAATGCATTTGATCTTTCTTGAGATATAATACACTAAATATACACATATATCATGTATTTATTAATAAAGGTGAATAAAAAAATACGCCATGCATCTACTTTAAAATTTCACTCTTACAAAAGGTATCGTTTTGTCATTAATAAATAAGAATAAAAAAGCTATATAAAATCATTCCCAAAACTTATTTTTCTTCGAAATGGACAAAAGGCCAAAAATATATTTCCTCCGTTTCAATTTATTTATCTTACTTTTATTTTTAGTCTATTTCAGAAGAATGCTCTTTTCATGTATCTGGCAAGATGAGTAGCAAAGGGTTCTCCTTTTTTTAAGTTGCTCTTTTCATGATCTTCAGTGTATCATGACACTAACTTAAATACTTTTGTAATAAAATAAACCATTAATGACCAACAGGCTAAAATATCAATTGGATCAATATAATTCAAAGATGAAGATTGGATTAATTTGTTCTTCAATAATGATTTAGATGATACTAATTCACTAAGTTTGATATTAACCAACATGTCAACTATCAAGAACTCAATTTTAGGTTGGTTGACGAATTCTAGTTGCTCGTCCTCATTCGTTAGTCATCTCAATTAGACATTTTGTTATCCAATATAAAGCCAGAACTAATATGTGTTATCATCATATCAATTCCTATTAAAGATAGAAGAAATTATGTCTTACCTCTCTCTCATGTAGTTGGAATTTGAAAAGTAGATAGCGGAATCAACTCTCACAATTAGCACACCGGGAAATTGTGTTGCCTCAGGATATTGTTGAATGTTCCTATATACATTTGTCTTAGGATCTTGCCTATGTTTTCAATCTCGTTGGCTATCCATGCTACCAACATTAAAGACTGAAGCAGTACTCAATGATATCATGATAATATATAGATATATTTATGATATGACGGGGAGCTGAGGAGCCTCGTTAAAGGACCAAAACAGTACTCCATGATACTATATCAGTATACATATATAATGTAATGGTACATTGTTAGTGTGTGAATTTAAATGAATGACAACGTTGTGTATGCAAGAAAATAAGGAAGCATGTATCAAAATCAATCAAGGATCTCCTTCTTATGGAAAGAATCAACTGAACTGATTTGAGTGAGTAAAATCAACAACGGCTCTAACCTTGGATCAGATATCAAACACTCAATTAAGGATCCCTCTATGGAAAGAATATATTCAGCCACAAGTCTCAAGGAAAAACTTCAATGCTAAAACCATCTCATTAAGGAAGAAGATCAGCAAAATAAATGGAGTCAATTCTGACTCAACCTTATTCTTGAAAAATATATATTTTACATCTTTTCTAAGGATCAAATCTCTTGGGTTGCTCTCTCCAAATTCTTCTCCAACGGCTCTTCATCTTTCTTATATAAGGCGGTTGAAGAAAGGAAGACCTCATACACTTAGTCTAAACCTTCTCAAATTCTTTGCTCTACTTTTATCATGCATTGTATCTCTTAGCGATTTACTGTGTACTCAAAGAAGAGAGGAGAGAAAAATATTATTGGTAAGGCTACTGTAACAAAAAGAAAAAGAGAGAAGAAGAATAGATTGTAGTCGTAGAAATTACATTCAACTCTTGTAATCCAAAACACCAAACGAACTAGTAGAGAATCCCTTGCAACCCAAGGGGATTGGAGTAAGATTCATTCTGGATCTCAACCAGTATAAAAACATTCTGTGTCAACCTTTATTTTCAGTTATGTTTACTTCTGTCTTTAACACTTTCAAAAGTCGACTAAATAAATCAGGCAGTCTGAAAAACTGAAAAAGTACGCAAATCACCCCTCTCTTGCACTTTCAATTAGTATTAGAGCATAATCTCACACATATTTGACTAACATCAAGTGAGAAAAGATCACGGCACATCAAATTACTGCTGCAGCCCTATTCCAAGAAGGAACCTCTCAAACAAGGCGACCATATTTTAATGGTAAGCATTTTTCACACTGGAAGACTAGAATGGAAATATTCATCAAGTCCGATGATGTAAAAGTATGGAGAGTTATCAAGCTTGGTGATCTCCCCATTACAAAATCAAAGAAAGATGATAAAAATAAGGAAAATGGTGGAACATCAACTGGAGAAATTTTATCTCTAGAGAATTACACTGATGAGCAGATGGAGATTATTCAAACAAACTCCAAAGCCAAAAATATTCTTTACAACACTATCAGTGGAGAAGAATATGAAAAAATTTCCTGTTGTGAAACAGCCAAAGAAATGTGGGATAAGTGATGTGCCATATATTTACGTCACTTTCGACGTTTAATACTTAGTATTATTGTATGTTCTTTAGCACTTTGTTGGTAGATTTAATTATTTTTGTTAAGTGTGCAGAAGAACAGGTTCCATAGCCAAAGTGCTGAATTTTATGCTAAAAAGTGAAGTCTACAGGGATTACGAGTGGAATGATGGTCCGTGGTTCTGAACCACGGACCCATCCTGTGGAGTCGTAGAGCATAGTTCAGAAGGTGTGCAAGTCATGAAGAAAAGCACGAGTCAGTCTATGATTCGTGGTTCTAAACCACGACCCATACTGTTTGCTTGTAGACCAGATGACATGCAGATGTGCAAAAAACAAGAGCAGAAAGCACGAGTCGTTACACAAACTGTACTTCCAGAGCACGAACCCTCTTGTTGGACTCATGGTTGCTGATCAAAGAGGGTGCAAAAAGAGGGTATAAAACCATGAGTCAAGTGACGGACCGTGGATTGATTGTACGACTCGTGGTTCCTCCCGTGGTTTCCCATAACAGATGATATTGACCATTAAAGACCACGGTTGACTCCATAAGACCACGAACCGTCATTTGGAATGATGGATCATCAACCAAGTCGTGGTCCCTGCCGACTGCAGTCTTCTAGTTTGTTTAAGATAGGATTTCTTATGTCTATAAATACCTTTCCTATGTTTTCTTTTACACTTTATGCTCGATATTTTGTAGGAAACACATTCGTAAACACTTGTTATTGATTTGTTCTTGGTTTTGAGAGATTAACACGTTTTTTGTCTCTTGATTATTGATTGTTCTTCAATTATTCAAGATTCCAGATTTCTTTACTTCTTCTTGTAAGTATCTGCTCATGATTTCTTCAACAACTTCTGATTGTATACTTATAAACATGAGTAGCTAAATCCACAACTAGGGTTGTGGAAACCATGAAGGAATAACAAAGTAGGCAAAGTACTTGGTAATTCTAGGGCGGTGTTTATGCATGTATTGTTCTTCTCTTTGCTTTGATTTCTTTTTAATGGTGTACAACATTAGAACTCGCCTTATCCTTACTTGCCGGACCAAGGAGGTAACCGATGGGAAAAAGGTTGTTCAACTATGGAGATTTGAGGCTACCAACCCTCATCTAATAGCTTGACCTTATCCGAGAATAACTAATCTGGGATCCAAGGTAAGGGACAGTAAATCATAAACCCATGGCCGGACCAAGGGGTATGGTAAAATTCATCTATCTGAGGGACCAAGTATTTAGGTGAACCTAACTTACCGATTCTGCATGCTAAGCACCAAGCTAGTTTACTAAGTACAACTCCTTACTAAGTTATGATCTCATGAGAAACACTACCCTAATCGCTTCTCTTATTGATAACAACTTCTGAAACTGTTACTTGTTACGAATCTAAGTTACGATAAATATTTGTTACTCAAAACCCCTCTTCCGAGGGAAATAAATGGCTAACAGTAAGTAAACACTAATCAACCATAGTCCTACAATATTCCCTGTGAGATCAACCCTAACCTTCATTGGGTTCTATATTTGAACAGCGACCGCTTACGCTTCTAAAAGGAGGTGTAATTTGGGCGCATTAAATTTTGGCACCGTTATCGGGGAATACGATTTAGGATTAAGAGAGATTGTGTTTATTTCACTATTAGTCCTTATTTCCTGATTTTACTTTTTCTATTATTTTTGTTTGGGTCTACATGTTGCACACTTGTGCATGCTCAGTACTAGGAGTCAAGGCAATCCCATGATTCCGTTCAATCCGAAACTCTCTCGAACTCTTAGAAACATGGCTAAGGAGGGAAACTATGAGACACCGGAAGAGATCTCAGCTCGATTGTTGGCCGAGGAAGAGCAGAGGAAAAAGGCAAAAGAAGATGCACTTACTGCTGAAGATGCTCAAATTGAAAAAGACCTTGCAGCTTTAAATGCAGCAGCTGAGCAAGCAAGCTGGCCCAACAACAAGCTGCGAGAGATGAGGCAGCAGCTCGACAGAATTTGTCGCAGAATAAGGGCCGACAGATACAACAACCAAGGCATGCCCTCCGCTACCATGTTGATGAGGATGATGTAGATGACTTGGGCATTACTGGACCCATAGCATTGCCACCACTGCCTAAAGGAACAAAGTTTGACATTACCAGCACTATGATCCAGTTGCTGAACTTGAAGGGACTATATGATGGAAAGCCTACCGAAGATGCAAATCTACATGTGATGAATTTTGTGGGGATTTGCAAAGCTTATAATCTACCAGGAGTGGGGCAAGATGCTATTAGACTAAGACTGTTTCCATTCTCATTGACTGGAGAGGCAACTATGTGGCTCACAAAATTGCCCGATAATTCTATATACACATGGCACGAGTTGAAGAGTCAGTTTTTGGAGAGGTTCTTTCCTCCATCAAGGATGTTGCAGCTAAAGCAAGAAGTCAACAATTTTAAGCAGCTACCTATGGAGGCATTATATGAGACATGGTTAATGTTCAATAAGAAGCTGAAATAAGTTCTGAAACACGGAATCCCTTCACGTCATCTGATGGAGATCTTGTATAAAGTATTGAACGCCAACACAAAAGCAGTAGTTGACACTATAATTGGAAGAGCATTCATGGAGAATTCGTATACTGAAGCTTCTGAGATGCTTGATAGGGTTACCAAGACCAACAAAACATGGCATACTAGAGAGTCTGCGAGCCAACAGGTACATATGCGGTTGGTAAGTCCATTGAACTTCAAGATTTGCAAGACATGAGACATAAAGTTGTTGAATTAAAGACAAGCATTGGGTTGATTGCAATGAAAATCCTAGATGAGGGAGTAGAAAAGGTGAAATCCATCGATTCACAAGGGAAAGCACCAAGGCTAGATGACTACTAAGATGATGAGGAGGTGATCAATGAATGGGTTTTTGAGCCTCTGGCCAAGGAAATCAAGGTCGGAACAGAGATAGAGATGACAACTACAACCGATTCGGCTACAAAGATAGGAGCAGAGCTAGAGACAGAGATGGTGACTGGCATAAAAAAGATGGCTATAAGAATGATAGAAGTGGTCTGTATGTCCCTCCTGGAAATCATGAAGATAGACCTAAGCAATCATCCATGAGAGAGCTGATTAACAAGGTACTGCAAAAGGTCGATTCTATAAATAGTAACCTAAAGGAGATGCGACTTGACCTTTCAGGTATGAGTCAAAAAGTGAAGGCTGATTCTATTACCGTAAAGCAGCTTGAGACTCAGATACACCAGATGTCTACTAGCATAAGTCCGCGTCAAAAAGGGTACTCTCCCAAGTGACACCATTCAGAATCCAAAGAATGATTGACATGTTATGGCTATGACTACCCGAAGCAGGAAAGAGACTGTTGATCCTCCCATGCCTATAGTTGTTGGTGAACCGACTGAGTCTGATAAAGAAGATGCTGAGATTGTGGTTGATTCTGAAGAGAAAGATAGCAGTGAAGGTCCAAGTGAGAGAGTTTTTTGAGAGAAAAGCAAAGAATAAAGAGGTTGCACTGGTCTTGGAGCCCATTCCATTGTCTCCTCCACCTTACCCTCAAATATTGAAGAAAAAGGTTGAGGATGGTAAATTTCACAAGTTCATCTCCATGCTAAAACAACTTTCAGTTAATATTCCTCTAGTTGAAGTATTGGAGCAGATGCCTGGGTATGCTAAATTCATGAAGGATTTGGTAGCTAGGAAGAGGACTGTGAGCTTTGAACCAGCTGATAATTTGCACCATTATAGTGCAATAGCCTCCTATTCTTTGGTATAGAAAAAGGAAGATCCTGGAGCTTTTACTATTCCTTGCACGATTAGAGCATTCTACTTTGCTAAAGCATTGTGTGATCTGGGTGCTAGTATTAATCTGATGCCACTAGCAGTGTTTAATCAGTTGGGCTTGGGAGTCCCCAAATCGACTACAATGCAGCTTCTTATAGTAGATCGCATAGTGAAAAGGCATGAAGGAATTCTCTATGATGTACTTGTGAAGGTAGATGCTTTTATCTTTCTTGTGGACTTTGTGATTCTTAACTGCGAGGTTGACTTTGAGGTTCCCATCATCTTGGGATGACCTTTCCTTATCACCGGATGCACTTTGGTTGACTTAGAGACTGGGCAGATGAAGTTCAGATTGAATGATGAGGTGGTTACTTTTAACGTCTGCCAGTCTATGAAGCATCAGGCGACATACGCGTAGTTTCTATTATCGATGTGGTTGATAAGGATCAGCTAATAGTGCCTGTTGAGGAGAGACTTGGTGTTAAATCACTTGCAACTGTGATTATGAATTTTGATGGAGATGACATTAAGGAGTATGATGATATGGTTGAAGCACTTGAAGGTATGAGGTCTTATAGCTATGCTCCAAAGAAGCTTGATTTGGACCTGAAGAATAGATACCTGCCAGACCATCTATTGAGGAGCCTCAAGTCTTGGAGCTCAAAGCACTTCCGTCTCATCTTCGATATGTGTTCTTAGGAGCTAATGAGACTTGCCAGTTATTATTTCTCCAGACTTAGGTGAAGGGCAGGTTGAAGCTCTGGTTTCTATGTTGAGAAAATTTAAAAGGGCCATTAGTTGGTCCATTGCTGACATCATTGGGATTCCACCTGGAATTTGCACTCACAAAATTCAACTAGCCCCAGATTGCATTTCAAGTATTGAGCACCAACGTATGTTGAATCAGCCTATGCAAAAGGTTGTCAAGAAGGAGATTATCAAGTGGCTGGATACATGCGTGGCTTACCCTATTGCGGAAAGCAAGTGGGTGAGCCATGTTCACTGTGTGCCAAAGAAAACTGGGATTACTGTAGTCCCAAATACGAAGAATGAGTTGATTCCAATGAGGCCAGTTACAGGCTGGCGCATATGCATGGATTACAGGAAACTGAACACTTGGACTGAAAAGGACTATTTTCTGATGCCGTTCATGGATCAGATGTTAGATCATCTTGCTGGTAGAGGGTGGTATTGTTTTCTTGATGGTTATTCAAGATACAATCAGATCTCGATTGCTCCTGAATACCAAGAGAAAACCACTTTCACCTGTCCATATGGGATATTTACTTTCAAGAGGATGCCTTTTGGTCTATGCAATACACCAATGACATTTCATCGTTGCATGATGTCTATTTTCTTTGAAATAGTGGAGGACACTATTGAGGTGTTCATGGATTACTTTTCGGTGGTTGGTGACTCTTTTGATGATTGTTTGGATCATCTCAGTTATGTGTTGAAGAGATGTGAAGAATACAACTTAGTGCTGAACTGGGAGAAGTGTCACTTCATGGTGAAAGAGGGTATAGTGCTTGGCCATTGGATCTCCAAAAAGGGTATAGAGGCCGACAAGGCAAAGATAGAGGTGACTGAAAAATTGCCTCCACCAGTTTCTGTAAAGGGGATTCAGAGCTTTTTGGGGCATACTGGTTTCTATCAGAGGTTTATCAAGGATTTCTCCAAAATTGCAAACCCATTGTGCAAGTTGTTGGAAAATGAGGTAAAATTTGTGTCTGATGATGCATGTCTGAAGGCATTCGAATGCCTTAAGGAAAAGTTAGTCTCTGCGCCCATCATTATTTCTCCTGATTGGTCTCAGCCTTTTGAGGTTATGTGCGATGCTAGTAGAGTGGCGCTAGGAGCAGTCCTAGGCCAAAGGCGCGAAAATATTCTTTAAACCATATACTACGCCAGCAAAGCACTTAACCCAGCTCAAAAGAACTACACGATGACAGAACAAGAGCTTCTATCGGTGGTTTTTGCTTTTGAAAAATTCAGATCCTATTTGCTTGGCACTAAGGTGGTGGTGCACACTGACCATGCAGCTCTTTGCTACCTCATGGAAAAGAAAGATGCAAAGACGAGATTGATTAGGTGGGTGTTACTGCTACAAGAGTTTGATTTTGAAGTCAAGGACCGAAAGGGTTTAGAAAATCAGGTAGCAGACCACTTGTCTAGACCAGAAGAAGAAGCAATGCTGAAGCTGAATGATGAGCAGGAGATTGATGATTAGTCTCCGGATGAGCAAGTGTTGGTTGCCTCTCAAGACATGATTCCATGGTTTGCAGACTTTGCCAACTATTTGGCAAGTGATTTGGTGCCTCCTAATATGTCTGTTCACCAAAGAAGAAAGTTCATGTCTGATGTTAAGAAATTCTTCTGGGAGGAGCCATTCTTGTTTCGTGTGTGTGCTGATACTATGATCTGTAGATGTGTGCCTGAAGTTGAGATGATGGAGATTCTAAAGGCCTGCCATTCATCCCCTGTTGGGGGACATCATAGTGGTATCTAGACTGCACACAAGATCTTGTAATGCGGCTACTATTGGCCGACCATTCACAAAGATGCCCATAATTTTGCTAAAGCTTACAACAGGTGTCAAAAGGAAGGAGGTATATCAAGTAGGCATGAGCTTCCTCTTACTCCCATCCTTATGATCGAGCTGTTTGATGTTTAGGGTATTGACTTCATGGGCCCGTTTGTGATGTCTAATGGAAACTGGTACATATTGATGGTTGTTGACTATGTATCAAAGTGGGTGGAGGAGGTTGCCCTTCCCAGTAATGAGGGTAAATGTGTCACAATGTTCTTGAAAAAGAACGTCTTCTCCAGATTTGGTACACCAAGAGCAATTATTAGTGATAGAGGCTCTCACTTCTGCAACAAGTTTTTTCGTGTGTTACTAAATAAATATGGAGTGAAGCATAATATTGCAACCCCCTATCATCCCCAGACTAGTGGGAAAGTGGAAGTCTCCAATCGCGAAATGAAGTCAATACTGTCCAAGACTGTCAATGCCAACATAAAGGATTGGTCGTGGAAACTAGATGATGCTTTATGGGCATACCGGACTGCATTCAAGATGCCAATAGGAATGTCACCATATCGGCTTGTGTTTGGAAAGGCATGCCATCTTCCTGTTGAGCTAGAGCACAAGGACATGTGGGCGTTGAAGAAATTGAACTTAGACTAGTCTGAAGCATCATTGCAGTGGCTTAGGCAGTTGAATGAGTTAGATGAGTTTTGCCTAAATTCATATGAGAGTTCGGCCTTGTATAAAGAGAAGATGAAACTATATCATGAGCGAAAGATCGAAAAGAGAAATTTCCAGCCGGGTGACTTGGTCCTTCTTTTCAATTCCAGACTTTGCTTGTTTCGGGGAAAGTTGAAGTCCAAGTGGATTGGACCATTCAAAGTGGTACAATTATTTCCACATGGGGCCGTCGAACTTGAAAATCATGATGGCAAGAGGTTTAAGGCTAATAGACAACGGATAAAAGCATATTTGGGAACCGCAGAGGAGCTTAAAGCAATTGAAGTCTAGACCCTTGATGAATTCATTCCAACCAAGGAGCTTGATGAAGTCTGAGTAATCAAGTAACCTGCGTCGTGCCGCAACATTAAATCAGGCACTTTATGGGAGGCAACCCATGAGGAAATTTGATGAAGTCTGAGTAGTCAAGTAACCTGCATTGTGTCGCGATGTTAAATCAGGCGCTGCTTGGGAGGCAACCCAAGACTAATGTTTGTTTTATGTGCATGTGAAAAGAAAAGAATACCACTGCAGGAATCCCCAAAAATCACGACTGAGTTCACGGTCCATTCTTTGAAACGACGGATCGTAGACCAACTCATGGTTCCTAGAGAAAAATTAATAGGCCCCTAATGGAGATAACGACTCAACAGGATGGTCCGTGCTTCTGAACGACAGACCGTAGACCAACTCGTGGTTCCTGGAGCAATATTTATAGGTCTCTGATGGGACAGATGATGACTCAATATGACGGTCCATTCTTTGAAATGATGGACCGTATACCCTGTCATCATTCTTGGTAGCAGGCAAGGTTAGAAAACAGAACCACGAGTGGGACTATGAATCGTCATCCGATATGACAAACCGTAGTCTTCACTCATAGGTCCCAGGTATAGTAAACAAGCCGGGTCATGGGTCGGTTAAATTTTTTAAAAATAATACCCTACCCGGCTTTGCTTCTTCTTCTCCCTTTCAACTAAGGCACATCGCCATTTTTGAAAAGGAAAGAATCAAAATTCTCCCTCTTTCACTCCCAATCCAACTCAAACTCCCAATTAAGTTCAACAAACAAGTATACCTACCTATTGCACGCACAAATTGATCACACCAGCTGCTCCTCTAACAAGAAAAGAATTTAATCATCAAGGGTAAGTTCTCTTTTCTCCCTTTTTGTTCTCTTTCTTAAAACAAACTGAGGCTCGGGTTCATGTTTTGATTAAAAATCAAAAGTATGAAACCCTAGATGAAGGTGTGAAAGATCTGTAGTGTGTGGTAGGCATGGACATTGAAAATTTGGGGATTTTAGTTGTAGAATTGAATAAACAACGTAAAAATTAAGAAGGAGGGAGTTTTTGATCGAAAAAATTGTTGCTCAATAATTAGGAGTGAATTTACGAACCGTAATTCAGTTCACGGATCGTAAATCTACTCGTTAAACAGATACCTCTCTTGTTAGCCTCTGATAAATGAACTACTACTCACAGGACAAACCATAGTCCCAAACTATGACCCGTCATGTGGCTCGTGGTCCCTGTAACCAAAATTGCTAAAATGCTCACCCTCAGGATCAGAACCACGACTCACAGGATGGATTCGTGATTCTGAACCATGATCCATCAAGAAGGTCATAGTTTTTGACACAAAAGCCGGTGACTGAAACTACAAATTGGTTTACGAGCTGTAGTTTGGTTCTACTGGCCGTAGACCAATCCCTGGATTGTGCATGCAACATCTGTGTTCTATTTTGCATTAATAATATGTACTAAAAAATTCTACCCGAAGAAGGCAGCAAAACACTCAGAGGCTGCCATTAGAAAAAAAATGGCAAATACCAGATGAGTCCTCTGGGTAGAAATAGAGTGGGTTCGAGGAATTGCATACTATAGACTCTGATCCTGATGTGATAACTTAGACCACTAGAAAACAAGCAAATGTTCAGGCATAGACCACCCCTCCTCAGTCTGAAGAAGGAGAGGGTTAGTCTGGTTTATCACCACAGGGGAGCAGTACTGGCGAGTCTGAACCCGACAATGAGACAGCTTTGGGCAGCAAGAAGGATGCAACTTCAGAGTCTTGCCTCAGCAAGTGTTAGTGAGAGTGCTAGCAAGTCCAGCACTGATGTTCCTGCTAGAGTAGTAGCTCAACCTGATAATCCTGTCCCCATTGCCCCTACTTTTAGATGCAAAACCCCCAGAGTTCGGGACAGAGTTAGATGGGCAATAGAGGGCACCTCCTGGATATATAATGAAGGTTTGGCGCTAAATGACAAAGGGAACTAGAGGAGAAGCATACATAAAGAAGTTGAGATCAGATCCGCTGCGCTGAATGATATGGATGACATCAAAGAGATATATGATCACTATGGGTTCCAACGGATGAGTCGACTCGGTGGCCCTTATAACCCGATTCTTGTCCATGAGTTCTATGTGGCTTATGCCGCCACCTTGATAAACAGTTGTGAAAAAGCGAAGAACCCAATGATGCAGCTAGCACTGGATAGAGTACAAGTTTGTAGGGTTCAGGTTGACATCTCCAAGCGCACCATCCAACGCTTTATATATGGCCTGGATTATATTGCATGAGCCGCTCAGCCAGACCTTGATGCCCACTTGGAGCAGCACAAACATAAGCAAACACCTCTTGAGGGGATTTCATTGGTTATCACTGACGGGAACCAATCATGGCTGACGGCAAAGATTGTGAAAATCTCAAAGGCTTCCTTGAGTATGACAGGAAAGTTTTGGTGGTCCGTAGTATGACACCGGTTAGTACCGACTTGTCACGACCCAGACCATCAAGAGTGCCACCCACCCAACCCTCGGATGAGCGAACCAATAGAACTCAAGCCTTAGCATATCCTAACAGCTGAAAATCAGTGTGCAAGAAAATAAACTAGCGATAATTAACCAAGATCAAACCAACTATAATAACTAACCTGCGGAAAAATCTCCTAAGACCTGAAAGTCATCGTACCAAAATGATACCAAATCTAGAGTACGGGGATGCAACCCCTAAATAAGCAATAGTCTAAACCCAAAACAAGTGGGCTACAACCAATAATAAAGAAACCAAGGCAGCTCGATCGAACAGCTCACCCTTGATGTCTTAAAGTGTCAGGCTTACAGGTGAGGTCGTGCGTCAAGTACCGGAAGATTTCCTGTACTCACAAAAGAAACACAAGTGTTGTATCAGTACACAACCACTGTGTACTTGTAGGATCATCAGTCAGTTCCAAATAAATAGTATATGAATAGTATAAAAGTCAAGTAATAGTACATGAAACATGTAAACAAGCCAACAGGTAATTCTAGACTACAAGTCTCTCCCTAACTTGTCCCCACATGTAATCCACTTTCAAAGCTATGATCAACAATCTGCAATAAACAATAAATACTGCATTTCATATCCCGGACCCACCCTGGATCCCCTCTAGACAACACCTAAGTGTCAAACATACAACCCGGTCTACACCAAGACCAACTCATAAATCAATATAATGATAACCCAGCCTCTCAAGGACCATATACACAATACAAATCATAAACACAACCGGGTCCACTCAGGGAACCATTAGTAAAAATGCAACAATATAATAAAGTAAACCCGTATCAGGTGTGGTACCCAAGCCAACCAGTCAGTATTTTCTATACTAGGTGTGGCACCCGAGCCAACCGTTAGTATATCCCATACCAGGCGTGGTACCCGAGCCAACCTTTAGTATACCTGTACCAGGCATGATACCCGATCCAACCGAATGTCATATAAATCCACAGTCATAAATAATGAACAATCAACACTTGTAACCCAACAAGCAATAATACCTAGTTCATTTTACAAGACTGAAAACAGGACTTTTGGATATTTCTAAATCATTCCGTAAGCAATGCAAACCATACAAATACTTAGACAAAGGTACACAAACATACAATGCATAGAAGAATCAATAACCATCACCTACCTCGAATAATCAAGATCTACAGTGCCAGAGCTTTCCCTTTTTCAGGATCCCTTGCTTGTTCTTGGTCTAGAAACAAACACATAAACACTATAGTTAATTAACTGGCCTAAATTACCCGGATTATGTAAAATCCTAATCCCCAGGCCAAACCATGATCATCTCACCCCTTTTCGGGCTTTCCCGCCATTAATTCACCTAAGATTATCATTTACACCGATACATTTAGAGAATTTAAGCTTGGTGATCATTATCCATTAACTATAAACAATACCCAAGAACTCTAGCACCCTAGAATTCCCCCTTTTCCCCAGATTCTACAATCCTAGATTATCCCAAACCTTTCCCCAAATACACCCCTAGCAATTCTATAGCGTAGGAAAGATATTACGGAGTTTGGGGAGTAAAATCCTTACTTTTAGGATGACAAATGGTGAAAAACGAATGGAAATCGCCCAAAATCTCCCCCTTCTTCTCCCAAAACATTTTGAAGAAAAATTGAACTATTTTGGGGAAGTTTCTGCATTAAATCCCATAGCGCTCCATTATAGCGGTCCACTCTGCAATAGCGATACTGCCATAGCAGAGTCGTCCACTATGGCGGAGGCTAACTGATGTTGACTTCCGCTGTAGCGGTATTTTCTCCACTACGGCGGAGGTTGCTATGGCAGAGTGTCAACTGCTACGGCAATTGACATGGGAAATAAAGTCATAAAGTCCCCAAAATTGTTTCATTTTACAATACACTAATTGTCTCGACATCCTGAAATAACCCCTTTACGTCAACCTCGATTCTGAGAGTTCTACTTACCCGAATTCGATTCTGAAAAGTCCCCCGAACTCCTTTATGTATTAGCTAACTGGAAACTATCTCAAATAAAGACATTTAACCCAATCCTTACCCGGATTGCCCTAGACCATACCTTGCTCCAAAACTGGCCGAGACTAGCCTAGCCTAGAATTTCAAACTCTCAAACCCAGAGCTTTCTAACTCTAAAAAATGGAATGAATGGTTCACCCATAATGAAGGAATTGGTCGTTACAACAGATATTAATTTACCCATCGTTCATCCCCAAATGATCAAACCCAAAAGTACAGAAAGTAAAGAGCGAAAAGAGTAGTACCTGTATCCTCAAACAGGTGAGGGTACTTGTCCCGTATGTCCTTATCAGTTTCCCAAGTGGCTTTATCAACCGGAAGATACTTCCATTGAACCTTTACCATATTGATCACCTTGTTCCTTAATTTACAGACATCCCGATAAAGAATCAAAACTGGTTTCTCTTCATAGCAAAGATCCTTATCAAACAACACCTCATCCCACTTGATGATATAGTCCCCATCCCCATGTATCGCTTCAACATAGATATATGGAATACCGGATGGACACCCGACATGACTACATGACAGTGCTAATCTGTAAGTCACTGGCCCTATGATCTCAAGAACTTCAAATGGTCTGATGAATCGAGGGATGAGCTTGCCCTTATTATCGAAATGCATAACTCCTTTTATTGGTGACACTTTCAACAATACCTACTCACCAATTTGAAATTCCATGTCCCTTACCTTGCGATCCGCATATTCCTTCTGCCTGCTTTGGGCAGCTAGCAACTTAGTATGAATGCCTCTTACCTTTTCTTGTGCTTCCCTTACCAAGTCTACGCGCAAAGGCTTTACATCGCCTTTCTCAAACCACCCTATAGGTGACCTATAACTCCTCCCATACAGAGCCTCAAATGGTGCCATGTCGATACTAGAGTGGTAGCTATTGTTGTATAAGAACTCATACAATGGTAGAAACTGGTCCCAATGACCCCCAAAGTCAATCACACATGCTCTCAACATGTCCTCCAATACCTGAATCGTCCTCTCTAACTGACCATCAGTCTGAGGATGGAAGGTTGTACTAAAGGTGAGTTGAGTGCACAACTCCTCATGCAACTTACCCCAAAACTTGGAGGTAAACTGCGTACCCATGTCTGAAATAATAGATAGTGGAACCCCATGCAATCTCACAATCTCTTTCACGTAGATCTTAGCCAATTGCTGCAAATTGTAATCCACCATGACCAGAATGAAGTGAGCTGACTTGGTCAGCCTGTCAACAATGACCCAAATAGAGTCATACTTCCCCAAAGTCTTGGGGAGACCCACCACAAAATCCATGGCTATCCGTTCCCATTTCTACTCTGGAATGGGCATTCTTTGAAGTACCCATGCATGCCTTTGGTGTTCATACTTGACTTTCTGGCAATTATGACTCTTGGACACAAAATCTTCTATGTCCCTTTTCATCCCAGGCCACCAATAAAGTTGCCTCAAATTTCTGTACATCTTGGTTATACCCAGATGAATCAAATACTGTGAACCATGAGCCTCTGCCAACACTTTCTGAATTATGTCATCAACTCGAGGAACACAAATCCTTCCTCTGAAATTTAACACACTGCCAGAATCCAACATGGAATCTCCGGACTCTCCAGATATTGCCTTGCTCTGAAGACTGCTCAACTGTGAATCCTGAAATTATTTGTACTTTATCTTCTCTATCAAAGTGGATTTGACCTCAGTACTGGCCAATTCCCCACCTTGTTCTAAAATACCCAAGTACATGAACTTAGATTCCAATACCTGAATCTCCTTAGCAAGTGGTTGTTTGGATACCCCCAAATAAGCCAAACTGCCCATTGTCACTATCTTTCAGCTCAATGCGTCTGCCACCACATTAGCCTAACCCGAATGGTACTGAATGGTCACCTCATAGTCCTTTAACAACTCCATCCACCTTCTCTGCCTCAGGTTCAAATCTTTCTAAGTAAAGACATGTTGTAGACTATGATGGTCGATGAACACCTCACACTTGACACCATAAAGATAGTGTCTCCAAATCTTGAGTGCAAACACCACCGCTGCCAACTCCAAATCATGAGTCGGATAGTTTCTATCATGCACCTTCAACTACCTAGAAGCATAGGCTATCACATTCCTATCATGCATCAACACAACACCCAAACCAGAATGTGAAGCGTCACAATAAATAATAAAGTCCTTACCATCAACCGACAAAGACAAAATAAGAGCCGTGGTCAGAAGTGTCTTGAGCTTTTGGAAGCTCTCCTCACACTTTTCGGACCATACAAATGGTAGATCTTTCTATGTCAGCCTTGTTAGGTGAGTAGCAATAGATGCAAAATCCTTAACGAACCTACGATAGTAGCCTGCAAGTCCCACAAAACTTCTTACCTCAGTCACCAAGCTAGGCCGAACCCAACTCTTGACTGCCTCAATCTTCTGGGGATCTACCATCACCCCCTATTCTAACACTACATGCCCCAAGAATGCAACCGAAGTCAACCAAAACTCACACTTGGGGAACTTCCCATAGAGCTTTTGATATCTCAAAATGTCTAACACTATATGGAGATGTTTTGCATGCTCCTTCCTACTCTTGGAGTAGATCAAAATATCATCAATAAAAATAATGACAAACGAATCCAAGTAAGGTTTAAACAACCCATTCATCAAACTCATGAATGTTGCCGGTGCATTGGTCAACCCAAACGACATCACTAAGAACTCGTAATGTCCATACCAAGTCCAAAAATAAGTCTTAGGAATGTCCTCTAGCCTAATCATTACCTGATGATATCCCGACCTCAAGTCAATTTTTGAAAACACAGATGCACCCTGTAACTGGTCAAAAAGATCATCAATACGGGGTAAAGGGTACTTATTCCGGATGGTGACCTTGTTCAATTGCCTGTAATCTATGCACATCCGCATACCACCATCCTTCTTTTTCACAAACAAGACCAGAGCACCCCAAGGCAAAGCACTGGGATGGATAAATCCCTTATTTAGGAGTTCTTGAAGCTGAGAATTAAGCTCCCTCAACTATGCCGAAGCCATAAGATAAGGAGGGATGGAAATTAGGCGAGTGCCCAGCTCCAACTCAATACAGAAATTGATATCCCTGTTTGGAGGCATACCAGGCAAATCCGCTGGAAACACCTCTCGAAACTCTGAAACAACTGGAAATGACTCAATAGATGGGGACTCCACACTATCATTCCGGAGATGAGACAAAAAGGCTAGACACCCTTCCCCACTAGCTTCCTAGCCCGAACAAATGATATCACTATCACGTTGACTGGCTTGGCCCTGTACACTCCTTCCCACTCTAGCCTATCCTTACCCAGAATTTCTAGAGCCACAGACTTGGTGTTATAATTCAACACAACATGATAAGGGGATAACCAGGTCATGCCCAAAATGACGTTGAAGTCAACCATATCCAAAATTACTAAGTCTACCCCAGTATGCAATCCCACAAACACAACAAAACAATTATGATAAACATGAGTCACAATCACCGACTCTCCAACCGAGGTAGAAACATGGATAGGGGAATCAAGGATATCACAAGTCAAATTTATACCCATGGAAAATTTCACAGACACATGAATATGTAGAACCTCGGTCAAAAAGTACCAAAGCCATCATATCACAAATAAGAATAGTACTTGTGATCACTTCATATGATGCCTCAGCCTCGGACCTTCCTGGAAATGCATAACAGTGAGCCTGATCATCAATCCAGGCAACTTTCTTAGCCGGATGTGTCGCACCCCTACCCACCCACCGTTCCCTCTGTTTCTCTGGCCTTCCTAAAAGTTTCCTCGCCCATCCTGTGGATGACCTCTAGCATGACCACCTCTACCTGCCAAGACCACAGCCTTAGACTGCTGCTGAACATGATTACCAGTCTGCCTGTAAGGGTACTCCCTCTTAAAGTGACCTAGATCACCACAATGGAAACAACCAAGATCAAGTGCAGGCCTGCTGGCAGATGTATAAGAGGCTTCCTGGACACTAGAAGATGAAAACTGCTGATTAGCTCCTGGAAGACCAACTGTAGCAGCTGGCAGAGCTGACTGAATAGGACAAGCTAGGTATATATGCTGATTCTGGCCCCTAGAGTATGAACCACTGTAATTTCCCTCATTTCAGGGCTTCTTGGCTAACACTTTAGCCTACCCTGCTTGCTTGACTCCCTTAAGTTTCTTTACATAATCTGCCACTTCATCAAAGCCTTTTCCTGATGAAGTCATGTGCACAGACAATACCTGAAGCTCAGTATTCAAACCCTTCACAAACAATCAAACCCTCTCCTCCTCGGAACCCAACATTTATGTAGTAAAATGATACAAAGCGTGAAACTTAGCCTCATAAGCAGAGACCGACATACTACCATATTCCAAATTCAAGAACTCATCCTTTTTCCTATCTCTCAAGAGTACGGGGTACATACTTCTCTAAGAAAAGAGCGTGAAACTGCTCCCAAGTCAGTGGGGGAAAAACAGATAATCGATATTCCACATGAGATCTCCACCACTGCTTGGCATCAACCTGCAGCTGAAATGTGATGAACTCAACCCCAAGTTGTTGCAAAATGCCCAACTTATTTAGCCTTTCATAGCAATCCAATATGAACTCGTAAGCATCTTCCCGATCAGTACCCTGAAATGTGGAGGTTTCAGCTTGACAAACTTGGTCAGCATCTCATGTTCACTTTCTGTCATTACCGGGCCTAGCATTAGCCTGAAGAAATCACCGGTGCCTAAAGTTGCATCCATCCTAGGAGCCGTAGTGACTGTTGGATGAGTGCCAAGAGCCTGATTTGCAATACCCGCGGGGTGGCTCCGGCACCAACCAAACCATTTAAGAAGTTCCAAGCCTGCTGAAATGCTTTGGGCGTCATAGAGGGAAGGCCTGCACCTCCAACCGGTGCTGCCTCCTCTTGTACCCCATCATCCTCTACAACAACTTCCACATCTTTGACAACCTATTCCTAAAGTGGGGGAGGGGTTGTTTCTCGCACTCCTACAACAGCTTGAGTTCCACCCCTAGCGGGTGTGGCTCTACCTCGACCTCTGCCCCTACCCCTGCCTCTACCTCTGACAGCCGGGTAGGTTACTGGGACCACCACTCTAGCTCCATTGTTCCTGGTGTTAACCATCTACGGATATAAAAGTGAAAGAGTTAGATACCAATTTGTGTCACCAGATAAAAATTGGAATCAATTTACAGCACGAAGGAAAAAAGAAGAGATATTTTTCCTAAAGTCCTATAGCCTCCCGCAGAGAAGTACAGATGTCTCCGTATCATTTCTCAAGACTCTACTAGACCTGTTTTAGTACGACAAGATCAACGAACCTAGGGCTCTGATACCATCTTTGTCACAACCCAGACCACCGCGAGTGGCACCTACCCAACCCCCGGATGAGCGAACTAATAGAACTCAACCCTTAGCATAGCCTAACAGCTTTAAACCAGTGTGCAAGAAAATAAACTAGTAATAATTAACCAAGATCAAACCAACTATAATAAATAACATGCGGAAAAATCCCTTAAGACCTTAAAGTTATCATACCAAAATGCTACAAAATCTATAGTACGGGGATGCAATCCCAATATAAGCAATAGTCTAAGCCTGAAATAAGTGGGCTACAACCAATAAGAAAGAAACCAAGGCAGCTCGATCGAACAACTCATCCTTGATGTCTTGAAGTGTTAGGCCTAAAGGTGAGGTCGTGAGTCAACCGCCGAAAGATTTCTTGTACTCACAAAAGAAACGCAAGTGTTGTATCAGTACACAACCACCGTGTACTAGTAGGATCATCAGCCAGTTCCAAATAAACAGTATATGAATAGTACAAAAGTCAAGTAATAGTACAAGAAACATGTAAACAAGCCAATAGGTAATTCTAGACTACAAGTCTCTCCCTAACTTGTCCTCATATTTATCCACTTTCACAGCTTCGATCAATAATCTGCAATAAACAATAATTATTGCATTTCATATCTCAGACCCACCCTGGATCCCCTCTAGACAACACCTAAGTGTCAAATATACAACCCGGTCTACACCAAGACCAACTCACAAATTAATATGATGATAACCCAGCCTCTCAAGGACCATATGCACAATCACAGATCATAAACACAACCCGGTCCACTCAGGGAACCATTAGTAAAAATGCAATAATACAATAAAGTAAACCCATACCAGGTGTGGTACCCGAGCCAACCAGTCAGTATTTCCCATACCAAGCATGGTACCCAAGCCAACCATTAGTATAACCCGTACCAGGCGTGGTACCCGAGTCAACCGTTAGTATACCTATACCAGGCGTAGTACCCGAGCTAACCAAATGTCACATAAATCAACAGTCACAAATAATGAATAATCAACACTTGTAACCCAACAAGCAATAACACCTAGTTCATTTCACAAGACTGAAAACAAGACTTTTGGACATTCCTAAATCATTCCCTAAGCAATGCAAACCATAAAAATACTTAGACAAAGGTACACAAACATATAATGCATACATAAATCAATAACCATCACCTACCTCAAATAATCAAGCTCTATAGTGCCAGAGCTTTCCCATTTTCAAGATCCCTTGCTTGTTCTTGGTCTAGAAATAAACACATAAACACTATAGTTAATTAACTGGCCTAAATTACCCAGATTATACAAAATCCTAATCCCCAGGCCAAAACATGATCATCTCAACCCTTTCTGAGCTTTCCTGCCATTAATTCACCTAAGATTATCATTTATACCGATACATTTAGAGAATTTAAGCTTGGTGATCATTACCCATTAACTATAAACAATACCCAAGAACTCTAGCACCCTAAAATTCCCCTTCCCTAGATTCTACAATCCTAGGTTATCCCAAACCTTTCCCCAAGTGCACCCCTAACAATTCTATAGCGTAGGAAAGATATTATGGAGTTTCGGGAGTAGAATCCTTACCTTTAGGAGGAAAAATGGTGAAAAATAGATGGAAATCACCCAAAATCACCCCTTCTTATCCCAAAACATTTTGAAGAAAAACTGAACTATTTTGGGGAAGTTTCTGCATTAAATCCCATCATGCTCCACTATAGCGGTCCGCTCCGCTTTAGAGGTACTGCCGTAGCAGAGTCGTCCGCTATGGCGGAGGCTGACCGATGTTGACTTTTGCTGTAGTGGTATTTTATCTGCTACGGCAGAGGTTGCTATGGTTGATATAGGATTAAAAGTCTTAAAGTCCCCAAAATTGGTCTATTTTACAACACACTAATTTTCTCGACATCCCAGAATAACCCCTTCACATCAACCTAGATTTCGGGAGTTCTACTTACCCGAATTTGATTCTGAAAATTCCCCCGGACTCCTTTATGTGTTAGATAAATGGAAAACTAGCTCAAATCAAGATATTTAATCCAATCCTTATGAGAATTATCCTAGACCATACCTCACTCCAAAACTGCCCGAGACTAGCCTAGCCCAGAATTTTAAACTCCCAAACCCAGAGATTTCTAACTCTAAAAATTAGCACAAATGGTTCACCTGTAACGACAGACCCAATCGTTACACGACTTTTGCCGACAACACATTGACTTCAAACCGTGTAATTTTCGTTGCATCCATCATATCCCGACATGATACTATTATTGCCTGCATCATCATGGAGGAACTCAAGGAACGTGCCTAGTGGACATCCACATCCCTCCCATTTCCTTGCCTCATCACTCAGTTGTGACAAGAAGCCGAGGTACCCAAGATTCTGGGAGTTGATAGGACCTCACATGCTACAAGATTTCAGGATATTACTCTTATTCGGGATACGGCTAACCCCGTGGCAATGGGTAGAGCCCAATCTATTGCATCTGGCAGTACTTTGTTTCCTGAACCTAGTGGAGATGTGCCAGCCGATGTATTGGTTGTGTTTGATGATTCTGCTGCCACTGCTTCTTGATAACGCTCAAAGTACCACTCCAATTATGAAGCGTAAGCGATCATTGTCAAATATAGAACCCAACAGAGGTTGGGGTCGATCCCACAGAGAATATGGTGACAGTTAAGTCTTTAGTGAATTAGTTAACTAATGGTCAATAGTTTCCGGTAAATAAAGGGGGGGTTTTGTGTGAACAATGTGTAAACAAAACGAACAATAATGTATGAGAAATAATCAGTAGGAGAATGAACTAGGGAAGTGTTTACCATGGCGTTGGTAACGATGTCGATTCTAGGCTTAACCCGATTTCTTTCTATATGCGTATCACGATGTGATTGAATTAATGGTATCATCTAAACGTTTCTCAACCAAATAGATGAATTTACTTTTCAATTCTCTTGAACTTGAAAAGGTGTGCTTTTAGATTTCAATCCTAAACATCAAGTAGATTAATCTAGTTACAGCATTAATCATAAGACGAGAGTTAGTAGTCTCGAATCCTCATCGTTAATCAAGTTTCCCGATTTTAATCTCTTTACTCAAGCAAATTAAACCTAGGCATGTTCTAATGTTTGCAACCACTAGAAAACGTTAAATAATGAATGATTAACAACGTGACCACATATATATTGAACCCAACGCTACCCGGAATCTATATCGCTACTTTAGCCATGGCTCCCACAACCCTAGTTGTGGGAGGTTTAGTTAATCATGCTTGTAGAAGAAGAGAAGAAAGTTATATTCATCATAAAGAGAAAAGATTCTTACAATATAATGAAAATAAGCTTCAATAATCCAAGAACAAGAACCAAGATCCCAAGAACAATTCAAGAACACGATTTCAAGAACAAGAAAACGTGTTGTTGCTCTCAATTTCTCTCTCAAAACTCTCCTAAAACTATTGGGTAATGAATGAATAACATAGGGTATTTATAGGAGTCCAGGAAGTAAACCCAAAAACGCTCGGATTCCGTGTCGCCGACTTTCTCAACTTGACGGCTTGGGGTGACGGACCGTCACCACCTTGACGGACCATCACGGCGGCCGTCACCCCTAGGCAGTGACCTGCCACCACTTGACGGTCTCTGTGACGGACCGTCACTCAGGCCATCACTCTTATCCAGAATGTCTTTTTGCTCGTTTTTCCTTCCGTTTCCGTGTTTGTCTCCATTTCCTACAAATCCAACATAAACACATCAAAAACGACGACGGTTGCTTGAAAACGTACGATTGTTCTTAGTTAAAAGGAGTCGAAAGTGCCGTAAAATGGCGGCACATCAACACCCTCAACTTAGACGTTCGCTTGTCCTCAAGCAATATAACATAAAAGAAAAACAACATGACAACTCAACTAAGAAAACAAACTCGTGTCTCTAGCAACTCATGGTCATTCAACATCTTATTCAATTTTAATTCAAGCTCCCTCGTAGCACACAAATGTATGAAACACTAACTTGCAAGGATCCAAACATGTCATTCCGATATGATAGAACATTATGCATACACACGCATAGCTATCCTAACAGTCACTAGATAATACAGAAATCTTGGTGCCCTCACCACAAACAAGTCCCACACACAAGATTTGGGACTAGGTAAGCGCTCACACTCACAAACGATTTCAAACAATGCACATGCGATACCATAGGCTTGCCCTTATTATTCTATTTCAGTTCTTCAGAAAGCTGCTCAAGATCACTACAGGACTTGTTTAGGCTTGTAATGAGGCTTCAGGTGCAGGTAGGATACATTTAGGGGTTAGTGACTAAGCCCTCCTTGGAACCACCGACGTCTTATTACCACATAACTTTACTTCGTCCATCCTTATTCACCTTTTTATTTCCTTCTCTCTAGCTACAGGTGCGACCTCTTTATTTTGACAATTCTTTTTATTACTTTTTCGGTCTTTTTCATCTCTTTTTTTTTTGTTTTCTTTTCTTAGGCACACACCCGAATTTTCATTCTATTCACAACCAATCTTCTCCATCCTCTTTTTCTTATCATTCACCTCTATAGTAGCCACCCTCAACTTAGGCTGATTGCCTGCGTTGAGGTGCACAATGTCCAAGGGAGGACCAGGGCCAAAACAGAGTTTACCTCTATAGTAGCCACCCTCAACTTTGGCTGATTGCCTGAGTTGAGGTGCACGATGTCCAAGGAAGGACCAGGGCCAAAATAGGGATTCACGTTAAACAGGAACGGTGACAGGTTATTGAAAGAATAAGATCAATTATGGCTCAAACAGGGATCAAAGGGATTATTTATATTTGGACGGTCTTTTAGGTTAAGTGGACTGCATACAAAAAGGGCCTGTGATCCTTTCCTAAGCAACCAACTTCAAACTTAACAAAATAGACCAGGCAAGTTCTAGATGCATGCACAGAGTAAGAATTTATAACAATTAATCTCACACACTCTTAGCACCAAGAAACTATATTGCTACCAACTATCAAACAACCGCTCGGCTTAAGCATACTCATTCTAATCATAATCACACAATGACATTCAAGGATCCAGACAGTCAATCGTTTCAACATAAGTACAAAACCAGAAAATTTTTAAAGAGGCCTCCTTTTAGTAACAAAAACGCCATGCTCATCACTATAGACACTAAAAAAAACAAAAATTTAAAAATAACAACCTAAACATGCCGGTTCTACTAGATAGCACACCGGAGGGAAAAGAAACACGGCAACAAAAACCCTCGGTGGTGACTAACAGGTTTCCCCACACCCTCAACTTAGACTCATGCATTGTCCCCAATGCATCCATATGAAAGCTAAAAGCTGTGAGAGAAAGGAATACCTGTGAAGTCGATAGGACTCAGATTCTGGAATGATGTTGGAGACCGCCAGGGTCTCCAAAATAGGAGAACTCGATGGAGTGTGTGCACGCGACAACCTTATGTTGCGTTCCAGCTTCCTCTTTTGTTGGCTCCATAGCTAGTCGCGATAACTTTTTCGCTCTTTCTTTGTAGATTTTCTTGCGGTGTTTTCATTTTCTTGATCTATTTTCACCGCTTTCCTTTACCTGCTTCTCCTCTTGCGATCGCGACCTTACTCTCATTATAGCTCGAATTTCAACACAACCCTTCTCCTCAAGATACACATCCGCAGGGACTTCCTTAATAACATTGACGACCGCGACCACCCTCATGTCACTTGGTTGCTTCATCAATTTGGACACATCGAACTTCACAACTTTATTGTTTAGCCTGAAGGTCAGTTCGTTTCTTTCCATGTCAACCAGTACTCTTGCCGTGGCTAGCAATGGTCGTCCCAAGATTATGGGAACTTCAAAATCCACTTCGCAATCCAAGATCACAAAGTCAGCTAGGAAGATAAGCTTACCGATCTTTACTAGCACATCAGACAATATTCCCACGGGCCGCTTTACCGAACGGTCAGCCATCAACACTCTCATGGACGTTGGTTTAGGAGCTCCCAAACCCAATTGTTTATAGACTGCTAGCGGCATCAGGTTGATGCTAGCACCAAGATCACACAAGGCTCTTCCGAAGCCGAGTTTCCCAATAGTACAGGGAATAGTAAACGCATCTGGATCTTCCTTTTTGTCTACTAACGACCTTGAGGAAATAGCACTACAGTGGTGGAGGTTGTCTTCCGGTTCAACACTTACCGACCTTTTCTTTGTAATCAAGTCCTTCATGAACTTGGCATAACCGGGCATTTGTTCAAGCGCTTCCACCAATGGGATGTTTATTGATATTTGCTTGAGCATGGTCAGGAAATTCAGGAACTTACCATCTTCCGCTTTCTTCTTCAGGCTTTGTGGGAAAGGAGGTGGTGGTCGAGGCATCATAATTGGAAGCTTTTCAGCTTTCTTGCTTTTCTCCGCGGGCTTTAGAGTAGCCTCCTCGACTTCCTTGTCGTTGGCGTCATCACCCTCAACTTGAGTCTGAATTACTGGATGTGATTCCGGTAATATTTTGCCGCTTCTTGTAGTGATCGCCATACAGCTCGCGTCATTCCTCGGATTTTGAATCGTGTCACTCGGCAAGGTACCTATCTTCCTTGGGTTTAGAGATGCCGAGATTAGGCCCACTTGCTGTTCCAATTGCTTAATCAAAGTGGAATGCAACTCCACTATTTGACTCATGGCCGATAACTCAGTCCTTATCTCCTTCACCCCAGAGTCAGTCGATTCTACCTTCAGCAGCATCTTCGCCATCATGTTCTCTAGCTTGGAAGTCCCTGCCTCGTTGCTAACTTTGTCCCGATTACCAGGTGGTACATACAACCCACCTCTATCGGTGTTATTCCTCCAGTTTCCTTGATCGCGATTGTAGCCAGCTTTCTCATAGTAGTTGTCCTTCTGGTAGGTCCGACCTTGGTTTCCTTGGCCATTGGCCTGGAAACCTCCCAAGTAATTCGCCTTCTCAGTTTCCAACTCTGCTGCTCTACCTTGAGAACCCACAGCTTTTACCGTCTCCATACCTCCTGAGAACAAGTGCTTGGTCAGTAGGTCCAACTGCGTTTTCAGATGCGCCATGTCTTGGTCGCGCTCCTCGTCTTTTCTGTGCTGCTCAGCTGACATACCAACTGCATAAGTGCTAGCTGCTACCTCTGAATCCCGTGTATGCCAGGCCCTGTTGGTTTTGGTGAGCCTGTCCAAAATAGCTGTGGCATCGGCAAAAGTGCGACCCATAAACGCTCCACCTGCTGCGTTGTCCAACGTTGGCTTGGTAGCCGAATTCAGTGCCCTGTAGAATGTTTGCATCAAAAATTCGTCGTTCAACTGATGGTTAGGGCATTGTGATATCTTTTTTTTAAATCGCAACCAGGTCTCGTGCAATGCTTCGTGAGGTTGCTGTCTGAAATTGCTAATCTCATCCCTCAACTGTATCATCCTAGAGGGAGGAAAGAACCTTTCTAGGAAAGCTCCTTTCAACTCTCCCCAAGTTGCGATAGAGTCGGGGGTCAGCTCTGTTAACCACAATGCTGCCTCATCAGACAGAGACAACGGAAACAACCTGAGCCTAATCACTGTCTGACTCACTCTAGGTAACTCAAACGACTTGCAGATGCCCACGAAATTCATCAGGTGCTGGTTTGGATCATCCCCAGCGGCACCACGGAACACTCCTCTCAAGTTCAACAGCTGGATCATCGTGCTAGTGATGTTGAACTTGGCTCCGGGCGCTAGCGGTGGAAGAGCAATGGCGCCCGTAGCACCAACTCCATCCAGGTCGATATCCTCATCATTCAGCATAACATCGTCCTGTAAACCACCAGCATTCAGATTTTGTTGGGCCTGCAGTTCTGCAGCGAGCCTTGCTGCCTCTTGTTGTGCGGCCATATTCCGCCTTAACGTTCTAGCAAGCTCGGGGTCGTAAGGTAATGTTGATTCACCCGAGCGCCGGGTACTTGGCATGCACAACTCTGTACCCTTTCAAAAAAAAAACAAATAAACGTAAAAGCAGGAAAGTATGACTAAGAGTCAAATAAACACACCGGACTTAACAAACAACCGTATTCCCCGGCAACGGCGCCAAAATTTGATAACGCTCAAAGTACCACTCCAATTATGAAGCGTAAGCGATCGTTGTCAAATATAGAACCCAACAGAGGTTGGGGTCGATCCCACAGAGAATATGGTGACAGTTAAGTCTTTAGTGAATTAGTTGACTAATGGTCAATAGTTTCTGGTAAATAAAGGGGGGGGTTTTGTGTGAACAATGTGTAAACAAAACGAATAATAATGTATGAGAAATAATCAGTAGGAGAATGAACTAGGGAAGTGTTTACCATGGCGTTGGTAACGATGTCGATTCTAGGCTTAACCCGATTTCTTTCTATATGCGTATCACGATGTGATTGAATTAATGGTATCATCTAAATGTTTCTCAACCAAATAGAAGAATTTACTTTTCAATTCTCTCGAACTTGAAAAGGTGTGCTTTTAGATTTCAATCCTAAACATCAAGTAGATTAATCTAGTTACAACATTAATCATAAAACGAGAGTTAGTAGTCTCGAATCCTCGTCGTTAATTAAGTTTCCCGGTTTTAATCTCTTTACTCAAGCAAATTAAATCTAGGCATGTTCTAATGTTTGCAACCACTAGAAAACGTTAAATAATGAATGATTAATAACGTGACCACATATATATTGAACCCGACGCTACCCGGAATCTATATCGCTACTTTAGCCATGGCTCCCACAACCCTAGTTGTGGGAGGTTTAGTTAATCATGCTTGTAGAAGAAGAGAAGAAAGTTATATTCATCATAAAGAGAAAAGATTCTTACAATATAATGAAAACAAGCTTCAATAATCCAAGAACAAGAACCAAGATCCCAAGAACAATTCAAGAACACGATTTCAAGAATAAGAAAACGTGTTGTTGCTAACAATTTCTCTCTCAAAACTCTCCTAAAACTATTGGGTAATGAATTGGTGATGAATGAATAAAATAAACCTAACATAGGGTATTTATAGGAGTCCAGGAAGTAAACCCAAAAACGCTCGGATTCCGTGTCGCCGACTGTCTCAACTTGACGGCTTGGGGTGACGGACCGTCACCACCTTGACGGACTGTCACGGCGGCCGTCACCCTTAGGCAGTGACCTGCCACCACTTGACGGTCTCTGTGACGGACCGTCACATGTGTGACGGACCGTCACTCAGGCCGTCACTCTTATCCAGAATGTCTTTTTGCTCGTTTTTCCTTCCATTTCCGTGTTTGTCTCCATTTCCTACAAATCCAATATAAACACATCAAAAACGATGACGGTTGCTTGAAAACGTACGATTGTTCTTAGTTAAAAGGAGTTGAAAGTGCCGTAAAATGGCGGCACATCACTTTTACCCCTTCATCCACTACTTCTACCCCTTCAGCCACTACTTCTACCCCTTCTACCGCTGCACCTGGTCCATCTACATCAGCTCATGCTATGCTATCTAATGAGCCAGGTTCTTCTGTCCTCTTCACTAGAAAACTTTTTAGCAAGGTAGCTAGAGTAGAATTTCACGCGGATGAGCAAATTAAATGCTTCTCCAACTTCGTGAAACCTTTGATCCATAAAGAGATAGTTGATGTTATTTCTCTCATTTAGAGTCAGATTGATAAGGTAAATGCCCATTTGAATGGGATAGAAATTTAGGTAAATGAGCAGCTGTGGACACTCATTGTACCGGACTTTACTTCTATACTTACTGAGCTTGCGAAAGCTCAAAGTGACATTGATGCCATCCAAAAGAAACAGGTGCTGGTCATCCCACATATTGAGATTCCAAAACATGGGGCTGTGGAGGATGATTTCATTGACTTGCTTACACATTACCCTTCTCGTGAACCGACCGAAGCTGCTAGTGATAAAGGTAAGGATGATGGTAAGCTTTTTGACGCCGAGAAGAAGAAAAAGAGGAAAAGAAAGGTTAAGGAAGTCCACCAAGAGGATGATGAGTCAGCTTTGATTCCGGGTGAGTTAGAAAAGAAGCAGAAGAAAAAGGAGAAAAAACTATATAAAGCCGATGATAAATTACTGAGCAAGACAATGGAGGTTTCAAAAAAAGAGCATGAGGAGCTTTTTGAGGCCCAACGGATCAGAATTGCGGCTTTGAGAGATGGTACATCGTCTAGCTTGGCACTTTTGGGTGCAAGTCCTTCTGTAGACCCCATTGAGGGAGTGCCCGTATCAGGTGGAGAGAGTACTATTGAGACTGCTGCATAAGCAGCTGCTGATTCCACCATACGCGCTGACAAAGTGGCCCCGACTACCGCACCAGACACTAGCGCTTAGGTGCCACAGGTATGTTCCTGCCTCCCTTGCAGTTATGTTCTTATTTTAGTGCATTGGGGACATGCACGTCTATTTGGTAGGGTGGGGAAAGCTAGTCTGTGTGTTATTGATGGGTGTATTTGGCAAAGTTTGAGTAGCCAAGACAACCTGCGTTGTGCCGCGACAAGAGGGTACCTTTTTTGAGGTATCCAAATCCTTAGGGTTTTCTTGTTGTGTTCTTTCCCCGAGGATCTTTATTCCTGTTGAACCAGCATGTTTAGATAGGTTCTATGTAGTAAAAGAAGAATAGGAGCTTTGTGCATTCTGTATTCAGATCTTGAAATTGGTTTTGATTGAAAAAATAAAGCCCCCTCCAAATTTTGTGTTACATGATTACCATTTTCGTAGACTAACCGCTATGGATCTGTGCTTGACATTATGATTATCGATGTGATGAATATCTTAAGCTAGGGCATAAACTTGATAAGTTAGCTATTGATTGTTTAACTCTGTTCCATGAGCGTGTGAGCTGCATTCATACTGTTCTTGCATTGTGTGACAATTCAGAACTTGCCCAGTTAGTCTTGCCTAGGCTGTAGGATAGTTGGCTAGGAAAGGATCGTAGGCATTTTTTGAAATAGTCCGCTTAGCCTAAATGACCATCCAAGTGAATTGATATCCCTTGATCCCTGATTTTGAGCCGAAATTGACCCTTTTTGTTGTCTAGCCTATTCACCTTCCCTGTTTTCTATGAACTTTTAGTTTGTCCCTGATCCCTCCTTGGATATTATGTACCTCAACTCAGGCAAATCACCTAAGTTGAGGGTGGCTACTGTGGAGGTAAGTTAGAAGTATGGGGTATGAAAAGAAAAGGTTAGTGATTAAAAAGAGAGATAACTGGTGTGGCATATGTCTTAAAAGAAAAAAAAAGAGAAGAAAATGTGATGAAAAAGAAAGTGATTTTGAAATAAAAGCTGCACCCGTCACTCAATGAAAAATAAGGAATGAAAAAAAAGAAAACAAGGGAGAATAAGGGAGGAAAAAGAAAAGAGTGGTCTAAAAAGTGGAAAAGAAAAGAGCAAAGTTCAAGGACGGCATAGTCACTAATTCCCAAATATATCATACCCATCCCTGAACCTATGTTACAAGCCTAGTGAAGTCCTATCGTGATCCTAGTCTAATTGTTCAATAGCCGAGGCATAGAAAATAAGGGAAAACCTATGGTATTGTGCATGCATTCCTTGAATCTCTTTGGGAGTGTGAGTGTTCTAGTTTAGTCCCAAATCTTAATCAATTTACTGTGTGATTGGGACTTCTTTGTAGTGAGGGCATTAGAGAAACAACGATTGCTGGCTATTAGTGTAAGTGTCACCTGTGTAAGCTAGTTTATCTATTGATAGCATAATGTCATCCATGGATCCTCTCATGTTGTCTTGATAAAGGGTAACTTGTGCATTGTTTTTATACTGAGAAGAAAGGGGTGTTTGTTATGAGCTGAGCTGTTTGAAGCATATGATTGTCATGGTTTCTAGTTTTCTTTTGCTTAAGCATCTATTATTCTAGTTTTCTTTTGTTGCTTGAGGACAAGCAAAAGTCTTAAGTTGAGGGTGTTGATGTGTCATGGATTTACGTCACTTTTGACGCTTAATATTTAGGATTATTGCATGTTCTTTAGCACTTTGATGGAAGATTTAATGGTTTTTGTTAAGTGTGCTGGAGAACAGGTTCCATAGCTAAAGTGCTGAATTTTATGCTAAAAAATGAAGTCTACAGGGATTATGGGTGGATTGATGGTCCGTGGTTCTGAACCACGGACCCGTCCTGTGGAGTCGTAGAACAAAGTTCAAAAGGTGTGCAAGTCATGAAGAAAAGCATGAATCAGTCTACGAGTCATGGTTCTAAAACATGACCCATCATGTTTGCTCATAGACCAGATGACCTGCAGATGTGCAAAAAACAAGAGCAAGAAGCATGAGTCATTACACGAACCGTACTTCCAGAGCACGAAATGTGTTGTTTGACTCTTGGTTGTTGATTAGAGAGGGTGAAAAAAGAGGGTATAAAACCATGATTCAAGTGAGGGACCATGGATTGACTGTATGACTCGTGGTTCCTCCCATGGTTTCCCATAACAGATGATGTTGACCATTCAAGACCACGTTTGACTCCAGAAGACTATGAACCGTCATTTGGAATGATGGGTCATCAACCAAGTCTTGGTCCCTGTCGACTGCAGTCTCCTAGTTTGTTTAGGATAGGATTTCTTATGTCTATAAATACCTTTCCTATGTTTTCTTTTACACTTTATGCTTGATATTTTGTAGGAAACACATTCGTAAACACATGTTATTGATTTGTTCTTTGTTTTGAGAGATTAACACACTCTTTATCTCTTGATTATTGATTGTTCTTCAATTATTCAAGATTCCAAATTTCTTTACTTCTTCTTGTAAGTATCTGCTCATGATTTTTTCAACAACATCTGATCGTATACTTATGAACATGAGTAGCTAAATTCACAACTAGGGTTGTGAGAACCATGAAGGATTAACGAAGTAGGAAAAGTACTTGGTAATTCTAGGGCGGTGTTTATGCATGTATTGTTCTGTCCTTCGCTTTGATTGCTTTTTAACTGTGTACAATGTTAGAACTCGCCTTATCCTTACTTGACGGACTAAGGAGGTAACGGATGGGAAAAAGGTTGTTCAACAATGGAGATTTGAGGCTACCAACCCTCATCTAATAGCTTGACCTTGTCTGGGAATAGCTAATCTGGGATCCAAGGTAAGGGCCAGTAAATCATACACCCACGGCCGGACCAAGGCGTGGTGAAATTCATCTATCTGAGGTACCAACTATTTAGGTGAACCTAACTTACCAATTCTGCATGCTAAGCACCAAGCTAGTTTACTAAGTACAACGCCTTACTAAGTTATGATCTCATGGGGAGCACTACCCTAGTCGCTTCACTTATTGATAACAACTTATGAAACTGTTACCTGTTACTTGTTGTGAATCTAAGTTATGATAAATATTTGTTACTCAAAACCCCTCTTCCGAAGGAAATAAATGTCTAACAGCGCAAGTAAATACTAATCAACCATAGTCCTACCATATTCCTTGCAGGATCAACCCCAACCTTCGTTGGGTTCTATATTTTGAATAGCAACCGCTTACGCTTCTAAAAAGAGGTGTAATTTGGGCGCATCAATAAGATCGAAGTAACTTATGAAGGAACTGACAAGTTCAAACAAACTATCATAAGTCTTCTGGTATATGAATATGAGCTCTTCTCTATAAAGGAAGGAGAATCAGTGGAAGGCATGTTCGCTAGGTTCAGCAAGATTATTGGAGAACTCAAGGAATCTGGGAAAACCTATCCAGTAGGCAATCAAATAACAAAGATTCTCAGAAGTCTCCCCTCTCAATGGCATGCCAAGATAGTTCCTATTGAAAGCATGAATCTCAAAGATCTCACCTATGATGAATTAAGAGGATATCTCATTGCTTTTGAAAAGACTCATCTGACTAAACGAGGACAAGAAGACAACAAGAAAAAGACTGTGGCATTCAAGGCAACAGAGGATGTTAAAGAAGTTGAAAAGGAAGAAGACATTGAAGAAGAAGAAATTGCTCTTATTACTAGGTCTGTAATTGAGAACTACAGAAGATCCAGAAACGGCAGAAGAAGCAGACAAAACCCCTCAAAAGGTAAGCATATTACTGATCAAAACAGAATTGAAGGTAAATGCTACAACTGTGGAAAACATAGACATATGGCAAATGAATGTCCTGAAACAAGTAAAAAGGATCCAGAGGACACTCAAATCACAAAGCCTTCATCATTTGAGGTGATGAAGATATCTCTGAAAATGAGCAAGAAGAACCAAACAATATTTGTTTCATGGCCATCGGAGAAACAAATGAGGTAAAAAATGAAACTTTCTCTAACTGTTCAAATTGAAAAAACCTATTGGATCGGGATATTGTAGATCTCAATAGAGTATTTAATGATTTCAGAAGTATTCAACAAGAGAAAAGGGACTGGGAAATTAAACTTAAGTTTGTGAGATTGAGAAAGATTTCCTCGATGAGGAAATTCAAGAACTCAAGATGCAAATAAATATTTTAAAAAAATCCTCCGGTCAAAGCTTTGTAAGATCTAACCAGTCAACTTGCTCAAACAAGTCAACTAATAAAAGATCAACAAGATCAAATCAGTCAAACTCATTCAAACAAGTCAAATGGCAAAAGGTCATTCAGTAAAAAATCTGGATCCAGTAAAAATTATCTTGACTGCTCACAAACCAGCTGACTCTTGTCGATAATGATAAAGGGATCCCAGAAAATGTTACTGAAGAGCACAACCACCATGCTTGTCATTACTGCGGTAAAAATGGTCACAAATCTTTCAACTGCAGATTTTGATTTTTTAAATCCCAAAACTGGGTATGGAGACCCAAAAATATTTCAAATGACCCTAATTCAAAAGGACCCAAGATATCTTGGGTACCTAAAAGAAAGTAATCATCTTGTTTTGCAGGAACACCACAAGAAAAGGTCAAAAGCAAAATGGTATCTTGACAGTGCATGTTCAAATCACATGACAGGAAATAAATACCTGTTCAAATCAGTAGCCGACTATGATGAAGGAGCTATTCATTTTGGGGATAACTCAAAAGAAATAGTAATTGGTATTGGAACTATTTCTTTTAGTTAATCTTGTGATATTACTAATGTTTATCTTGTGAAGGGATTGAAGTACAACCTATTGAGTATCAGTCAACTATGCGACTTAGACCTCGAGGTACTCTTTAGAAGAAGAGGGTGCATAATTGAAGATATGATAGGCAAGGATCTCTTACCTGGAAGCAGAGATAAAAATGTGTACATCTTAGATTCAGTAAAAAGCTCAGAAGAACACATCTGCCTAGCATCTATATCTTAAGACCCATGGCTATGGCATAAGAAACTTGGTCATGCTAGCATGAGACTCGTTGAGGAATTTGCTAGATAAATTAGTTCTTGGGCTACCAAAGCTGGACTACACCAAAGATCACATCTGTGATGCATGCCAAATGGGTAAGCAAACTAGAAATTCATTCAAAGCCAAAGAATTTGTCACCACCTCTAAACCTCTGCAGCTTTTACCCATGAACTTGTTTGGTCCAACTAGAATTGCAAGTATTGATGAAAAAAGGTATGCATTTGTTATTGTTGATGATTATTCCCGATTCACCTGGGTCATGTTTTTAACTCACAAAGATGATACTTTAAATAATTTTGAGTTCTTTTGTGAAAAGTTCAAAGAGACAAAGGTTACTACGTTACTGCAATCAAAAGTGATCATAGAGGAGAATTTGAAAATAATGCCTTTGAAAAATTCAGTGATAAAAAGGCTAGTCCCACAACTTCTCATCTCCAAGATCTCCTCAACAAAATAGAGTAGTAGAACGTAAAAATAGGACTCTCCAAGATATGGCAAGAACAATGATTATTGAACATTCACTGCCACACCACTTCTGGGTTGAAGCTGTAAGTACAGCTTGTCATGTGCTTAACAGATATCTCATAAGGCCTATATTGAAGAAAACTCCATATGAATTATGAAATTGAAGAAGCCCAAACATTAAATACTTTCATCCATTTGGATGCCAGTTTTTTGTACACAATAATGGAAAAGACAACATCGGTAAGTTTGATCCTAGAAGCAATGAAGGTATTTTTCTTGGCTACTCTAATACTAGCAAATCTTATAGAGTTTTCAATAAACGTACTCCAAATATTGAAGAATATATTCATGTTGTTTTTTATGATACTAATCACTTGGTCGAGAAAGGTAGGATTTCAGATGATGAGGATCTCCAGGGAAATCAACAGAGAAAAACACCATCAGTTAATCAAGTCGATATAATCAAATCAACTACTGTCCCAGATAAGTCGACTGATCAAATAATTGATGTAATACCAAATAAATGGAGAAGTGAGCCGGACTATCCAAAAAAATTCATCATTGGTGATCCAAAGGAAGGAATGAAAACAAGGGCCTCCAACAAAAACAAAGCAAATGTTGCTCTTATTTATCAACTTGAGCCCAAAAAGATAGATGAAGCTCTGGTGGATAATCATTGGGTCAAAGCAATGCAAGAAGAACTTGATCAATTTGAGAAACAAATATTTGGACTCTTGTTCCTAGACCTGAAAAAGTGTCTGTCATTGGCACAATATGGGTCTTTAGAAATAGACTAAACGAAGCCGGAGAATTAGTAAGAAATAAAGCTCGACTGGTGGCTCAAGGCTATTCTCAACAAGAAGGAGTCGACTACGATGAAACATTTGCACCTGTAGCCCGGTTAGAATCAATTAGAATATTACTTGTTTATGCTTCTTTCAAAGGCTTTAAATTATTTCTAATGGATGTTAAAAGCGCTTTTTTAAATGGTCTCATAGAAGAAGAAGTTTTTGTAAAACAACCCCCTGGGTTTGAACATCCTAAGTTTCCCTATCATGTTTTTCAAACTATCAAAAGCTCTCTATGGTCTTAAACAGGCTCCACAAGCTTGGTACGGTCGGTTGAGTAACTTTTTAATAGAGCATGGTTTTTCAAGAGGAAAAATTGATACCACTCTTTTTGTCAAAAGAACTACTTCTGAAAGCTTGATTATTCAAATATATATGGATGATATTATTTTTGGAAGTAATAACGCTTTATTATGCAAGGAGAATTTGAAATGACTATGATGGGATAATTAACATTCTTTCTTGGTTTACAAATAACCCAATCTGATGGAGGTATTTTCGTCTGTCAAAGAAAGTACAGAAAGGAACTTATTCAAAAGTTTTGCATGAGTGATGCTAAAGCAATGGGAACTCCCATGAGTCCCACATGCTCTCTTGATAAAGATGATGAAAGTAAACTAGTAAATGAAACTAAATAGAGAGGTATGACAGCGTCACGACCCAAACCACCGTGAGTGGCACTCACCCAACCCTCGGGTGAGCGAACCATCACTTCCCCAAACTTAACCGTTCTAACATCTCAAAACCAATGTGCAAAAAGTAAACTAGCAATAAATATCAATAAAACAACTCTATTATAATAACCCTGCGGAAAATCCCCCTAGAATCTGAAAGTCAACGTACCAAAACACTACCAAAACTAGAGTACAGGAATGCAACCCCAATAAAAGAAATAGTCTAAGACCGAAACAAGTGGCCTACAACTTCAAAAAGATAGAAATCAAGGCAGCTCGACCGAAGTAACTCACCTTTCACGTCTAAAAGCGCTGGGACTACAAGTGAGGTCGCGCGTCAACCTCTGGAAGATCACATGTACTCACAAAAGAAAAACAAGTGCAGTATCAGTACACAACCACCGTGTATTGGTAGGATCATCAGCCAGTTCCAAACAAATAGTGTATGAGCAGTGCAACAAATCAAGTAAGAGTATAAGAACACATGTAACAAGTCAACAAGCATCCCTAGACTACAAGTCTCTCCCTAGCTTGTTCCCACATGTAATCCACTTTTATCACTATGATCAATAATCAAGTATAACAATTAAACAACCCTCTTTATATAGCCCGGACCTACCCTGCGATCCCCTCTAAACAACATCTAAGTGTTAAACATGCAACCCGGTCTACACCAAGACCAACTCAAAATCAGATATAACAATAACCCGGCCTCTCAAGTACAATAAACAATTATCACATTTTAATAACACAACCCGATCCACTTAGGGGACCCACAATTTAATGCATAATGCAATAAAGTAAACTCGTATCAAGCGTGGTACCCGAGCCAACCAGTTAGTATTTCTCATACCAGGCGTGGTACTCGAGCCAACCGTTAGTATATCCCATACCATACGTGGTACCCGAGCTAACCGTTAGTATACATGTATCAGGCGCGGTACCCGAGCCAACCGAATGTCAACCAATCCACAGTCACAAACAATAAACAAGCAACTTGTAAACCAATCAAGCAAAATACACAGTTCACTTCACCAGACTATTAAACAGGACCATTAGACTTTATTAAATCATTCCCTGAGCAATGCAAACATCATACAATTACTTAGATAAGAGTACACAAACATATAAGGTATACATGAATCAATAACCATCACTTACCTCGAAATGATCCAAAGCTCTACTCAACCCGAGCTTTCCCGTTCTAAAAAATTCTTGCTTGTTCTTGGTCTAAAACAATATACAAGTATTAAATTAATAAACATGGCCTATACATTACTCGAATTACACCAAATCCTAAACCCCAGGCCAACCATGATCATCCCACCATTTTCCCGGGCTTTTCCACCATTAATTCTCCTAGTTCTACCATTTTTCATGGATATAATTAGAGAATTAAAGTGACATGATAATAATACAGTACTTTTAACCATACCCAAGGACTTCCCCACCTAGAATCCCTATCCTTCTCCGGATCCTACCATACCTAAGTCATTCCCAATCTTTCCCCAAGTCCATCCCTAGCAATTCTGTAGCGTAGGGAAAGTAGTACGGAGTTTGGGGAGTAGAAACCTTTCCTTAGTGAAGAAAAACAATGCAATACGGAGGAAAATCGCCTAGAATCGCCCTAGACCTTCTCCCAAACGTGTTTGTGAAAACTAAATATTTTAGGGAATGTTTCTGCATAAAATCCCAATGAACCCGCTATAGCGGTCCGCTCTGCTATAGCGATACCGCTGTAGCACAGTCGTCCGCTATGGTGGAGGCTGACCATTATTGACTTTTGGTGTAGTGGTATTTTCTCCGCTACAACGAAGGTCGCTATGGCAGAGTGTCAACCGCTGTGGTGGTTGACATGGAACAAAACATCATAAAGTCTTCAAAATTGGTCCATCTACAACATATTTATTTTTCTGACATCCCAGAATAACCCCTTCGTGTCAACCTTAATACCAGGAGTTCTACTTATCCAAATTTGATTCCGAAAAGTCCCCCGGACTCCTTTATGTCTTAGCTAAATGGAAAACTAGCTCAAGTCAAGACTCCCTTCCCAATTCTTACCCGAATTGCCCTAGACCATCCTCGCTCCTAAACCGGCCGAGACTAGCCTAGCCCAGAATTTTCAACTCACAAATCCGGAAATTTTCTAACCCAAAACTTGGCACAATATGTTTACCCATGATGACAAACTCGGTCGTTACAACAAATACCAATTTACCCATCGTTCATCCCCAAATGATCAAACCTGAAAATATGAAATGTAAAGAGCAAAAAGAGTAGTACATGTATCCTAAAACAGGTGAGGGTACTTATCCTTCATGTCCTTTTTGATTTCTCAAGTGGCTTCCTCAATCGGATGATACTTCCATTGAACCTTTACCATACTGATCACCTTTGTCCTTAATTTTTGGACATCCTGACCAAGAATCAAAGTTGGTTCCTCTTCATAGCAAAGATTCTTATCAAATAATACCTCATCCCACTTGATGATGTATTCCCCATCCCCATGGTTTCACTTTAGCATGGATACATGGAATACCGGATGGACACCTGACAAACTGGGCGGTAGTGCTAATCTGTAAGCCACTGGCACTATGATCTCAAGAACTTCAAACGGTCTAATGAACCGAGTGCTGAGATTGCCCTTCTTACCAAAACGCATAACTTCTTTCATTGATGACACTTTCAACAATACCTGTTCACCAACTTGAAATTCCATATCTCATACCTTGAAATCCGCATATTCTTTTTGCCTGCTTTGGGCAGCTAGTAACTTTGTCTAAATGCCTCTTACCTTTTCTTGCGCCTTCCTTACCAAGTCTACGCCCAGCGGCTTTACATCGCCTTCCTCAAACCACCGAATTAGTGATCTAAAACCTCTCCCATATAATGCCTTGAATTGTCACATGTCAATACTAGAGTGGTAACTGTTGTTGTATGAGAATTCACACAACGGTAGGAACTGGTCCTAATGACCCTCGAAATTAATCACACATGCTCTCATCATGTCCTCCAACACCTGGATCATCCTCTCCGACTGACCATCAGTCTGAGAATGGAAGGTTGTACTAAAAGTGAGTTGTGTACCCAAAACTTCATACAACTTACCCCAAAATTTAGAGGTGAATTGTGTACCCCTATCTTAAATGATGGACAGTGGTACTCCATGCAATCTCACAATCTCTTTCACGTAGATCTTACCCAATTGCTGTGAATTATAGTCTACCCTGACCGAAATAAAATGAGCTGACTTGGTCAGCCTGTCAACAATGACCCAAATTGAGTCATACTTCCCCAAAGTCTTGGGAAGACCCACCACAAAATCCATGGCTATTCTCTCCCACTTCTACTCTGGAATGGGCATTCTCTAAAGCAGTCTTGCAGGTCTCTGGTGCTCATACTTTACCTGCTGGCAATTCTGATACTTGGACACAAAATTAGTTATGTCCCTCTTCATCCCGGGCCACCAGTAAAGCTATTTCAAATTTCTATACATTTTAGTCAAATCCAGATGAATTGCGTAGCGCGAACCATGAGCCTCTACCAAAATATTTTGTATTATATCATCAACCTGAGGAATACAAATCCTCCCCTAAAATTTAGTACCCAGCCAGCGTCCAACATGGCGTCCCTGGACTCCCCAAATATTACTTTACCTCGTAGCTTATTTAGTTGTGGATCCTGAAACTACTTGGCCTTTATATCCTCTATGAAAGTAGATTTAACCTCAACACTGGCCAATACGCCAACTTATTCTGAAATACCCAAGTGCATAAACTTGGACTCCAATGCTTAAATTTCCTTTGCTAGTGATCGTTTGGACATCCCCAAACAAGCCAAACTGCCCATGCTAACTGTCTTCCAACTCAATGCGTCTGCCACCACATTAGTCTTACCCGGATGGTACTGAATAGTCACATCATAGTCCTTCAACAACTCCATCCACCTTCTCTGCCTCAATTCAAGTCCTTCTGAGTGAAAATATATTGCAGACTGCGATGATCAGTGAACAACTCACACTTGAAACCATAGAGATAGTGTCTCTAAATCTTGAGTGCAAACACCACCGCTGCCAACTCTAAATCTTGAGTTGGATAGTTCCTCTCGTGAACCTTCAAATGCCTAGAAGTGTATGCTATCTCATTCCTATCCTGCATACACACAACACCCAAACCTGAATGTGAAGCATCACAGTAAACAATAAAGTCTTTACCTTCAACCGTCAAGGACAAAATAAGAGCCGTGGTCAGAAGTGTCTTGAGCTTTTGGAAGATCTCCTCACACTTGTCGGACAATACAAACGGTACCTCTTTCTAAGTTAGCCTTGTCAAGTGAGTTGCAATAGATGCAAAATCCTTGACGAACCTCTGGTAGTAACTTGTGAGCCTGACAAAACTCCTCACCTCAGTCACAGAGCTAGGCCAGACCCAACTCTTGACTGCCTCAATTTTCTGGGGATCTACCATCACCCCCTTTTCTGCCACTATATACCCCAAGAAAGCAACTGAAGTCAACCAAAATTCACACTTGGAGAACTTCACATAAAGGTTTTGATGTCTCAATATCTCTAACACAACCTGGAGATGTTCAGCATGCTCCTCCCTACTCTTGGAGTAGATCAAAATATCATCAATAAAAACAATAACAAAAGAATCCAAATATGACTTAAATACCCCATTCATTAAACTCATGAATGTCGCTGACGGATTAGTCAACCCAGACGATATCACTAAGAACTCGTAATGCCCATACCGAGTCTGAAAAGCAGTCTTAGGAATATCCTCGACCTAATTTTCAACTGATGGTACCCTGAGCTTAAGTCAATTTTTGAAAACACTGATGCACCCTATAACTGGTCAAACAAATCAGCGATATGGGGTAAAGGGTACTTATTCCAGATGGTAACCTTGTTCAACTACCTATAATCTATGCACATTAGCATACTACCATCCTTCTTCTTGACAAACAATACCAGAGCACCCCAAGGCGAAGCACTGGGATGGATAAATCCCTTATCTATGAGTTTCTGAAGTTGAGTCTTAAGTTTCCTTAACTCTGCCAGAGTCATTTGATATGGAGAAATGGAAATTGGGCGAGTACCCAGCTCTAGGTCAATACAAAAGTCGATATCCCTGTCCGGAGGCATACCAGGCAAATCCGCTGGGAACACCTCTCGAAACTCTAAAACAACTAGAACTGACTCAATAGATGGGGACTCCACATTATCATCCCAGAGATGAGCCAAAAAGGCTAAACTTGATTATCCTTGAAAGTTATCTCACCCACCCTATGGACGACCTCTAGCATGACCACCTTTACCTGCTGGGACCACAGCCTTAGATTGCTGCTGAACTTGATTACTAGTGTGCTTTTGAGGGCAATCCCTCTTAAAGTGGCCCAGATCCCCATAATAAAAGCAACCACGGACAAGTGTAGGCCTGCTGGTAGATGTGTAAGAGGTTCCCTGGCCTCTAGGAGTTCAAAACTGCTGATTAGTTCCCGTACGACCACTTATAGCAGCTGGCAGATCTGACTGAATAAGACGGGTTGAGTATACCTGCTGATTCTGGCCCTTGGAGTATGAACCACCATAATTTCCCTCATTTCGGGGTTTCTTGGCTAATGCCTTAGCCTGCCCCGCTTGCTTGACCCCTTCTAATTTCTTAACATAATTCATCACTACATTAAAGCCCTTACCTGAAGAAGTCATATGCACAGACAGTACCTATAGTTCAGTGTTCAGGCCCTTCACAAACAATCGGACACTCTCCTCCTCTGAACCCAACAACTAAGTAGCATAACGAGACAAAGCATGGAACTTAGCCTCATAAGCAGACACTGACATGCTTCCCTGTTCCAGATGTAAGAACTCATCCTTCTTTCTGTCTCTCAAAGTACGAGGTACATATTTATCTAAGAAGAGCATGGAACTCCTCCCAAGTCAAGGCAGGTAATGTCGATGGTCTGCACTCTACCTGAGACCTCCACCATTGCTTAGCGTCAACCTATAGCTGAAATATGACGAACTCAACCCTATGTTGATGTACGATACCCAACTTGTGCAACCTTTCATATCAATCCAAGATGAACTCATAAGTATCTTCCCTATCAGTACCCTGAAAAGTAGGAGGTTTCAGCTTGAGAAATTTGGTTAGCATCTCATGTTCATTTCTTGTCATTATCGGACCAAGCATTGGCCTAAAGAAATCACCAGTGCTTGAAGCTGCATCCATCCTAGGAGCTTTAGTGACCATTGGATGAGTGCCCAGATCCTCATTTGCAACACCCGGGGGGGTTTCTCCGGTACCAACCAAACCACTCAAGAAGTTCCAAGCCTATTGAAATGCCTCGGGCATCAAAGGGGGAAGGCCTACACCTCCAGTCGGTGCTACCTCCGCCTGCATCTCACTATCCTCAGCAACAACCTCCACTTCTTCTACAACTTGTTCCTAAGGTGGAGGAGGGGTTGCTTCTCGTACTCCTGCATCAGCTTGAGCCCCACCCCTGGAAGGTATGGCTCTACCTCATCCTCTGCCCCTTCCCCTGCCTCTACCACGGACAGCCGGGCCTACTGCTGGGACCGCTTTTCTAGCTCCATTGCTCCTAGTATTAACTATCTACGAACAGAAGAGTGAATGAGTCAGATACCAATTTGTATCACCAGATACCAATTGGAAACAAGTTAAAGCACGAAGGAAGAAAGAAGAGAGTTTTTCCTAAAGTCTTATAGCCTCTCGAGAACAAGTACAGACGTCTCCGTACCATTCCACAAGATTCTACTAGACCCATTTTGGTACGATGAGATCAGCGAACCTAGGGCTTTGATACCATCTTTGTCATGACCCAAACCGCCATGAGTGGCACTCACCCAACCCTCGAGTGAGCGAACTATCACTTCCCCGAAATTAACCATTCTAACAGCTCAAAACCAAGGTGCAAAAAGTAAACTAGCAATTAATATCAATAAAACAACTCTATTATAATAACCCTGCGGAAAATCTCCCTTAGAATCTGAAAGTCAACGTACCAAAACACTACCAAAACTAGAGTACGGGGATGCAACCCCAACAAAAGAAATAGTCTAAGCCCAAAACAAGTGGGCTAAAACTTTAAAAAGATAGAAATCAAGGCATCTCGACTGAAGTAGCTCACTCTTGACGTCTGAAAGCGCTGGGACTACAAGTGAGGTCACGTGTCAATCTCTGGAAAATCGCCTGTACTCACAAAAGAAAAACAAGTGCAGTATCAGTAGACAACCATCGTGTACTGGTAAGATAATCAACTAGCTCCAAATAAATAGTGTATGAGCAGTACAACAAATCAAGTAAGAGTATTGGAACACATGTAACAAGTCAACAGGCATCCCTAGACTACAAGTCTCTCCCTAGCTTGTTTCCACATGTAATCAACTTTTATCACTATGATCAATAATAGAGTATAACAATTAAACAACCCTCTTTATATAGCCTAGACCCACCCTGGGATCCCCTCTAAATAACACCTAACTGTTAAACATGCAACCCGATCTACACCAAGACCAACTCAAAATTAGATATAACAATAACCCGGCCTCTCAAGGATCATAAACAATTATCACATTTCAATAACACAACCCGGTCCACTTAGGGGCCCATAATTTAATGCACACTGCAATAAAGTAAATTCGTACCAGGTGTGGTACCCGAGCTAACCAGTTAGTATTTCCCATACTAGGCATGGTACCCGAGCCAACCATTAGTATATCCCGTATCAGGCATAATAACCGAGCCAACTATTAGTATACCCGTACCAGGCATGGTGCCTGAGCCAATCAAATATCAACCAATCCACAGTCACAAACAACGAACAATCAACTTGTAAACCAATCAAGCAAAATACACAGTTCAATTCATCAGACTATTAAACAGGACTGTTAGACATTATTAAATCATTCCCTGAGCAATGCAAACATTATAAAATTACTTAGATAAGAGTACACAAACATACAAGGTATACAAGAATCAATAACCATCACCTACCTCGAAATGATCCAAAGCTCTACTCAACCCAAGGTTTCCCGTTCTCCAAAATTCTTGCTTGTTCTTGGTCTAAAACAATATACAAGTACTAAATTAATAAACATGGCATATACATTACCCGGATTACACCAAATCCCAAACCCCAGGCCAACTATGATCATCCGACCATTTTCCCAGGCCTTTCCACCATTAATTCTCTTAGTTCTACCATTTTTCATGGATATAATTAGTGAATTAAAGTCACATGGTCATAATACAGTACTTTTAACCATACCCAAGGATTTCTCCACATAGAATCCCTCTCCTTCCCTGGATCCTACCATCCCTAAGTCATTCCCAATCTTTCCCCAAGTCTACCCCTAGCAATTCTATAGTGTAGGGAAAGTAGTACAGATCTTGGGGAGTAGAAAACTTACCTTAGGGAAGAAAAATAATGAAAAATGGAGGAAAATCTCCTGGAATCGCCCTAGATCTTCTCCCAAATGTGTTTATGAAAACTGAATATTTTAGGGAATGTTTCTGCATTAAATCCCATTGAGCCTGCTATAGCAGTCTGCTCCGCTATAGTGGTACCACCATAGCAGAGTTGTCCACTATGGCAGAGGTTGACTGTCATTGACATCCACTGTAGCGGTATTTTCTCCACTACAGCAGAGGTTGCTATGGTGGAGTGTCAACCACTGTGGCAGTTGACACGGAACATAACATCGTAAAGTCCCCAAAATCCCTTCTCGTTAACCTTAATACCGGGAGTTCTACTTATCCAAATTCAATTCCAAAAAGTCCCCCAGACTCCTTTATGTCTTAGCTAAATAGAAAACTAGCTCAAGTCAAGAATCCCTTCCCAATCCTTACTCGAATTTCCCTAGACCATACCTCACTCCTAAACCAGCCGAGACTAGCTTTGCCTAGAATTTTCAACTCCCAAACTCAGAAATTTTCTAACCCGAAACTTGGCACAAAATATTTACCCACAACGACAAATCCAGTCGTTAATGATAGGCTCTCTACTGTACTTAACTGCCAGTTGACCAGACATTATATTCAGTGTTTGCAAATGTGTTTGATTTCAGTCTGATCCTAAAGAATCTTATTTGACTACTGTTAAACATATCACTAAATACCTTGCTAGTACTATTAATCATGGATTATGGTATGCTAAAAGTAAAGAATTTATATTTGAAGGATTTTCTGATGCTGATTATGCAGGTGACAAGGATGATCGAAAAAGCACTAGTGGCACATGTCAACATCTAGGAAAATCTCTAATCTCATGGAACAGCAAAAAGCAAGGATTCGTCTCTCTCTCTACCACTGAGGCAAAGTACATTGCTATTGAGCAATATTGTGCTCAAATTTTATGGATGGTTCATCAATTGAGTGACTATAATTTATTTTTTAAACCTGTTAAAATTTTCTGTGATAACTCCAGTGCAATATATCTTTTAAAAAATTCTGTGCATCATTCTAGAGCTAAACATATTGATATTAAGCATGTTTTCATTCATGATCATGTGTTAAATGGTAATATTGAACTTGCATTTGTGGGAACTGATTTTCAATTAGCAGATTTCTTTACAAAACCCTTTTGAAAGAAAGATTTTATTTTCTAAAAAATTCCTTTGGTATTATTCAAAATCCCTTTTTACCTTAAATTCATTAATTTTCTTTCCTTATTTTATGTATTTGCTTATTATTGTCTAGTATGTATTAAAACTCTTATTTGTATCGCCTTCTCTCCCTCTTAATTACACCGCGTCGATTACTCCCATTCACGTCTCATCGTTGTCAGTCACGTCCTTTCCTTTTCGTCGCGTCTTTTCACTCTTCCCTCTTCAAATCTCTTAAAGACAAACCCTTTACTCATAGTCAAAATGTAAATCTCAACTATCTCTCCTCTATTCAATGCAATGTAAAAGAAGTTTTTTAATATCAAGGTTGGGAATATTTCTTCGACATGACCCCTTGTTCTATCTCTGAACCTCTCATTCGTCTCTTTTATGCAAATCTTTACTCCTCAAAGGCTGATGAATTTGAAACCCTTGTTCGAGGCAAATGTATTTTTCTTGATTATGTTGTATTTGATCACATCTTTCTTATAAAATGCTCTAGTTTTTATGTTCCTGTGAAAAGTATCTGGCCTCCTGGGTTTGATGTCTCTCTAGACCAGGCAAAGAAATTTATCTCTCTTAAATCCTCAAACCCTATTCCATCTCACTTCTGTCCAAAAGATCTTTCTTTCGAAACAAGAATCATTATTCACATTGTTGCAACTACTCTGGTCCCTCGTTCTGGTTCTCTGTCTACTTTGTCTCTTTGAGACACACTACTTACCTATTGCCTTGTCTCCAAAACCAAATTCAAGCTTTTGTCCTTGATTATCAATAACATGATTGAAGTGTCTGCAGATCCCCCCAGTCTCCCGTGTGGAATGGTCATCTCCCACATCTTGGAAGCTAACAACATTAGCCTTTTTGATGTTCCTATCTACTCTGTTAAATAGAGCTACACCTTTAAGGCTTTTGGATGCATGGGGTATACTCGTACAGGTGACTCTTGGGTCCTCAAAAATGAATCTGATGTTCCTATTCCTATCTCCCTTCCTCCTGATGTCCCAACCTTTTCAAATGTTGTTCCTGCTTCCTCCATCGACTTCTTAGAGATTCTGGCCAAACTACAGGACCGGGATGATAAATTTGAGTCCTTCAAGGACATACTCTTATCAACTCAGTTTCATATGGAAAAGGTACAAGCCTGCACTAAAGAGACTAGTAGTGATGTGGCCAAAATCTGCATCAAACTCGATAAAGTGATTCAGGAACCTATCAAGGTTGCCAATAGGATACAAAAAAGTGGGGATAAAGTTGTTGCTAGCCTAACATCAAATTTTGGAAAGTTTAAGGAAGCCATTGTCAACACTATCTGCTATCTTCTGAGGAAATAGCTTCTCATGCTTGAGTTTTTTTGTGACTTTTGAACAATCCTTTTGCTAAAGTTTTGGTTTGTAATAGACTAATCCCTCAATTCCTAAGTAGTTTTATTCTCATGCTCTTTTCTACTATGTGCGATACTCCTACTGTTATATTCCTTTTTGATTGATGCCAAAGGGGGAGAAGCAGAAAGCAGAGTCAACTTCTCAGGGGGAGCAGTCGACTTTGGAGCAAAGCACAAAAAGGGAAGTTAACTACATTTTTTTTATTGTCATCCATCAAAAAGGGGGAGACTGTTAGTGGGTGAATTTTAATGAATGATAATTTGTGTATACAGGAAAATAAGAAAGCATGTATCAAAACCAATCAAGGATCTCCTTCTTATGGAAAGAATCAACTGACCAATTTGAGTGAGTAAAAATCAGCAATGTCTCTAACCTTGGATCATATATCAAGTAATCAATTAAGGATCCCTCTATGGAAAGAAGATATACAGCAACAAGTCTCAAGGGAAAACTTCAATGTTGAAATCATCCCATTAAGGAAGAAGATCAGCAAAATAAATGAAGTCAATTCTGACTCAACCTTATTCTTGGAAAATAGATATTTTACATCTCTTTTTCAAGAATCAAATCTCTTGGGTTTCTCTCTCCAAATCCTTCTCCAACAGCTCTTCATCTTTCTTATATAAAGGCGGTTGAAGAAAGGAAGACCTCATACACTTAGTCTAAATCTTCTCAAATTCTTTGCTCTACTTTTATCAAGCATTGTATCTCTTAGCAATTTACTGTGTACTCAAAAAAGAGAGGAGAGAAAAATATTGCTAGTGAGGCTACTGTATCAAAAAAAAAAAAGAGAAAAAGAATCAAGTGTAGTCGTAGGAATTATATTCAACTCTTGTAATCCAAAACACCAAATGAACTAGTAGAGAATCCCTTGCAACCCAAGGGGACTAGAGAAAGATCCATTCTGGATCCCAACCAGTATTAAAAAAAATTGTGTCAATCTTTATTTTTAGTTATGTTTACTTCTGTCTTTACCGCTTTCAAGAGTCGACTAAGTAAATCAGACAGTCAACTGAAAAAATTGAAAAAGTATACAAATCACCTCCCTCTTGCACTTTCATCAGGGAGGTTCATTGTAACAACCGGGTCTGTCATTACAGGTAGTCCAATCGTGTTAAGTTTTAGAGTTAAAAAACTCCGGGTTTGGGAGTTTGAAATTCTAGGCTAGTCTAGTCTCGGCAAGTTTAGGAGCGAGGAATGGTCTAAGGCCATCCAGGTAAGGATGGGGTCGGATGTCTTGTGTTGAGCTAGTTTTCCTTGTAGCTAACATATAAAGGAGTCCGGGGGACTTTTTAGAATCGAATTTGGGTAAGTAGAACTCCCGGAATTGAGGTTGATGTGAAGGGGTTGTTTCGGGATGTTAAGAAAATAAATGTGTTGTAAAATAGACTAGTTTTGGAGATTTTATGACTTTCTGTCCCATGCTAACTGCAATAGTGGTTGACACTCCGTCACAACTACTTCCATTTTAGCGGAGAAATTACTGCTACAACGGTAGTCAATGTTGGTCAGCCTCCGCCATAGCGGGCTTCTCCGCTACGGCAGTACCGCTATAGCGGAGTGGACCGCTATAGCGGGCTCGATGGGTTTTAATACTGAAACATTCCCCAAAATATTAAGTTTTCACAAGTATGTTTTGGGAGAAGGGCAAGGCGATTCCAGGCGATTTTCCTCCATTTCCATTGTTTTTCTTCCCTAAGGTAAGGTTTCTACTCCCCATTCTTCGTAATACTTTTCCTTTGCGGTAGAATTACTAGGAGAGAACTTGGGGGAAGGTTGGAATAACCTAGGAATGGTAGAATCCGGGGAAGGAAGGGGATTCAAAACATGAATATTTTTGGGTATTGTTAAAAGTAAGATATTATGATCATAGGTTGTTAAATTCTCTATTTTTATCTGTAAAAATGATAGAACTAGGAAAATTAATGGTGGAGAGGCCGGGAAAAGGGTGGAATGAGCATGGGTGGCCTGGGGTTTTGGGATTCACTATAATCCGAGTAATTTGCAGGCCTTATTTGTTAATTTCATGTACTTGTATGTTATTTTAGACCAAGAAAAAGAAAGGAATCTGGAACACGGGAAAGCTTGGGTTGAGTAGAGCTTGGATCATTTTAAGGTAGGTGATTGCTTACGATTCCTGTGAATGTTGTATGTTTTGTACTCCTGTCTAAGTGTTTGTATGAATTGCATTGCTTAGATGAAATTGTGTAGAATGTCTAAGTCCTGTCTTACAGTCTGTGAGTTGAACGGTTTGTTACTTGTTGGTTTACAAGTTGTGTGTTCATTATTTTACTATGGATTGTTGACATTCGATTGGCTCGGGTACCACGCCTGGTACAGGTATACTAACGGTTGGCACGGGTACAAATCCTGGTATAGGTATAACAAATGATTAGTTTGGGTACCACGCCTGGTACGAATTACTAACGGTTGGCTCGGATACCACGCCTGGTATTGGTTTATTTTACTCTATCATTGCATGGTTATTGATTTCATTACATTGACTATTATTGGTTCCGTGAGTGGACCAGGATGCTTTGTTGAATTGTGATATTAGTTGATGGTCCTTGAGTGATCGAGAATCTTGTTATGTCTGTAGAACTGGTCTTGGTTTAGGCCGGGTTGTTGGTTAACACTTAGGTGTTGTCTAGAGGGGATCCTAGAGTGGGTCTAGGCTAGGCATAAAGGATGGTTATTTGTATATGACTGTTGCTTATTCTTATTAAGGGTGGATTTCATGCGGGAACAAGTTAGGTAGAGACTTGTAGTCTAATGGAGCCTGTTTACTTGTTGCATGTTTTCCATACTTGTACTTGATTGCTGTATTGAACTTTACACTGTTTATTTGGAACTGGCTGATGATCCTACCAGTACACAGTGGTAGTGTACTTATACTGCACTTGTTATTCTTTCTTGTGAGTACAGGCAATCTTCCAGAGGCTGAGATGCGACCTCATCTGTAGTACCAGCGTTCCTAGACTTCAAGGGTGAGCTGTTCGATCAAGCTGCCTTGGACCTATCATTAGAGTTGTAGCCCATTTGTTTTGGGCTTAAACTATTTCCTTTATGTTTTAGGGTTGCATCCCCGTACTCTAGACATTAGTAGATTGTTTGGTACTGCGACTTTCAGATTCTAGAGGGTAATTTCCACAGGTTAATGTTAATGAAGTATTTTCCTTATTTATTGAATGCTAGTTTACTTTATGCACTTAGTTTTGAGCTGTTAGAGCAGTTAAGTTCGGGAAAGTGATGGTTTGCTCACCCAGGGGTTGGGTGAGTGCCACTCACGGTGGTCTGGGTTATGACAAAGATGGTATCATAGCCCTAGGTTCATTGATCTCGTCGTACCAAACATGTCTAGTAGAGTCTTGCAAAATGGTGCGGAGACGTTCGTACTTTTCTTCGTACCAAACATCTCTTCCTTCTTTCCTTCGTGCTATAACTTGATTCCAATTGGTATCTGGTGATACAAATTGGTATCTAACCTCACTCACTCTTCTGTCCGCAGATGGTTACTACAAGGAACAATGGAGCAAGGCCAGCGGTCCCAGCAGTGAGCCCGGCAGTTCATGGCAGAGGTAAGGGAAGGGGAAGTGGGGGAGCTAGAGCCGCACCTGCCAAGGGTGGAGCTCAAGCTGCTGCTAAAGTTCGTGAAGCAACCCCTCCCCCACCTCAGGATCATGTTACGGAAGATGTAGAACTTGTTGTAGAGGATGAAGGGGCACAAGCGGAGGCGACACCGGTTGGGAGTGTAGGCCTTTCTACTATGACACCGGAAGCCTTTCAGCAGGCTTGGAATATTCTGAGTGGGTTGGTTGGCACTGGACCCATACACGCGGTATTTGCAAATCAAGCTTTGGATACTCAGCCAGCGGTTACTACGGTGCCTAGGATGGATGCAGCTTCAGGAACCAATGATTTCTTTAGGCCAATGCTAGGTCCCGTGATGACAGGGAATGAGCATGAGTTGCTGACCAAGTTTTTGAAGGTGAAACCTCCGACATTTTAGGGTACAGATAAGGAGGATGCCTGTGAGTTCATCCTGGATTGCTATGAGAGGTTGCACAAGTTGGGTATTGTACATCAGCATGGGGTTGAATTTATCACTTTTTAGCTGCAGGGTGATGCCAAGCAGTAGTGGAGGTTTCATGTTGAGTGTCGGTCTTCTGTTCTACCTCCACTCACTTGGGAGCAGTTCCACGCTTTGTTTCTAGAAAAGTATGTCCCCCGTACTTTGAGGGACCAAAAGAAAGATGATTTCTTGAACTTGGAGCAGGGAAGCATGTCAGTCTCGGCTTATGAGGCTAAGTTCCATGTTTTGTCTCATTTTGCTACATAGATGTTGGGTTCTGAGGAGGAACGGGTCCGGTTATTTGTCAAGGGTCTGAATACTGAACTGCAGGTACTGTCAATGCATATGACTTCTTCAGGAAAGGGCTTTAATGATGTGGTGGATTATGTGAAGAAGTAAGAGGGAGTTAGGCAAGCGGGGCAGGCTAAGGCTTTAGCCAAGAAGCCCCGGAATGAGGGAAACTATGGTGGTTCATACTCCAGGGGCCAAAATCAGCAGGCTTACTCGGCCCGTCCTATTCAGTTAGCTTTGCCAGCTACTACAGGTGGTCGTCAAGGAGCTCAGTCTTTAGCTCCTAGAGACCAGGGAGCATCATATACATCAGCTAGCAGACCTACACTTGATCGTGGTTGCTTCCATTGTGTTGATCTGAGCCACTTTAAGAGGGAGTGTCCACATAGGCCGATAGGTAATCAGGGTCAGCAGCAGTTTAGAGCAGTGGTCCCGGCAGACAGAGGCGATAATGCTAGGGGTCGTCCACAGGGTTAGCAAGGTAATTTTCAGGGAGGCCGATGAGATGGGGGAACGGCGGCGCAGGCAGGGGTGCAGCGCAGCCGGCCTGAGAATTTGCCCAGATTGATGATCGGGCTCATTGCTATGCTTTTCCAGGGAGGACCGAGAAATAAGCCTCAGATGCGGTGATCACAGGTACCATTCTTGTTTGAGATAAAATAGCTTCGGTATTATTGGACCCAGGTTCTGCATATTCTTATGTGTCTGTGAGTTTTGCGTTGGGTCTGGACCTAATTTGTGATATCCTTGATTTCCCTATCCATGTTTCTACCCCAGTTGGAGAGTCTGTGATTGTGACTCATGTTTATCGTGACTGTTCTGTGGTGTTTGTGGGGTTGCATTCTTGGGTAGACTTGGTGATTCTGGATATGGCTGATTTTGATATTATCTTGGGTATGACCTAGCTATCTCCTTATCATGTTGTAGTGAACTGTAACACCAAGACTGTGGCTCTAGAGATTCTGGGTAAGGATAGACTAGAGTGGGAAGGTGTGTACAGGCCTAAGCCAGTTAAGATAATATCATTTATTCAGGCTAGGAAGCTAGTGGGGAGGGGGTGTCTAGCCTTCTTGGCTCATCTCCGGGATGATAGCGTGGAGTCCCCGTCTATTGAGTCAGTTCCGGTGGTTTCTGAATTTTTAGAGGTCTTTCCAGCGGACCTTCCTGGTATGGCTATGGATAGGGATGTGGATTTCTATATTGATTTGGAGCCACACACTCGTCCTATTTCCATTCCTCCGTATCGTATAGCTCTGTCAGAGTTAAGGGAACTTAAGACTCAGCTGCAGGAACTCCTAGATAAGGGATTTATACGTCCCAGTGCTTTGCCTTGGGGTGCTCTGGTTTTATTTGTAAAGAAGAAGGATGGTAGTATGCGGATGTGCATAGACTATAGGTAGTTGAACAAGGTGACCATCCGGAATAAGTACCCCCTACCCCGTATAGATGATTTGTTTGACCAGCTTTAGGGTGCATCGGTATTTTTGAAAATCAACTTAAGGTTGGGGTACCATCAGTTAAAGATTAGGCCTGAGGACATTCCGAAAACTTCTTTTCGAACTCGTTATGGGCATTACAAGTTTTTAGTAATGTCATTTGGTTTGACTAATGCGCCGGCAGCATTAATGAGTTTGATGAATATGGTGTTTAAGTCATACTTGGGCTCCTTCATTATCATGTTCATCGATGATATTTTGATCTACTCTAAGAGTAGGGAGGAGCATGCTAATCATCTTCGAATTGTGCTGGATATATTGAGACGCCAAAAGCTTTATGCAAAATTCACTAAGTGTGAGTTTTGGTTGACTTCAGTTGCATTTTTGGGGCATGTAGTGTCAGAACAGGGGGTGATGGTAGATCCTCAAAAAATTGAGGCAGTCAAGAGTTGGGCTCGGCCTAGCTCGGTGACAGAGGTAAGGAGTTTTGTTGGACTCGCAGGGTACTACCGAAGATTTTTTAAGGATTTTGCTTATATTGCTACTCACCTGACCAGGCTGACACAGAAGGATGTACCATTCATGTAGTCCAACAAGTGTGAGGAGAAAGCTCAAAACACTTCTGACCACGGCTCTTATATTGTCCTTGCCGATTGAAGGTAAAGACTTTATTGTTTACTATGATGCTTCACATACTGGTTTGGGTGATGTGTTAATGCAGGATAGAAATGTGATAGCCTATGCATCTAGGTAGTTGAAGGTGCATGAGAGGAACTACCCGACTCACGACTTAGAGTTGGCAGTAGTGGTCTTTCCTCTCAAGATCTGGAGATATTATCTTTATGGTGTCAAGTGTAAAGTGTTCACTGATCATCGCAGTCTGCAACATGTGTTCACTCAGAAGGATTTGAATTTGAGGCAGAGAAGGTGGATGGAGTTATTGAAGGACTATGATGTGACCATTCAGTACCATCCGGGTAAGGCTAATGTGGTGGCAGACGCATTAAGCCGGAAAACAGTTAGCATGGGTAGTTTGGCTTTTTTGGGGGTGTCCAAACGACCACTAGCAAGGGAAATTTGGGCTTTGGAGGCCAAGTTCATGCGTTAAAGGGTTTCAGAACAGGGTGGTTTGTTGGCCAGTATTGAAGTCAAAGCCACTTTCATAGAAGAAATAAAGGCCAAACAGTTTCAGGATCTGAAACTGAGTAAGCTTCGAGGTAAGGTAATATCCGGGGAATCCAGGGATATCACGCTAGACTCTGGTGGAGTGTTAAATTTCAGGGGAAGGATTTGTGTTCCTCGGGTTGAGGATATAATTCATAAAATCTTGGCAGAAGCTTATGGTTTGCGATATTTAATTTATCTGGGTGTGACTAAAATGTATAGAAACTTGAGGCAGCATTACTGGTGGCCTGAGATGAAAGGGGACATAGTTGATTTTGTGTCCAAATTTCAGAACTTCCAGCAGATAAAGTATGAACATCAGAGACCTACAAGACTACTTCAGAGAATGCCAATTTCAGAGTGGAAGTGGGAAAAGATAGCCATGGATTTCGTGGTGGATCTTTCCAAGACACTGGGGAAGTATGACTCAATTTGGGTCATTGTTGATAGGCTGACCAAGTCCGTTCATTTCATTCCAGTCAGGGTAGATTTCAATTTGCATCAATTAGCTAAGATCTACATGAAGGAGATTGTGAGATTGCATGGGGTGCCACTGTCCATCATTTCAGACAGGGGTATGCAATTTACTTCCAAGTTCTGGGGCAAGCTACATGAAGAGTTAGGTACACAACTCTCTTTTAGCACAGCCTTCCATTCTCAGACTGATGGCCAGTCGGAGAGGAAGATCCAGGTATTGGAGGACATGCTGAGAGCATGTGTGATGGACTTCAGGGGTCATTGGGACCAGTTTCTACCATTGTGTGAATTCTTATACAACAATAGTTACCACTCCAATATTGACATGGCACCATTCGAGATATTGTATGGAAGGAGCTGGAGATCACCGGCTGGGTGGTTTGAGGAAGGCAATGTAAAGCCTTTAGGAGTGGAACTAGTAAAGGAAGCACAGGAAAATGTAAGGGGCATTCAGGCCAAGTTGCTGGCTGCCCAAAGCAGGCAGAAGGAATATGCAAATCACAAGGTCCGGGACATGGAATTTCAGATTGGTGAACAGGTATTGCTGAAAGTGTCACCAATGAAGGGAGTTATGCAGTTTGGTAAGAAGGGCAAGCTTAGCCCTCTGTTCATCGATCCGTTTGAGGTTCTTGAAATTATGGGGCCAGTGGCTTACAAGTTAGCACTGCCGCCTAATTTGTCAGGCGTCCATACGGTATTCCATGTATCCATGCTTAAGCGATACCATGGGGATGGGGACTACATCATCAAGTGGGATGACGTACTTTTCGATAAGGGTCTCCGTTATGAAGAGGAACCAGTCTTAATTCTTGCTCGATATATCCGGAGGTTGAGGACAAAGGTCATTGATATGGTAAAAGTTCAGTGGAGGCATCATCTGGTTCAGGAAGTCACTTGGGAAACCGAGAAGGATATGCGGGGCAAGTACCCTCATTTGTTTGAGAATTCAGGTACTACACTCTCTTCCTTTTATTTTCCATAAATTTGGGTTTGATCGTTCGGGGATGAACGATGGGTAAATTGGTATCTGTTGTAATGACCGGGTCCATCATTACAGGTAGTCCAATCTTGCCAAGTTTTAGAGTTAGAAAACTCTGAGTTTGGGAGTTTAAAATTTTGGGCTAGGCTAGTCTTGATCGGTTTAGGAGCAAGGAATGATCTAGGTCTATCCGGGTAAGAATGGGGTCGGATGTCTTATGTTGAGATAGTTTTCCTCGTAGCTAACACATAAAGGAGTCCGGGGGACTTTTCAAAATCAAATTTGGATAAGTAGAACTCCCGAAATCGAGGTTGACGTGAAAGGGTTATTTCGGGACGTCGGGAAAATAAGTGTGTTGTAAAATGGACTAGTTTTGGAGATTTTACAAATTTCTGTCCCGTGTCAACTGCTATAGAGGTTGACACTCTGCACAACGACTTTTACTGTAGCAGAGAAATTACCGCTACAGCGGTAGTCAATGTCGGTCAGCCTCCACCATAGCGGGCTTCTCCGCTATGGCGGTATCGCTATAGCGGGCTCAACGGGTTTTAATGCTGAAGCATTCCCCAAAACATTCAGTTTTCACAAATTTATTTTGGGAGAAGGGCAAGGCGATTCCAGGCAATTTTCCTCCGTTTTCCATTGTTTTTCTTCCCTAAGGTAAGGTTTCTACTCCTCAGTTTTCGTAATACTTTTCTTATGCAGTAGAATTGCTAGGAGGGAACTTGGGGGAAGATTGGAATAACCTAGGACTGGTAGAATCCGGGGAAGGAAGGGGATTCAAAATATGAATGTTCTTGGGTATTGTTAAAAGTAAGATATTATGATCATAGGTTGTTAAATTCTCTATTTTTATCCGTAAAAATGATAGACTAGGAAAATTAATGGTGGAGAGCCCGGGAAAAGGGTGGAATGATCATGGGTGGCCTGGGGTTATGTGCAGGCCTTGTTTGTTAATTTCATGTACTTGTATGTTATTTTAGACCAAGAACGAGAAAGGAATCCAGAATATGGGAAAGCTCGGGTTGAGTAGAGCTTGGATCATTTTGAGGTAGGTGATGGCTTACGATTCCTGTGAACGTTGTATGTTTTGTACTCCTATCTAAGTGTTTGTATGAATTGCATTGCTTAGATGAAATTGTGTAGAATGTCTAAGGGTTATGTCTTACAGTCTGTGAGTTGAACGGTTTGTTACTTGTTGGTTTACAAGTTGTGTGTTCATTATTTGACTGTGGATTGTTGACATTTGGTTTGCTCAGGTACTATGCATGGTACAGGTATACTAATGGTTGGTATAGGTACCACGCCTGGTACAGGTATAACAAATGGTTGGCTCGGGTACCACGCCTAGTACGAATTACTAACAGTTGGCTCGGGTACCACACCTGGTATGGGTTTATTTTACTGTATCATTGCATGGTTATTGATTTCATTGCATTGATTGTTATTAGTTTCGTGAGTGGACCGGGCTGCTTTGTTGAATTGTGATATTAGTTGGTGGTCCTTGAGTGACCGGGAATCTTGTTATGTCTGTTGAATTGGTCCTTGTTTAGGCCGGGTTGTTGGTTAACACTTAGGTATTGTCTAGAGGGGATCCCAGGGTGGGTCTGGGCTAGGCAGAAAGGATGGTTATTTGTATATGACTATTGCTTATGGTTATTAAGGGTGGATTTCATGCGGGAACAAGTTAGGTAGAGACTTGTAGTCTAAGGGAGCCTGTTTACTTGTTGCAAGTTTTCCATACTTGTACTTGATTGCTGTACTGAACTTTACAATGTTTATTTGGAACTGGATGATGATCCTAGCAGTACACAGTGGTGGTGTACTGATACTACACTTGCTATTCTTTCTTGTGAGTACATGCAATCTTCCAGTGGCTGAGACGCGACCTCATCTGTAGCACCAGCGTTCCCAGACTTCAAGGGTGAGTTGTTCGATCAAGCTGCTTTAGACCTATCATTAGAGTTGTAGCTCATTTGTTTTGGGATTAAACTATTTGCTTTATGTTTTAGGATGGATGCAGCTTCAGGAACCAATGATTTCTTCAGGCCAATGCTAGGTCTCGTGATGACAGGGAATGAGCATGAGTTGCTGACCAAGTTTCTGAAGCTGAAACCTCCGACATTTCAGGGTACAAACAAGAAGGATGCCTGTGAGTTCATCTTGGATTGCTATAAGAGGTTGCACAAGTTGGGTATTGTACGTCAGCATGGGGTTGAATTTGTCACTTTTCAGCTGCAGGGTGATGCCAAGCAGTGGTGGAGGTCTCATGTTGAGTGTCAATCTTTTGTTATACCTCCACTGACTTGGGAGCAGTTCCACGCTTTGTTTCTAGAAAAGTATGTCCCCCGTACTTTGAGGGACCGGAAGAAAGATGAGTTCTTGAACTTGGAGCAGGGAAGCATGTCATTCTCGGCTTATGAGGCTAAGTTCCATGCTTTGTCTCATTTTTCTACACAGATGTTGGGTTCCGAGGAGGAACGGGTCCGGTTGTTTTTCTAGGGTCTGAATACTGAACTGCAGGTACTGTCAGTGCATTTTACTTCTTCAGGAAAAGGCTTTAATGATATGGTGGACTATATGAAGAAGTTAGAGGGAGTTAGGCAAATGGGGCAGGCTAAGGCTTTAGCCAAGAAGCCCCGGAATGAGGGAAACTACAGTGGTTCATACTCCAGGGGCCAAAATCAGCAGGCTTACTCGGCCCGTCCAATTCAGTTAGCTTTGCCAGCTACTACAGGTGGTCATCAAGGAGCTCAGTCTTCATCTCCCAGAGGCCAGGGAGCGTCATATACATCAGCTAGCAGACCTACACTTGACCGTGGTTGCTTCCATTGTGGTGATCTGGGCCACTTTAAGAGGGAGTGTCCACATAGGCAGACAGGTAATCAGGGTCAGCAGCAGTTTAGAGCAGTGGTCCCGACAAGCAGAGGCGTTAATGCTAGGGGTCATCCACAGGGTGGGCGAGGTAATTTTCAGGGAGGCCGATGAGATAGGGGGAATGGCGGCGCAGGTAGAGGTGCAGCGCAGCCAGCCCGGGAAGTTACTCGAATTGATGATTGGGCTCATTGCAATGCTTTTCTAGGGAGGACCGAGACAGAAGCCTCAAATGCGGTGATCACATGTACCATTCTTGTCTGCGATAAAATGGCTTTGGTATTATTCGACCCAGATTCTGCATATTCTTATGTGTCTATGAGTTTTGCGTTGGGTCTGGACCTAATTTGTGATATCCTTGATTTCCCTATCCATGTTTCTACCCCAGTTGGAGAGTCTGTGATTGTGACTCATTTTTATCGTGATTGTTTTATCGTGTGTGTGGGGTTGCAACTTGGGTAGACTTGGTAATTCTGGATATGGCTAATTTTGATATTATCTTGGGTATGACCTGGCTATCTCCTTATCATGTTGTGTTGAACTGTAACACCAAGACTGTGGCTCTAGAGATTTCGGGTAAGGATAGACTAGAGTGGGAAAGTGTGTACAGGCCTAAGCCAGTTAAGATAATATCGTTTATTCGGGCTAGGAAGCTAGTGGGGAGAGGGTGTCTAGCCTTCTTGGCTCATCTCCGGGATGATAGTGTGGAGTCCCTATCTATTGAGTCAGTTCCGGTGGTTTCTGAATTTTTAGAGGTGTTTCCAGCGGACCTGCCTGGTATGCCTACGGACAGGAATATAGATTTTTGTATTGATTTGGAGCCAGGCACTCGTCCCATTTCCATTCCTCCGTATCGTATGGATCCGGCAGAGTTAAGGGAACTTAAGACTTATCTGCAGGAACTCCTAGATAAGGGATTTATACATCCCAGTGCTTCGCCTTGGGGTGCTCCAGTTTTATTTGTAAAGAAGAAGGATGGTAGTATGCAGATGTGCATAGACTATAGGCAGTTGAACAAGGTGACCATCCGGAATAAGTACCCCTACCCCGTATAGATGATTTGTTTGACCAGCTTCAGGGTGCATCGGTATTTTCGAAAATCTACTTAAGGTCGGGGTACCATCAGTTAAAGATTAGGCCTGAGGACATTCCGAAAACTGCTTTTCGGACTCGGTATGGGCATTATGAGTTTTTAGTAATATCGTTTGGTTTGACCAATGTGCCGGCAGCATTTATGAGTTTGATGAATGGGGTGTTTCAGTCATTCTTGGACTCCTTCTTTATCATTTTCATCGATGATATTTTGATCTACTCTAAGAGTAAGGAGGAGCATGCTAATCATCTTCCAATTGTGCTGGATATATTGAGACGCTAAAAGCTTTACGCAAAATTCACTAAGTGTGAGTTTTGGTTGACTTCAGTTGCATTTTTGGGGCATGTAGTGTAAGAACAGGGGGTGATGGTAGATCCCCAGAAAATTGAGGCAGTCAAGAGTTGGGCCTGGCTTAGCTCGGTGACAGAGGTGAGGAGTTTTCTTGGACTCACAGGGTACTACCAGAGATTTGTTAAGGATTTTGCTTCTATTGCTACATACCTGACCAAGCTGACACGGAATGATGTACCATTCATGTGGTTCGACAAGTGTGAGGAGAGCTTCCAAAAGCACAAAACACTTCTGACCACGGCTCCTATATTGTCCTTGCCGATTGAAGGTAAAGACTTTATTATTTACTGTGATGCTTCACATTCTGGTTTGGGTGCTGTGTTGATGCAGGATAGGAATGTGATAGCCTATACATCTAGGCAGTTTAAGGTGCATGACAGGAACTACCTGACTCACGACTTAGAGTTGGCAGCAGCGGTCTTTGCTCTCAAGATTTGGAGACACTATCTTTATGTTGTCAAGTGTGAAGTGTTCACTGATCACCACAGTCTGCAGCATGTGTTCACTCAGAAGGATTTGAATTTGAGGCAGAGAAGGTGGATGGAGTTATTAAAGGACTATGATGTGACCATTCAGTACTATCTGGGTAAGGCTAATATGGTGGCAGACACATTAAGCCAGAAAACAGTTAGCATGGGTAGTTTGGCTAGTTTGGGGGTGTCCAAACGACCACTAACAAGGGAAATTTAGGCTTTGGAGGCCATGTTCATGCGCTAAAGGGTTTCAGAACAGGGTGGTTTATTGGCCAGTATTGAGGTCAAAGCCACTTTCATCGAAGAAATAAAGGCCAACCAGTTTCAGGATCTGAAACTGAGTAAGCTTTGAGGTAATGTAATATCTGTGGAATCCAAGGACGTCACGCTAGACTCTGGTGGAGTGTTAAATTTCAGAGGAAGGATTTGTGTTCCTCGGGTTGAGGATATAATTCATAAAATCTTGGCAGAAGCTCATGGTTCGCGATACTCAATTCATCCGGGTGTGACTAAAATGTACAGGAACTTGAGGCAATATTACTGGTGGCCCGGGATGAAAGGGGACATAGTTGATTTTGTGTCCAAATGTCAGAACTTTCAGCCGGTAAAGTATGAATATCAGAGACCTGCAGGACTACTTTAGAGAATGCCAATTCCAGAGTGGAAGTGGGAAAGGATAGCCATGGATTTAGTGGTGGGTCTTCCCAAGACACTGGGGAAGTATGACTCAATTTGGGTCATTGTTGACAAGCTGACCAAGTTCGCTCATTTCATTTTGGGCAGGGTAGATTATAATTTGCAGCAAGTAGCTAAGATCTACGTGAAAGAGATTGTGAGATTGCATGGGGTGCCACTGTCCATCATTTCAGACAGAGCTATGTAGTTTACATCCAAGTTCTGGGGCAAGCTATATGAAGAGTTGGGTACAAAACTCACTTTTAGCACAGCCTTCCATCCTCAGACTGATGGCCAGTCGGAGAGGACGATCCAGGTATTAGAGGACATGCTGAGAGCATGTGTGATGGACTTCGGGGGTCATTGGGACCAGTTTCTACCATTATGTGAATTCTCATACAACAATAGTTACCACTCCAGTATTAACATGGCACCATTCGAGGCATTGTATGAGAGGAGTTGCAGATCACCGGTGAGGAAGATGATGTAAAGCCTTTAGGAGTGGAACTAGTAAAGGAAGCACAGGAAAATGTAAGGGGCATTCAGGCCAAGTTGTTGGCTGCCCAAAGCAGGCAGAAGGAATATGCAGATCGCAAGGTCCGGGACATAGAATTTCAGATTGGTGAACAGGTATTGCTGAAAGTATCACCAATGAAAAGAGTTATGCGGTTTGGTAAGAAGGGCAAGCTTAACCCTCAGTTGATCAGTCCGTTTGAGGTTCTTGAAATTGTGGGGCCAGTGGCTTACAAGTTAGCACTGCCTCCCAGTTTGTCAGGTGTCCATCTGGTATTCCATGTATCCATGCTGAAGTGATACCATGGGGATGGGGAATACAACATCAAGTGGGGAATACATCAGTAAAAATGATAGAACTAGGGAAATTAATGATGGAGAGCCTGGTATGACTTTTTGTCCCCTGTTAACTGCTATAGTGGTTGACACTCCGCCACAGCGACTTCTATTGTAGCCGAGAAATTACCTCTACAGCGGTAGTCAATGTCGGTCAGCCTCCGCCATACCAGGCTTCTCTGCTACGGCGGTACCGCTATTGCGGAGTGGACCGCTATAGCGGGCTCGATGGGTTTTAATATACTGAAACATTCCCCAAAATATTAAGTTTTCACAAATTTGTTTTGGGAGAAGGGCAAGGTGATTCCAGGCGATTTTCCTCCGTTTTCCATTGTTTTTCTTCCCTAAGGTAAGGTTTCTACTCCCCAATCTTTATAATACTTTTCCTATGCGGTAGAATTGCTAGGAGGGAACTTGGGGGAAGATTGGAATAACCTAGGAATGGTAGAATCCGGGGAAGGAAGGGGATTCAAAACATGAATATTTTTGGGTATTGTTAAAAGTAAGATATTATGATCATAAGTTGTTAAATTCTCTATTTTTATCCGTAAAAATGATAGAACTAGTGAAATTAACGGTGAAGAGCCCGGGAAAAGGGTGGAATGAGCATGGGTGGCCTGGGGTTTTGGTATTCACTGTAATCTGGGTAATGTGCAGGCCTTATTTGTTAATTTCATGTACTTGTATGTTATTTTAGACCAAGAACGAGAAAGGAATCCGGAACAAGAGAAATCTTGGGTTGAGTAGAGCTTGGATCATTTCGAGGTAGGTGATGGCTTCTGATTCATGTGAATGTTGTATGTTTTGTACTCCTATCTAAGTGTTTATATGAATTGCATTGCTTAGATTAAATTGTGTAGAATGTCTAAGGAACCTGTCTTACAGTCTGTGAGTTGAACGGTTTGTTACTTGTTGGTTTACAAGTTGTGTGTCCATTATTTGACTGTGGATTGTTGACATTCGGTTGGCTCAGGTACCACGCCTGGTACAGGTATAATAACGGTTGGCATGGGTACCACGCCTGGTATAGGTATACCAAATAATTAGCTTGGGTACCACGCCTGGTACGAATTACTAACGGTTGACTGTTATTGGTTCCGTGAGTGGATCAGGCTGCTTTATTGAATTGTGATATTAGTTTGTGGTCCTTGAGTGACCTGGAATCTTGTTATGTCTGTTGAATTGGTCTTGGTTTAGGCCGGGTTGTTGGATAACACTTAGGTGTTGTCTAGAGGGGATCCCAGGGTGGGTTCGGGCTAGGCAGAAAGGATGGTTATTTGTATATGAATATTGCTTATGGTTATTAAGGGTGAATTTCATGCAGGAATAATTTAGGTAGAGACTTGTAGTCTAAGGGAGCCTGTTTATTTGTTGCATGTTTTCCATACTTGTACTTGATTGTTGTATTGAACTTTACACTGTTTATTTGGAACTGGCTGATGATCTTACCAATACACAGTGGTGGTGTACTGATACTACACTTGCTATTATTTCTTGTGAGTACGGGCAATCTTCCAGCGGCTGAGACGCGACCTCATCTGTAGTACCAGCATTCCCAGACTTCAAGGGTGAGTTGTTCGATCAAGCTGCCTTGGATCTATCATTAGAGTTGTAGCCCATTTGTTTCGGGCTTAAACTATTTCCTTTATGTTTTAGGGTTGCATCCTCGTACTCTAGACATTGGTAGATTGTTTGGTACTGCGACTTTCAGATTCTAGAGGGTAATTTCCGCAGGTTAATGTTAATGAAGTATTTTTCCTTATTTGTTGAATGCTAGTTTACTTTCTGCACTTGGTTTTGAGCTGTTACAGCGATTAAGTTAGGGGAAGTGATGGTTCGCTCACTCAGAGGTTGGGTGAGTGCCACTTACGGCGGTCTGGGTCATGACATTCACTAAAGAACTGAAGTAGACATCAACGATACCATATAAATATATTATTATGTTATCATGGATGTCTTACTGAAGGACTGAAGCATCCATTATTGATACCATGTCAGTATATGAATATACTATGATAGTATATCATGGGGGTTTAAGAATTATATTGTTGAAGAAATACAGAATCCCTCATGATACCATGATAATATATAAATATATTGTGATGGTATCATGAAGGATTGATGAGTGTCTCATTGACGAATAATATCATTTTAGAGTATAGATATATTGAGATGATATCATAGGATCCCACTTAAATATTAAAACAGACATCAATAATACAATGACAATATATACATATACTGTGATGGTATCATTACGGAGTAAAGCACACTTCAATGATACCATGTCAATATATGTCTATTGTGATGGTATCATGGATGTCTGACTGAAGGATTGAAACAGACATTAATGATGACAGTACATAGATATTTTGTGATAGTATCATGGAGGTCTCATTAAACAAATGAAGCAGATATCATTGATACCATGTCAGTATATAGATATACTGTGATGGTATATATATTATGTAGGATTAAAAAGTGTGTTGTTAAAGAATTATAACAGTCCATCATGATACCATGACAATATATAAATATACTATGATGATATCATTAAGGATATACAAGTGTATTATAAAAGAACGATCCCATGTCAGTGTATAAATATATTGTGATGGTATCACGAATGTCTCACTGAAAGATTGAAAGAAACATCAATGATACAATGACACTATATAGATATATTGTGATGATATAATTACGGACTGAATCACACTCCAATGATACTATGTTAGGGTATATATATATATATATATTTATTTAAAAGTTTGAAGGAATTTATAATGTGATTTGAACTTTTTACCCTTCATTAAAAGTCTCCGCAATAGACAAAATCATCTTTTTACTATTTTTTCTTTAATTATTGTTAATTAATTATTACCTAATATTTAGAACTTCCAAAATTAATGAAAATTATATCTATTAAATTTTTACTTATTTATAATAGGAAAGAGCTCTTAATATTTGATAATTTAAAATTGACTATTTCAACAAAGTAAACAAACGTAAGAGTTGCCGTTATTTTTGGCCATCTGTCTGTAGGAGTCCTAATATTGCTATTCTAATTAATGATTAAGTTCACTAATACTACTAGACCTACTTCCTCTTATCATTTATTTATCTACTAAAATATATGGGAAGAAAATTAATATTGACAGGTTTAGGAGTCTATTTTAGGTGTTATACACTACTAAAAAAACAGAAAAACCTACCACAGAAAACCGACCACAAATTTGTGGTCGGTAATTTCCGACCAAATGTGGTCGGTTTTCTTAAAAACAAATAGCGGAAAAATAAATTTCCGACCTTAAATAGTCAAAATTGTGATGACCCTTCCGGTCATCTTTGCGTTTACGCATTCATTGTATTGTTAGAGTCTTCCTATAGAGGCCCCAAGTCATTTATGGCTTGCTGGGACCGGTAGTTCGGTGCTCTGGTCGTTCGTTTGATCGTTTTGGCTGTTTGCCTGTTTTAGAGCTTAAACTTATAATATCATTGACTTTGGTCAACATTCTTAGCTAACGTGATCGGAATTGAATTCTGATAGTTTTATTGGCTCCGGAGCGATGAGTTTGGTCTAGTTGGACCTTTAGTTGAGGTCTAAGAACTTCCGGTGTGGATTTTGTGTAACTTCGGGTGACTTTCAATGATCGGAGTGTCAGATTCAAAATCCGATGATTCCACCAGCTCCGGAATGTTCAGTTTGGGGTAAGAAGATGGTTGGTTCGGGTTTCGGGTGAGTTGGACTCATTTTGAGCCTTTGAGTTCTATTTCGTTAGTGTTGACTTGGATCAATATTTCTCTGAATTGACCTTGTATGAAAGTTTCATCAATTCGGTTGAGTCCGGAATGTCGTTTCCACTCTGTTAGCAGTATTTGTTTTTGAATATCGATTTCCGATTGTGCCCGGAATACCCCGTCAAGTTTTCTAAAAAGTGCAGAAAATGAGCTGCGGGCAGATCTATTTATTGCTGTGATTTCATTTTTTCCAGCCCTTCTCCTCACTTTTCTCACTCTAAAACTCAAAATTCTCTCCACCATTTTTCTCCAATTCAGTTCTAAACCTTTGGGAATTATTTGTTCGTCAATTATCCGTAGTTCTTCGCCTCTTTATAAGTCATCTTCCCCAACTTGCCTTCTTTGGTTTTTCTCTTAATTCCTCCATTGATGCTCATCCAAAGCTTGGATTTTGTGATAGATTCTGCCCCTAAGCTTGTGCATGTTCTTGGGTGTGAAGTTTTATCCGTCTTAGGCTGATTTTCCGTCATTTTGGTAAGTAATTCTTGCCCAATTTCTGTTTTAATTTTTGAAATTTCCATTCTTTAATCCCCAACTTGGGCTGGCTGTTTTGATGCCCTTTCCTTGTCCAATTGTGATCAAATTTGGAGCATGCCTTCTTGGCATCGTTGGGATCATCGTGGTTCTTTTTATTTTTGGTTTTGGGTTTTGGGCCCTGCGGACCCGCTTTTGACCCTGATATCGACTCGTCTACAATTGTAGCAATATGGGTATCGTTAGACTCATCTTAACATTTTATTCATGAATTTGATAGTTCGATTCTTGTTCGGAGCTTCTCGGAGCAGCTCGGCCTCGAATATCGTTGTTCCCGCAGCTTATCGTCGGACGATAGGTAGGTTACGGCTTAACTCCCTAGACTTCGCATATATCGGGTAAAATTATACTAGTTGGCATCCTTGGGTTGGGTTATTAGGTTGGTACCAAAGACCTTGACTGCTTTTCCATGATTCGTTCTATTTCTTTCCTCCGTTGTGTGTATGTAGTATTCCTATTAGTTGATATATTTATTACCCTTGTGACCCCGTGAGGTCTTGTTAACTCTGGAACATACAAGGTAGGATTATTGGGAATGTCCGCGAGTCCCGGACATAGAAATATTCTTCTAGGTTGGTTATACTTACTGAGTAGCTTCAGAGCCTGTGCAGGACCGTTAGGTTGATTGTGGGCTGCCAGGCAGCTATTTGAGTTGATCATATCATTTTCATGCATATAAAGAGGTTTCTCCACATTTTATTAAGATTTTTAGCTTCGAGCGTACAAAAACTAATTTTATAAACCTTGCATGGCCCCGGAGGCCCATTTTCGATGAAATTAGATTTGGAAATGATTTGACTTGATATGTGGATCTTCTTGGGGTAAAAGAAGGTTAAAAATATGGTTTTATCATGATTTACTACTATTGCTAGACTCGACCGGTCAGAGTGCTAGCTCAGTTTTCTTACTAATTTGAAATGGTATCAGGCTCAGCCGGGTCGAGCATCTGAGATATTTTGATTACTGTTTTAGACCCGGTTGTGCCCGGGCATCCTTGGAAGGGTTTTTGAGACATCATTTTCACTGTTTTAGTCCTAGACAAGGTCTAGGCATGCATATTTGAGACTTAGCCACTGGGTTGAACCAGGACTCGATTTCGGAGGACACATTTTGATTTTGAGTTATAGTATGGGGTCCAGGACCTCCATGGACCTTGTCGCTCTGGGCGTGAGGCTTTGGGTTGCGTGTTCCGGAGGGAAGGGTATATAGTGGAGTAGAGGTATATGGGCTGTGTCCTTCCATAGAACCTGCCTGCTGGGCTCGATCGGCACTGGAGGAGGTACATACAGAGGTTCTATTTCACCCTGAGGTTATCATGCATCATATCATTCATTGTTTGAGATTCCACCCTTGTTTGTTGTTTGTTAATTGTATGCTCGGGTAGTATGGGATGCTGGAGGGTTTGTTTTCACTTAATTGCATTCCTCGGTTGTATGGGCGGCTGAGGGACTGTAGGTAAACACTCTTTACTTTATTACGGATTTGTTCTCTACTACGGTTATAAGTGTGGAACTGGACTTGCTAGTCTATTACTGTTGGATTGAGTGTGATATGGTTTGTTTGGTTATCTATTCTGTTTACCGAGCATGTCTACTTTATCCTTCCCTCCCTTTCTCTATACTTGAGGTTACTGGTATACCGCCCTTTGTTAGAACTTACCCATATATACTATTTTTTTTTGCGAGGATCCCAGGTGCGTAGTTCTTTCTTTGACCTATATTTTCCATGTATATATTCTACTTGCTAGCCTTGCTTGTTGATTTCTATTGTCTTCCCTCTGGGCTAGTTCCTTTGTACTTTATTGTTGATTTCTGTGGCTGTTTATTTCTATTTTGTCTGCTAATGCTCTTTTACTTTATATGTGTTCAGTCAGCCTATGATACCTACTGGGTACCTTATTCTTCACATTTGGTGCTCACCCTACCCTCTGCATCTTCTGGTGCAGATCCTAGTGTGGGCCATCATCGATAGAGCGCTGGAGACTTGTGCGGGTTGTTGTTTATGGATTAACCAGACTGAGGGTGAGATCTTGGCTTTCAGAGCTTGACTTGGTTTATCTTTTTTATATTCTGTACTCTGTTACTACTCGAAGAAAGCTTGTATATATATGTATATTTCTTTTGGGCCCTTGTACTCCTTATGTAGTTCGGGCTTCTATACGCTTTGATACAAGGTTTTGGGTTGATTTTAGATTCTGCTTTGTTTATATCTCTCTTATATCTATTTTCTTCTCTTTATGCCCTTGCTTCCGCTTATTTACCGAATCTTCCGCTTAAACTGTTAGAAGGTAGCCCATTACTAACCATTCTAGGCTACGAGGATTGGTTCACCTGCTGGGGGGGTTGTAGGTGCCATCATGACCGAGAAATTGGGTCATGACAGCTTAGTATCAAACCTCTAGGCTTACCGGTGTCATCAGTATATGAGCCAATGTCTAGTAGAGTCCTGCGGATCGGGGCGAAAACATCCGTACTCAATCTTTGGGAGGCTATAGTGACATCTTAGGAAAATAGACTATTCTCGTTCCTCTTTCGTGCGTAGTATCCTTGAAAGTTTCTAGAAATCTCACTTATTCTGGTTCACTCTTCCACAGATGGTTCGTACGAGATCTTCACCTTCTGGCAGAGGAGAGCGTCCTGCCCCTGCACCTCTGACTCCAGTTGGGGTCGGGGTGGTCGCCGGGATGGAGGTAGGGGTCGAGGGTGCCCCAGAGTAGTTGCACCTTCAAGAGCTACTAGAGTTGAAGTAGAACCAGAGTTAGCTCCAGAGCAGCAGCATGTGGACCCGGGGTCAACCCAGGTACCACCAGTTCCAGTATCATCTTCTGTGCCAGCTTCAGCCCCAACTCAGTCTTCAGATATTTGGGGTTTGTTACTTCACCTTCTGGGTATAATTGGATAGAGACCTTTAGAGGCAGCACATACATCCACTCAAGAGGCAGCACTGGGTGTTCAGAGTTCAGGAGCGCAGCCTGTTACTGCAGCTCCCCGTGCTGAGGTTGTTCCAATTCCATCGGTTTCCTAGCCTCTTGCTCTCCGCCCCACTATGACAGAGATGGAGTAGAAGGCATTGGGTAGGTTTCTGAGATTAGCGCCACCGAGGTTTGCTGGTACACAGGGTCAGAACCCACATGAATTTATCACCACCTGTGAAGAGATGCTGCATCATTTGGGTTTGTTGGAGACCCACGGGGTTGGATATACTGCATATCAGCTGGAGGGTCCAGCAAAGTCATGGTGGAGAGCACAGGTTGCTTGAAGGCTTCTACATCACCTTCTTTGACCTGGTCTAAGTTCTATGAGGCCTTTATGGCCAAGATCTTTCCACAGAGCAATCAAGAGCATCGGAGGGAGGAGTTCACTAGACTTTCTCAGGATGCTATGACCGTCTCAGAGTATGAGACCCGCTTCCATCAGCTTGCTTCCTTTGGAGCCATGATTATGCTTACTGAGGCTGACACAGTTCTTTATTTGGGGGTTACAGAGAGAGTTCAGAGAGCCTACAGAGATACCGGTTGCTAGCGGTAGGTCATTCTAGGCTATTGCAGATTATGCCTGCACACTTGAGGATTTGCGTCGTCATAAAACTGGGGCCAAAGATAAGAGGCCTCGACAACAAGGTGGTTACAGTGGTTCTAGGCATAGGGGTAGAGGTTCAGGCTAGTAGGGCCAAGGTTATCAGCCACAGTAGCACCAGGGTCAGTCTAGTCGACCAGTACATGCGTCACTTTAGGCTTCTGGTTCTCAGTTTGAGAAGGGTCAGGGCAGTCAGCAAGCTCACAGTTGTTAGCCATCAAGAGGTACAAATTCTGGGGCATCAGGATGTGGTGGCCATTTGAGTTCTGCTGGTTCTTCCTGACCGAGTAGGTCTTCAGGGGCTTGTTATACTTGTGGTATGGTTGGTCACTTTGCTAGAGATTGCCTCTAGCTTGGCACAGTTCAGCAGACCAAGCCATTACGAGCAGTTCAGCCTTCAGCTAGAGAGGGTGGTGGTTAGGCTAGGGGTAGTGCCCTATGTGGCAGGGCAGGGGGTAGGGATGGCGGTCAGACAGGTGGAGGTCGTCGTCACTTCTATACAGTCCCTGGGAGACCGGAGGCAGAGGCCTCGGATGCTGTGATCACAGGTACAATTTTTGTATGTCGTCAGCCAACTTATGCTTTGTTTGATCCTGGATCCACTTGTTCATATATATCTGCCTACTTTCTGTCTTGTTTGGGGTTTGCTAGTGAGCCATTTTCTGTGCCTATTTCTGTTTCGACCCCAGTAGGAGATTCTTTAGTAGTGGATCAGATTGTGAGATCCTGTGTGATATCTGTTGGTGATTTGGATACTTGGGTAGACTTGATGATACTTGATATGTTGGATTTTGATGTGATACTGGGCATGGACTGGTTATCCCCTCACCGTGCAATTTTGGATTGCTATACCAGGACCGTTACCATAGTCGTGCCCGATGTATCCCCGGTTGTGTGGCAGGGTTCTATTATCCATACACCGTCTGGGATCATTTCTTATCATCGAGCTAGGAAGATGATATCCTGTGGGTGTTTAGCTTATCTAGCATATGTCTGAGATGCTAGTGTTGACCTTACGTCTCCTGAGTCTGTTCCTGTGGTTAGAGACTTCCTAGATGTGTTTCCTACCAGGCCTTCCACTTGAGAGGGATATTGATTTTGTTATTGAGTTAGAATCAGGCACCAGACCTATTTTTATTCCTCCCTACCGTATGGCTCCTGCTGAGTTGAGAGAGCTTAAGGAGAAGCTCCAGGATTTGTTAGCTAAAGGGTTCATTAGACCGAGTGTGTCTCCTTGGGGTGCTCCTATTTTTTTTATGAAGAAGAAGGATGGGTCGATGTGTATTGATTATTGGCAGTTGAATAAGATGACAGTGAAGAATAAGTATCTGATGCCCAGGATTGATAACTTATTTGATCAGCTTTGGGGTTCCGCCATGTTTTTGTAGATTGATTTGAGGTCCGACTACCATTATTTGAGGATTACGGCGGAGGACATCCCTAAGACAGCATTCAGGACACGTTACAGCCACTATGAGTTCCTGGTGATGTCTTTTGGCTTGACTAATGCCCCCGCAGCCTTCATGGACTTGATGCATAGGGTGATTAGCCCGTACTTGGATATGTTCATGATAGTCTTCATTAATGACATCCTGGTATACTCGAAGAGTAGAGATGAGCATGAGCAGCACTTGAGGACTATACTTCAGACTTTGAGAGATCATCGGCTTTACGCCAAGTTCTCAAAGTGTAAGTTTTGGTTAGAGTCAGTTGCATTCCTAGGGCATGTGGTGTCTAAGGATGGGATTAGAGTTGATCCGGGTAAGATTTCTACTGTTCGTGATTGGCCTAGACCTACTACTCCTACCGAGGTTCGTAGCTTTATTAGGTTAGCAGGGTATTACAGACGGTTCATTGAGGGATTTTCTTCCATAGTAGCACCCTTGACTATGCTAACCAAGCAGGATGTTCCATTTCAGTGGTTCGATCAATGCGAGGATGGCTTCCAGAGGCTTAAGGCCTTATTGACTTCAGCTTCAGTTTTGAATTTGCCGGTTGAGGGTCAGAGTTTCTCCATGTATTGTGATGCTTCAGGGGTCGATCTTGGTTATGTGCTGATGTAGCAGAGTCAAGTGATAGCATAGGCATCGAGACAGCTGAAGGTTCACGAGCGCAACAACCCCACTAATGACTTAGAGTTGGCAGTGGTAGTCTTCGCGCTCAAGATCTGGAGACACTATCTATATCGAGTTCATTGTGAGATATTCATCGACCACCGTAGTCTTCAGTATATTACGATTCAGCGCAAGCTGAACTCTTGGCAGAGGAGATGGATTGAGTTGCTGAAGGAGTACGATTTCACTATTTTATACCATCCGGGCAAGGCAAAAGTGGTAGCGGATGCCTTGAGTTGGAAGGCGGTGAGTATGGGCAACCTAGCATTACTTTCAGTTTCTGAGTGACCGTTGTCCTTGGACATACAGTTCTTGGCTAACCTTCTGGTTAGGCTTGACTTATCGGATCCCAGCAGAGTTCTTACCAGTGTTGAGGTTCGCTCTACTCTAGTTGATTAGATTCAGAGTCGACAATTCAAGGATCAGAGTTTGTCTGACCTTCGTGATTAGGTAGTTCGGGGTGAGGCTAGCTGGGCTACTTTGGGTTCTAATGGTATTCTGACGTTTGATGGTTGACTTTGTGTCCTGAGGGTTGGTGATTTGATACAGTTGATACTCCATGAGGCACAATGTTCTAGATACTCCATTCATCTTGGCACAGTGAAGATGTACAGAGATTTGAGACAACTTTACTGGTGGAGTGGTATGAAGCGGGACATGGCAAAGTTTGTATCTCAATGCTTGAACTGTCAGCAAGTTAAGTTTGAGCACATGAGACTGGTTGTCTTGATGCAGCGACTTCCCATTCTTGAGTAGAAGTGGGAAGGTATTACTATGGACTTTGTTGTTGGTTTTCCTCGTACTACTTGGAGGTTTGATTCTATTTGGGTGATCGTTGATAGGATGACAAAGTCAGCGCATTTATTGCCGGTGCAGACTTCCTACGGGGCAGAGAGGTTAGCTTAGATCTATATTCATGAGATTGTACGGTTGCACGGGGTCCCAGCTTCTATCATTTCAGATCGCGGCATTCAGTTCTGGATAGCTATACAGAGGGATTTGGGTATAGAGGTTCAGCTTAGTACTGCTTTCCACCCTCAGACAGATGGCTAGTCCAAGAGGACTATTCAGGTCCTAGAGGACATGCTTCGGTCCTGTGTACTTGACTTTGGAGGTTCATGGGATCAGTTCATGCCATTAATCGAGTTTGCGTATAATAATATCTTTCATTCGAGCATTGGCATGGCACCTTTCGAGGCTTTATATGGTAGGCATTGCAGATTGCCGATTGGTTGGTTTAATGGGTTGGAGTCCAAATCACAAAGTACATACATACTTAGATATTCCTTGGACCGAGTCCGTTTGATTCAGGATAGACTTAGAGCAGCCCAGAGTAGGCAAAAGAGCTACGCCGATCGTAGGCTTCGTGCCTTGTAGTTCAGTATTAGTTACCGGGTTTTCCTCCGAGTATCGCTCGTGAAGGGTGTGATGAGATTTGGTCGGCGGGGCAAGCTTATCCCCAGGTTTATTGGTCCATTTGAGATTCTACAGCTGATTGGTAGTGTTGCCTACATGTTAGCCTTGCCTCCGATGTTTTCAGTAGTTCACCCAGTCTTTCATATCTCGATATTACGCCGGTATGTGCTAGATGAGTCTCATGTGTTACATTAGGATTCGGTTTAGTTGATGAGACTTTATCATTTGTTGAGGAGTCAATATCTATTCTATCCAGAGATATCAGGAGATTGAGATCTAGGGAGATTTTGATTGTGAAAGTTCAGTGGAAACATCGTCCGATTGAGGAGGCTACTTGGGAAACCGAGAGTGAGTTGCGTCCTCAGTATTCACAGTTGTTAGAGCCTTCAGGTACTCCCTTCTTCTTGAATTTTGAGGATGAAAGTCTTTTTAGTAGTGGATGTTGTGATTACCCTTCCGATCATCTTTGCGTTTACATATTCATTGTCCTGTTAGAGCCTTCCTGTAGCGGCCCCAAGTCATTTATGGCTTGCTGGGACTGGTAGTTTGGTGCCCTGGTCGTTCATTTGGTCGTTTTGGCTGTTTGCCTATTTTAGAGCTTAAACTTAGAATATCGTTGACCTTGGTAAACATTCTTAGCTAATGTTCTCGGAATTGAATTCTGATAGTTTTGGTGGCTCTACAGCGATGAGTTTGGTCTAGTTGGACCTTTAGTTGAGGCCTGAGAACTTCCGGTGTGGGTTTTGTGTGGTTTTCTCAGTTTTCAGGCCATATGGAGTTGAAAGTGTAACTTCGGGTGACTTTCGATGATCGGAGGGTGGGATTCAAAATCCGACGATTTCATCAGCTCCGGAATGTTGATTTTAGGCTAGGAATATGGTTAGTTTGGGTTCCGGGTGAGTCGGACTCATTTCGAGCTTTTGAGTTCCTTTTCGTTAGTGTTGACTTGGGTCAACATTTCTCAGAAACGACCATGTATGGAAGTTTTGTCGATTCCGTTGAGTCCGGAACTTCATTTCCACTCTGTTAGTAGTATTGGTTTTTGAATATCAGTTTCTGATTGTGACCGGAATGCCCCGTTGAGTTTTCTAAAAAGTGTAGAAAATTAGCTGCGGGCAGCAGCTATTTATTGCTGTCATTTCATTTTTTCCAGCCCTTCTCCTCACTTTTCTCACTCTAAAACTCAAAATTCTCTCCACCATTTTGATCCAATTCAGTTCTAAACCTTGGGGAATTATTTGTTGTTCGATTATCCGTAGTTCTTTGCCTCTTGGTAAGTCATCTTTTCCAACTTGCCTTCTTCGGTTTTTCTCTTAATTCCCCCATTGATGCTCATCCAAAGCTTGGATTTTGTGATAGATTCTGCCCCCTAAGCTTGTGCATGTTCGTTGGTGATAAGTTTTATCCGTCTTGGGTTGATTTTCCATCGTTTTGGTAAGTAATTTTTGCCCAATTTCTGTTTTATTTTTGAAATTTCCATTCTTTAATTCCCAACTTGGGCGGGCTATTTTGGTACCCTTTCCTTGTCCAATTGTGCTCAAATTTGGAGCATGCCCTCTTGGCATCGTTGGGGTCATCATGGTTCTTTTCATTTTTGATTTCGTATTATGGGGCCCATTTTTTACCCGGATATCGACCCGACTATAATTGTAGCAATATGGGTATTGTTAGACTCGTCTTAACATTTCATTCATGAATTTGATAGTTTGATTCTTGTTCAGAGCTTCTCGAAGCAGCTCAGCCTCGAATATCATCGTTCCCGCAGCTTATCGTCAGACGACAGGTAGGTTACGGCTTAACTCCCTAGACTTCGCATATATCAGGTAAAATTGTACTAGTTGGGATCCTTGGGTTGGGTTATTAGGTTGGTACCACAGACCTTGACCATTTTTTCCATGATTCATCCCATTTCTTTCCTCCGTTGTGTGTAGTATTCCTATTAGTTGATATATTTATTACCCTTGTGACCCCGTGAGGTCTTGTTGACTCTGGAACATACAAGGTAGGATTATTGGGAATGTCCGCGAGTCCCGGACATAGAAATATTCTTCTAGGTTGGTTATACTTACTGAGTAGCTTCAGAGCCTGTGCAGGACCGTTAGGTTGATTGTGGGCTGCCAGGCAGCTATTTGAGTTGATCATATCATTTTCATGCATATAAAGAGGTTTCTCCACATTTTATTAAGATTTTTAGCTTCGAGCGTACAAAAACTAATTTTATAAACCTTGCATGGCCCCGGAGGCCCATTTTCGATGAAATTAGATTTGGAAATGATTTGACTTGATATGTGGATCTTCTTGGGGTAAAAGAAGGTTAAAAATATGGTTTTATCACGATTTACTACTATTGCTAGACTCGACCGGGTCTGAGTGCTAGCTCAGTTTACTTACTGATTTGAAATGATATCAGGCTCGGCCGGGTCGAGCATCTAAGATGTTTTTACTACTATGTTATACCTGTTTATGCCCAGGCACCCTTGGAAGGGTTTTTGAGACATCTTTTTCACTATTTTAGTCCTAGACAGGGTCTAGGCATGCATATTTGAGACTTAGCCACCGGCTTGAACCCGAACTCGATTCTGGAGGACGTGTTTTGATTCTGAGTTATAGTATGGGGTCCGAGACCTCCATGGAACTTGCCGCTCTGGGCCTCAGGCTTTGGGCTACGTGTGTCGGGGGAAGGGTATACGGTGGAGTAGAGGTATACGGGCTGTGTCCTTCCATTGAACTTGCCTGCTGGGCCCGATCGGCACCGGAGGAGGTACATACAGAGGTTTTATTTCAACCTGAGGTTATCATGCATCATATCATTCATTGTTTGAGATTCGACCCTTGTTTGCTGTTTGTTGATTGTACGCTCTGGTAGTATGAGATGCCAGAGAGTTTGTTTTCACTTGATTGCGTTCCTCGGTTATATGGGCGGCCGAGGAGGGACTGTAGGTAGACTCTCTTTACTTTACTACGGATTTGTTCTCTACTATGGTTATAAGTGTGGAACTGGACTTGCTAGGCTGTTACTGCTGGATTGAGTGTGATATTATTTGTCTGGTATCTATTTTGTTTACCGAGCATGTCTACTTTATCCTTCCCTCCCCTTCTCTATACTTGAGGTTATCGGTATACTGCCCTTTGTTAGAACTTACCCATATAAACTATTTTTTTACGAGGATCCTAGGTGCGTCATTCTTAATTTGACCTGTATTAGCCATGTATATATTCTACTTGCTAGCCTTGCTTGTTGCTTTCTGTTGTCTTCCCTCTGGGCTAGTTCCTGTGTACTTTAGCGTTAATTTCTTTGGCTGTTTATTTCTATTTTGTCTACTATTGCCCTTTTAATTTATATGTGCCCAGTCGGCCTATGATACCTACTGGGACCTTATGCTTTGCATTTGGTGCTCACCCTACCCTCTGCATCTTCTGGTGCAGATCCTAGTGTGGGCAATTACTGTTAGAGCACCGGAGACTCGTGCGGGTTGCTATTTTTAGATTACCCAAGCTGAGGGTGAGCTCTTGGGTTCAGAGCTTGACTTAGTTTATCTTTTGTATATTCTGTACTCTGTTACTACTCGGAGACAACTTGTTTATATATGTATATTTCTTTTGGACCCTTGTACTCCTTATGTAGTTCAACCATTTATACGCTTTGATACCAGGTTTTGGGTTGGTTTTAGATTCTGCTTTGTTTATATCACTCTTATATCTATTTTCTTCTCCTTATGCCCTTGCTTCCACTTATTTACTGAATCTTCCGCTTAAACTGTTAGAAGGTAGCCCATTACTAACCATTCTGGGCTACGGGAATTGGTTCGCCTACTGGGGGTTGTAGGTTCCATCATGACCGATAAATAGGGTCATGATAGCTTGGTATCAGAGCTCTAGGTTCACCGGTGTCATCAGTATAGGAGCCAATGTCTAGTAGAGTCCTACGGATCGGGGCAGAGACATCCGCACTCAATCTTGGGGAGCGTCTAGTGACATCTTAGGAAAATGGACTATTCGCGTTCCTCTTTCGTGTGTAGTATCATTGAATGTTTCTAGAAATCTCACTTATTCTAGTTCACTCTTCTGCAGATGGTTCGTATGAGATCTTCAGCTTCTGGCGGAGAAGAGCCTCCTGCCCCTGCACCTCCAACTCCAGTTGGGGTACGGGGAGGTCACCGGGGTAGAGGTAGGGGTCGAGGGTACCCCAGAGCAGCGGCACCATCTAGAGCTGCTAGAGTTGAGGTAGAGCCTGAGTTAGCTCCAGAGCAGCAGCATGTGGACCCGGGGACAACCCAGGTACCACCAGCTCTAGTACCAGTTCCAGCATCCGCTTCTGTGCCAGCTTCAGCCCCAGCTCAGTCTTCAGATATTTGGGGTTTGTTACTTCAGCTTCTGGGTATGATTGGAGAGAGACCTTCAGAGGCAGCACATACATCCGCTCATGGGGCAGCCCTAGGTGTTCAGAGTTCAGGAGTGCAGCCTGTTACTGTAGCTTCCCATTCTGAGGTTGTTCCAGTTCCATCAGTTTCCCAGCCTCTTACTCCCCGCCCCACTATGACAGAGATGGAGCAGAAGGCATTGGGTAGGTTTTCGAGATTAGCGCCGCCGAGGTTTGCTGGTACACAGGTTCATGACCCACATGAATTTATCACCACTTGTGAGGAGATGCTGCATCATTTGGGCTTGTTGGAGACCCACGGGGTTGGATATACTTCATATCAGCTGGAGGGTCCAGCGAAGTTATGGTGGAGAGCACAGGTTGCTTGCAGGCCTTCTACATCACCTCCTTTGACCTGGTCTGAGTTCTATGAGGTCTTTATGGCCATGATTTTTCCACAGAGCAATCGTCAGCGTCGGAGGGAGGATTTCACTAGTCTTTCTCAGGATACTATAACCGTCTCGGAGTATGAGACCCGTTTCCATCCGTTTGCTCTCTTTGGAGCCATGATTATGCCTACTGAGGCCGATAGAGTCCATAGATTTATTTGGGGGTTACAGAGAGAGTTCAGAGAGCCTACAGAGATACTGGTTGCTAGCGGTCGGTCATTCCAGGCCATTGCAGATTATGCCCACATAGTTGAGGATTCGTGTCATCATGACACTGGGGCCAGAGATAAGAGGCCTCGACATCAGGGTATTTACAGTGGTTCTAGGCATTCTAGGCATAGGGTTAGAGGTTCAGGCCAGTGGGGCCGAGGTTATCAGCCACAGTAGTACCAGGGTCAGTCTAGTTAACCTGTACAGGCGTCACTTTAGGCTTCGGGTTCTCAGTTTGAGCATGGTCAGGGCAGTCACCAAGGTCACAGTGGTCAGCCATCGAGAGGTACAGATTCTAGGGCATCAGGATGTGGTGGCCATTCGAGTTCTGTTGGTTTATACTGACCGAGTAGGTCGTCAGGGGCTTGTTATACTTGTGGTGTGATTGGTCACTTTGCTAAAAATTGCCCCCTGTATGGTACAGTTCAGTCGGTTGAGCCGTTGCGAGCAGTTCAGCCTTCGGCTAGAGGGAGTGCTGGTCAGGCTAGGGGTGGTGCCCCATATGGTAGGGCAGGTGGTAGGGATGGTGGTCGGGCTGGTAGAGGTCATCATTAGTTCTATGCGGTCCCTGGGAGACTGGAGGTAGAAGCCTCGGATGCTGTGATCACAGGTATGATTTTTGTATGTCGTCAGCCAGCTTATGCTTTGTTTGATCCTGGATCCACTTGTTCATATATATCTGCCTACTTTATGCCTTGTTTGGGGTTGGCTATTGAGACATTGTCTGTGCCTATTTCTGTTTTGACCCCAGTAGGAGATTCTTTAGTAGTGGATCGGATTGTGAGATCCTGTGTGATATTTGTTGGTGATTTGGATACTTGGGCTGACCTGATGATACTTTATATGTTGGATTTTGATAAGATACTGGGCATGGACTGGTTATCCCCTCACCGTGTAGTTTTGGATTACTATGCCAAGACCATTATCGTAGTTGTGCCCTGTGTATCCCCAGTTATGTGGCAGGGTTCTATTAGCCATGCACCATCTAGGATCATTTCTTGTCTTCAATCTAGGAAGATGATATCCCATAGGTGTTTTGCTTATCTAGCATATGTACGAGATGCTAGTGCTGACCCTACGTCTCTTGATTCTGTTCCTATGGTTAGATACTTCCTAGATGTGTTTCCTACCAACCTACCAGGCCTTCTACATGAGAGGGATATTGATTTTGCCATTGAGTTAGAACCAGGCACCAGACCCATTTCTATTCCTCCCTACCGTATGGCTCCTGCTGAGTTGAGAGAGCTTAAGGAGAAGCTCTAAGATTTGTTAGTTAAGGGGTTCATTATACCGAGTGTGTTTCCTTGGGGTTCTCTTGTTCTTTTCGTGAAGAAGAAGGATGGGTCGATGTGGATGTGTATTGATTATCGGCAGTTGAATAAGGTGACAGTGAAGAATAAGTATTTGATGCCCAGGATTGATGACTTATTTGATCAGCTTTAGGGTTCCGCCATGTTTTTGAATATTGATTTGAGGTCTGACTACCACTAGTTGAGGATTAGGGCGGAGGACATCCCTAAGATAGCATTCAAGAAACGTTACAGCCACTATGAGTTCCTGGCGATGTCTTTTGGCTTGAATAATACCCCCGCAGCCTTCATGGATTTGATGCACAGGGTGCTTAGCCCGTACTTGGATATGTTTGTGATAGTCTTCATTGATGACATCCTAGTATACTCGAGGAGTAGAGATGAGCATGAGCAGCACTTGAGGACTGTACTTTAGACTTTGAGAGATCATCGGCTTTACACCAAGTTCTCAAAGTGTGAGTTTTGATTAGAGTCAGTTGCATTCCTAGGGCACGTGGTGTCTAAGGATGGGATTAGAGTTGATATGGGTAAGATTTCTGCAGTTCATGATTGGCCTAGACCTACTACTCCTACCAAGGTTCGCAGCTTTGTTGGGTTAGCCAGGTATTACATATGGTTCGTTGAGGGATTTTCTTCCATAGCAGCACCCTTGAATATGCTGACCATGAAGGATGTTCCATTTCAGTGGTCCGATCAGTACGAGGATATCATCCAGAGGCTTAGGGCCTTATTGACTTCAGCTCCAGTTTTGACTTTGCCGGTTGAGGGTCAGAGTTTCTCTGTGTATTGTGATACTTTAGGGGTCGGTCTTGGTTGTGTGTTGATATAGCAGGTTCGAGTAATAGCATATGCGTCGAGGCAGTTAAAGGTTCACGAGTGCAACTACCCCACTCACTACTTAGAGTTGGCAGCGGTAGTCTTCGCGCTCAAGATCTGGAGGCACTATCTATATAGAGTTCATTATAAGATATTCACCGACCATCATAGTCTTCAGTACATTACGAGTCAGCACGAGCTGAAGTCGAGGCAGAAGAGATGGATTGAGTTGCTGAAGGACTATGATTTTACTATTTTATACCATTCTGGCATGGCAAACATGGTAGTGGATGCCTTGAGTCGGAAGGCGGTGAGTATGGGCAGCTTAGCTTCACTTTCAGTTTCTGAGCGGCCGTTGGCCTTAAACATCCAGTCCTTGGCTAACCGTCTGGTTAGGCTTGACTTATCGAATCCCAGCAGAGTTCTTGCCAGTGTTGAGGTTTGATCTACTTTCGTTGATCAGATTCAGAGTTGACAGTTCGAGTATTAGAGTTTGTGTGACCTTCGTGATCAGGTAGTTCAGGGTGAGGCCAGCCGAGCTACTTTGGGTTCTAATGGTATTTTGAGGTTTGATGGTCGACTTTATGTCTCGAGGGTTGGTGATTTGATACTATTGATACTCTATGAGGCACATTGTTCTAGATACTCCATTAATCCTGGCACAGTGAAGATGTACAGTGATTTGAGACAGCTCTACTGGTAGAGTGGTATGAAGCAGGACGTGGCAGAGTTTGTATCTCGGTGCTTGAACTGTCAGCATGTTAAGTTCGAGCATATGAGATCGGGTGGCTTGATGCAGTGACTTCCCATTCCTGAGTGGAAGTGGGAAGGTATTACTATGGACTTTGTTATTGGTTTGCCTCATACTACTCAGAGGTTTGATTCCATTTGGGTGATCGTTGATAGGCTGACTAAGTCAGCGCATTTCTTGCTGGTTCAGACTTTCTACGGGGCAGAGAGGTTAGCTCAGATCTATATTCGTGAGATTGTACGATTGCACGGGGTCCCAGCTTCTATCATTTAAGATCGCGGAACTCAGTTCACATCTCAGTTCTGGATAGCTATACAGATGGATTTGGGTACGAAAGTTCAGCTTAGTACTTCTTTTCACCCTCAGATAGATAGCCAGTCCGAGAGGACTATTCAGGTCCTGGAGAACATGCTTCAGGCCTATTTACTTGACTTTGGAGGTTCATGGGATCAGTTCGTGCCATTGGCCGAGTTCGCGCATAATAATAGCTTTCATTCGAGCATTAGCATAGCACCTTTCGAGGCTTTATATGGTAGGCATTGCAGATCGTCGATTGGTTGGTTTGATGGGTTGGATTCCATACCGCAGAGTACAGACATACTTAGAGATTCCTTGGATCGAGTCCATTTGATTCAAGATAGACTTAGAGCATCCCAAAGTAGGCAGAAGAGCTACGCCAATCGTAGGCTTCGTGCGTTGGAGTTCAGTGTTGGTGATTGGGTTTTCCTCCGAGTATCGCTCGTGAAGGGCGTGATGAGATTTGGTCAGTGGGGCAACCTTAGCCCCAGGTTTATTGGGCCATTTGAGATTCTACAGCTGATTGGTAGTGTTGCAACATGTTAGCCTTGCCTCCAATATTTTCAGCAGTTCACCCAGTCTTCCATGTCTCGATGTTGCGCCGGTATGTTCCAGATGAGTCTCATGTGTTGCATTGGGATTCGGTTCAGTTGGATGAGAGGTTATCATTTGTTGAGTAGCCGATATCTATTCTAGCCAGAGATATCAGGAGATTGAGATCTATGGAGATTTAGGTTGTGAAAGTTCAGTGGAGACATCATCCGATCGAGGAGGCTACTTGGGAGACCGAGAGTGAGTTACGTGCTCAGTATCCGCAGTTGTTCGAGCCTTCAGGTACTCCCTTCTTCTTGACTTTCGAGGATGAAAGTCTTTTTAGTAGTGGATGTTGTGATGACCCTTCCGGTCATCTTTATGTTTATGCATTCATTGTACAGTTAGAGCCTTCCTGTAGTGGCCCTTAGTCATTTATGGCTTGCTGGGACTGGTAGTTCGGTGCCCTGGTCGTTCGTTTGGTCGTTTTGGCCGTTTGCTTGTTTTAGAGCTTAAACTTAGAATATCGTTGACTTTGGTCAACTTTCTTAGCTAACAGGCTCGGAATTGAATTCTGACAGTTCCGTTAGCTCCATAGCGATGAGTTTGGTCTAGTTGGACCTTTAGTTGAGGCCTGAGAACTTTCGGTGTGGGTTTTGTGTGGTTTTCTCAGTTTTTAGGCCATTTGGAGTTGAAAGTATAATTTTGGTTGACTTTCGATAATAGGAGTGTCGGATTCAAAATCCGACGATTCCATCAGCTCCGGGATGTTGATTTTGGGCTAGAAAGATGGTTGTCAGACTCATTTCAAGCTTTTGAGTTCCATTTTATTAGTGTTGACTTAGGTCAACATTTCTCCGAAATGACCTCGTATGGAAGTTTCATCAATTCTGTTGAGTCTGGAACATCGTTTTTACTCTGTTAGCAATATTGATTTTTGAATATCGATTTTCGATCGTGCCCGAAATGCCCTATCGAGTTTTCTAAAAAGTGCAGAAAATCAGCTGCAGGCAACAGCTATTTATTACTGTCATTTCATTTTTTCCAGTCCTTCTCCTCAGTTTTCTCACTCTAAAACTCAAAATTCTCTCCACCATTTTTCTATAATTCAGTTCTAAATCTTGGGGAATTATTTGTTCATCGATTATCCGTAGTTCTTTGCCTCTTGGTAAGTCATCTTCCCCAACTTGCCTTCTTCGGTTTTTCTCTTAATTCCTCCATTGATGCTCATCCAAAGCTTGGATTTTGTGATAGATTCTGCCCCCTAAGCTTGTGCATGTTCGTGGGCGTGAAGTTTTATCCGTCTTGGGCTGATTTTCTATCATTTTGGTAAGTAATTCTTGCCCAGTTTCTTGCGCTTCCCTTACCAAGTCTATGCCCAAAGTCTTTACATCATCTTCCTCAAACCACCCAATCGGTGATCTACAACCTCTTCCATACAATACCTCTAATGGTGCCATGTCAATACTGGAGTGGTAGCTATTATTGTATGAGAATTTGAACAATGGTAGAAACTGGTCCCACTGACCCCCGAAGTCTATCACATATGCTCTCAGCATGTCCTCCAACACCTTGATCGTTCCCTCTGACTGACCATCAGTCTGAGGATGGAAAGTTGTACTAAAGGTGATTTGAGTTCCCAACTCCTCATGCAACTTGCCCCAAAACTTGGAGGTAAACTACGTACCCCTGTCTGAAATAATGGACAGTGGTACTCCATGCAACCTCACAATCTTCTTCACGTAGATCTTAGCCAATTGCTGCAAATTATAATATACCCTGACCGAAATAAAATGAGCAAATTTGGTCAGCCTGTCAATGATGACCCAAATCGAGTCATACTTCCCCAACGTCTTGGGAAGACCCACCACGAAATCCATAGCTATCCTTTCCTACTTCTACTCTGGAATGAGCATTCTCTGAAGTAGTCCTGCAGGTCTCTGATGCTCATACTTTACCTGCTAGAAGTTTTGACACTTGGACACAAAATCAACTATGTCCCTTTTCATCTCGGGCCACCAGTAATGCTGCCTCAATTTTTTGTACATTTTAGTCACACCCGGATGAATTGAGTATCGCGAACCATGAGCCTCTGCTAAGATGTTCTGAATCATATCATCAACCCGAGGAACACAAATCCTTCCTCTAAAATTTAGTACTCCACCAGAGTCTAATGCGACTTCTCTGGACTCCCCGGATATTACCTTACCTCGAAGCTTACTCTGTTTTGAATCCTGAAACTGCTTGGCCTTTATCTCCTCTATGAAAGTGGCTCTGACCTCAATACTAGCCAACAACCCACCTTGTTCTGAAATACTCAAGTGCATGAACTTGGAATCCAATGCCTGAATTTCCCTTGCGAGTGGTTGTTTGGACACCCCCAAACAAGCCAAATTGCCCATGCTAAGTGCCTCCGGCTCAATGCGTCTGCCACCATATTAGCCTTACCCAGATGGTACTGAATAGTCACATCATAATATTTCAACAATTCCATCCACCTTCTCTGCCTCAAATTCAAGTCCTTCTGAGTGAAAACATGCTGCAGACTGCGGTGATTAGTGAACACTTCACACTTGACACCATAGAGATAGTGCCTCCAAATCTTGAGTGCAAAGACAACCGCTGCCAACTCTAAATCGTGAGTCAAATAGTTTCTCTCATGCACCTTCAACTGCCTGGAGTCATAGGCTATCACATTCCTATCCTGCATTAACACAGCACCCAAACCAGAATGTGAAGCATCACAGTAAATAATAAAGTCTTTACCTTCGACTGGTAAGGACAAGATAGGAGCCATGGTCAGAAGTATATTGAGCTTTTGGAAGCTCTCTTCGCACTTGTCAAACCACACAAATGGTATATCTTTCTGTGTAATCTTTGTCAGATGAGTAGTAATAGATGCAAAATCCTTGACAAACCTATGATAGTAGCCTGCAAGCCCCACAAAACTTCTCACCTCAGTCACCGAGCTAGGCCAAACCCAACTCTTGACTGCCTCAATCTTCTGGGGATCTACCATCACCCCCTGTTCTGACACTACATGCCCCAAGAACGCGACTGAAGTTAACCAAAATTCACACTTTGAGAACTTTGCATAAGCTTTTGGTGCCTCAAAATGTCCAACACTATACGGAGATGTTCAGCATGCTCCTCCCTACTCTTGGAGTAGATTAAAATATCATCAATGAAAATGATGACGAACGAATCCAAGTAAGATTTAAGCACCCCATTCATTAAACTCATGAATGTCGTTGGTGCATTGGTCAAACCAAACGACATTATTAAGAACTCGTAATGCCCATAGTGAGTCCTAAAAGCAGTCTTAGGAATGTCCTCAGGCCTAATTTTTAACTGATGATACCCTAACCTCAAGTCAATTTTCAAAAACATTGACGCTCCCTGTAACTGGTCAAACAGATCATCAATACAGGGTAGCGGGTACTTATTTCAGATAGTAACCTTGTTCAACTGTCTATAATCTATGCACATCCGCATACTACCATCCTTTTTCTTTACAAACAAGACCAGAGCACCCCAAGGCAAAGCACTGGGATATATAAATCCCTTATCTAGGAGTTCCTGAAGCTGAGTTTTAAGTTCCCTTAACTCTGCCAGAGCCATACGGTACGGAGGAATGGAAATGGGACGAGTGCCTGGCTCCAGGTCAAAACAAAGTCAATATCCCTGTCCGAAGGCATACCAGGAAAATCCGCTGGAAACACCTCTCGAAACTCTGAAACAACCAAAACTGACTCAATAGATGGAGACTCTACACTATCATCCCGAAGATGAGCCAAGAAGGCTAGACACCCCCTCCCCACTATCTTTCTAGCCCGAACAAACGATATAATCTTAGCTGGCTTAGGCCTGTACACACTTTCCTACTCTAGCCTATCCTTACTCAAAATCTCTAGAGCCACAGTCATTGGTGTTACGATTCAACACAGCATGATAAGAGGATAACCAAGTCATTCCCAAAATCACATCAAAGTCAACCATATCCAGGATTACCAAGTCTACCCAAGTATGCAACCCCACAAACACCACAAAACAATCATGATAGACATGAGTCACAACCACAGACTCTCCAACTGGGGTAGAAACATGGATAGGGGAATCAAGGATATCACATACCAAGTCCAGACCCAACACAAAACTCACAGACACATAAGAATACATAGAACCTGGGTCAAATAGTACCGAAGCCATTTTATCATAGAGCAGAATGGTACCTGTGATCACCGCATCTGATGCCTCAGTCTCGGTCCTCCCTGGATATGCATATTGGTGAGCTCGATCATCAATCCAGGCAACCTCTCCGGCCATCTGTGTCGCACCTCTGCCCGAGCCGTCATTCCCTTTACCTCCCGGACACCCTGAAAGTTACCTCACCCACATTGTTGACAACCTCTAGCATGACCATCTCTACCCGCCGGGACCATAGCCTTGGGATGCTATTGAACCTGATTACCGATCTGCTTGTAAGGGCACTCCCTCTTAAAGTGGCCCAGATCACCACAATGGAAACAAACACGATCAAGCGCAGGCCTGCTATCAGATGAATAAGAAGCTCACTGGCCCTTAGAAGCCAAAAACTACTGATTATCTCCCGTACGACCACCTGTAACATCTGAAAGAGCTGACTGAATAGGACGGGTTGAGTATACCTGCAGATTCTGACCCCTGGAGTACGAACCACTATAATTTCCCTCATTTCGGGACTTCTTGGCTAACACCTTAGCCTACCCTGCCTGCCTGACTCCCTCAAGTTTCTTTACATAATCCACCACTTCATTAAAGCCTTTCCCTGAAGAAGTCATGTGCACAAACAGTACCTGAAGCTCAATATTCAAACCTTTGATAAACAACCAAACCCGCTCCTCCTTGGAAACCAAAAATTGCATAGCAAAATGAGACAAGGCATGAAACTTTGCCTCGTAAGCAGAGACTGACATGCTACCCTGCTCCAAATTCAAGAATTCATCCTTTTTCCGGTCCCTCAAAGTACGGGGTACGTACTTCTCTAAGAAAAGAGAGTGGAACTGCTCCCAAGTCAGTGAAGGTAAAACAGACAACCGACACTCCACATGAGATCTCCACCACTGCTTGGCATCACCTTGCAGCTAAAATGTGATGAACTCAACCTTATACTGTTGCAAAATGCCCACCTTGTGCAGCCTCTCATAATAATCCAGTATGAACTCATAAGCATTTTCCCTATCAGTACCCTGAAATGTAGGAGGTTTCAGCTTGAGAAACTTGGTCAGCATCTCATGTTCATTTCTTGTCATCACTGGGCCCAACATTGGCCTAAAGAAGTCACATGTGCCTGAAGCTTCATCTATGCTAGGAGCCGTGGTAACTGCTGGCTGAGTGCCCAGAGCCTGATTTGCAAGTTCCGCGAGTATGGCTCATGTACCAACCAAACCACTCAAGATATTCCAAGCCTGCTGAAATGCTTCTGGTGCCATAGGAGGAAGGCCTGCACCTCCAGCCGGTGCCGCCTCTGCCTCCGCCTGCGCCCCTTCATCCTCCATAAAAACTTCCACATCTTTGATAACCTACTCTTGAGGTGAGGGGTTGCCTCTCGCGCTCCTGCAGCAGCTTGATCCCCACTTCTGGCGGGTGTGGCTCTACCTCGTCCTCTGCCCCTTCCCTTGCCTCTACCACGGATAGCTGGGCCGCTGCAGGGACCGTCGGTCTAGCTCCATTATTCCTTATGTTAACCATTTATGGATAGAAGAGTGAAATAGTCAGATACCAATTTTTATAACCAGATACCAATTGGAATCAAGTTATAGTACGATGAAAGAAAGAAAAGATAGTTTCCTAAAGTCCTATAGCCTATGGAAGAAAAGTATGGACGTCTCCATACCGTTCCGCAAGACTCTATTAGACCTATTTTGGTATGACGAGATCAATGAACTTAGGGATCTGATATCATCTTTTGTCACGACCTAGACCGTCGTGAGTGACACCTACTCAACCCCCGGATGAGCGAACCATTAGAGTCCAACTCTTAGCCTAGCCTAACATCTTAAAACCAGTGCGAAAATGTAATCTAGCATTCAATCATAAATAAAATAAACTGCAGAAATCCCTCCCTAGAATCTGAAAGTCATCGTACCAAAAACATCTACCAAAAACTAGAGTACGGAGATGCAACCCCAAATATAGAAATAATCTAAGCCCGAACAAATGGGCTATAACTCAACTAGATGGACACAAAGGCAGCTCGGTCAAATAGCTCACCCTTGATATCTCGAAAAGTCAGGCCAACAAGTGAGGTTGTGCTTCAACTGCTAGAAGATTTCCTGTACTCACAAAAAGACAAGCAAGTGTAGTATCAGTACACAACCACCATGTACTGGTAGGATCATCAGCCAGTTCCAAATAAACAATGTATGAGCAGCACAAAAATAAAGTAAGAGTATAGGAAAACACATAGGCAAGTCAACAGGTATTCCTAGACTACAAGTCTCTACCTAACTTGTCCCACATGTAAACCACTTCACAGTTATGATCAATAATCCACAACAATAACAGTCATATCCCGCTACATATCCCGGACCCACCCGAGATCCCTTCTAGACAACACCTAAGTGCCAGACATACCACCCGGTCTATATCAAGACCAAAACTCATAAAGCAATTCAATTAATCCCGACCTCTCAAGGACCAAAATACACAACCACAATTCAAGTTCACAACCCGGTCCACTCAGGGAACCATTAAATAAAGATGTAATAACACAATAAATTAAATCTGTACCAGGCGTGGTACCCGAGCCAACCGTTAGTATTATCACATACCAAGTGTGGTACCCGAGTCAACCATTAGTATTATCCCATACTAAGAATGGTACCCGAGCCAATCGTTAGTATTATCCTATACCAGGCATGGTACCCGAGCAAACAGTTAGTATATTTTGTACCAGGCGTGGTACTCGAGCCAACCGAATGTCAAACAATCCACAGTCACAAAAATGAACAATCAACTTGTAAACCAATAAGCACAATACAACATTCAATTTACTAGACTGCTAAACAAGACTATTAGACATTTCTAATCATTCCCTAAGCAATGCATCTCATACAAATACTTAGATAAGAGTACTTAAGCACACAAATCATACAGGAAGCAAACCATCACCTACCTCGAAATGATCCAAAGCTCTACTCAACCGGAGCTTTCCCATTTCCCGAAGTTCTTGCCGGTTCTTGGTTTAAAACAATGCACACTAACCAAGAATCAATCTTTATGGCCTAAATTTCACCTGGATTATGAAAAATCCCAAACCCCAGGCCACCCATGATCATCCCACCCTCTTTTTTCGGGCTTTTCCACCATTAATTCACCTAGTTCTACCATTCTTATGGAAACAATTAGGGAATTAAGGTCACATGATCATAAAGTAGTGGATTTAACAACACCCAAGAACTTCTACACTTAGAATCCCCCTCTTTTCCCGAATTCTACCATCCCTAAGTCATTCCAAACCTTTCCCTAAGTCCACTCCTAGAAATTCTTCCGTATAGGAAAAGTAGTACAGAGTTTGGGGAGTAGAAAACTTATCTTTTGGAGGAAAAACGATGAAGAATGGAGGAAATTAGCCTGAAATCGCCCTAGCCTTTCCCCCAAATGAACTTGTGAAAACTGAATGTTTTTGGAGAATGTTTATGCATTAAATACCATCACGCTCCGCTATAGCGGTACCGCCATAGCAGAGTCAACCGCTATGGCAGAGGTTGACCGACTTAACTTCTGCTATAGCGATAATTTTTCCGCTATAGTTGAGGTCGTCGTGGCAGAGTGGTAGCGCTCGTCATGGATAAAATGTCAAGAATTCTCCAAAATTGGTCCATTCTACAACAAACTTACTTTCCCTGATGTTCTGGAACAACTCCTTCACGTCAACCTCGATTCAGGGAGTTCTACTTACCCGAATTCGATTCTGAAAAGTCCCCTGGACTTCCTTATGTCTTAGCTACAAGGAAAACTAGCTCAAACCCAGACATCTAACCCAATCCTTACCCGTATTGTCCTATACCATACCTCACTCCAAATTCAGCCGAGACTAGCCTAGCCCAGAATTTTAAACTTCTAAATCCAAAGTTTTCTAACTCTGAAACTTGGCACGAATAGTATACCCGTAACGATGAACCCAATCGTTACAATAATGAACCAATAATGTATCAGAGTTTATGAAATACATTAATGATTAAATAATTTTTATTAATTTTTTTAATAAAACCGACCTCAGGTGGTCAGTTTTATCAAAAAATACTTTTTAAAAAATTTATTTTTTAGTAAATCCCACCTCAATTGGTCAATTTTTTTAAAAATTACTTTTTTAATTTCATTTTATTAAAATCGACAACCTGTGGTTGGTTTTTGCCATTTTTTTTTAATTTCATTTGACTAAAAACCCTAACACATCACACACCATCACACACACTCTCTCTCTCTCTCCCCGACGCAACTTCCCCCACCACACTCACACGCCGCCGTCTCCCTCCCTCCGGCGCCCCCTCCCTCCGGCGTCCCCCTCCTCCGCCTTCCCCCTCTTCCGTCGTACCCCTCTTCCCTTTGATCCATCGTCGTCCCTTCCCTCGGTGTGTGCTATCGTTGTTGCTTGCTGCTGCCGCCACCGCCATCGCTGTTGCTGCCGCCATTATTGCTGCTCCGGTGGGAGGTCCATCAAGGTAAATCATTTTATTTAATTTTATTAATTTACTTGTTAATAAATTATAGTTATTAAATTAGGATTTATCATTGTTAATTTTAGTTACTAAATTAGGATTTATCATTTAATTAGGTCTTATCATTGTTAATTTTAGTTATTAAAAGATTAAATCTTATTAATGAATTTTTGTTGCAAAAATATTTCTGGTGGGCTCCCGAGAATGAACAAGCATCTCTAATAATTTAAACCAGAGTCGCTAGTAGACTACATGGCTTGCTTTATGATGCTCGGACGAAGCTTAAAAAGCCTAAATGGGTGCTGGCATCTCTTTGGAGTGGCTTATTAAATTACTGGCTAACTTATCCGACGTTTCTGAAGAGGAGCGAGCTTGGGAAGAAAGCCAGAGCGTCTAAGAAGAGAGGTTGTTTACATACTGGTGGAGCTATCAGCCGGGTTGCTAGCCGGAGGAAAATGGTACGTATTTTTTCATAATTCAATAGTTCTTTTTTCTTTGCTTTTTTTTTAGAAGTTCTTATTTTTAGATATTGATGATTTTATTATATGCAGGAAAAAGAATTGGCTAGATAGCTAACTCAGGAGTAGTATTTTAAGCACTTCTATGTAAAGAAGAATAAGAAGAACCCAACGGATGAAGATTGTTGGGTTGAGGAACGTGCAAAAGAGACACATGTAAGAACTTCATTCAAACTTACAATTTTTTTTAAACAATTAATGTTATTTACTTGCATCTTTTCATATTAAGTTTGAATAGTTTGATATATTTTAATTATTAATTACTAGTCTCAATTTAAATATAGGATAAGTATTTTCAAAAGGTTGATGAATACAGTAGTACTCGACCTCCTGAAAGTCAGGACACCCCACTTTCATAAGAAGAAGTTGAGCAGCTTTGGAAAGAGTGTGCAGGTGACCCGGTTAGAGGTTCAGTCTACGGTTTCCCTAGAAAGGCCTCCAATAAACCGAAGTCTTATTTGCACTGTGGATCCTCCTCCTCTAGCGTAGATGATAGAGATGAAATGCGGGCTACGATAGCTGCTATGAATAAAGAGCTTGTTGCTAATGCTGAGAGGGATAGGTTGAGGGATGAGAAGTTGCAGTCGCTTCAGTCCCAGCTAGATCGACTCTTATAGTCTGGGGTTCTTATCCCTCCATGTCCCGGTGATGAACGATGATGTGCGGCAGGTCGAGGCCCACTTCATGAGTCCACTACAGAGGATGAGGAAGAGGACGATGAGGAGTGATTAAACTTGTTTATATTTTAAGACTATTTCATATTTAGACATGTTTATGTATGAATACTTCTTTATGTTTATCTTTACACTTCTTAGACATATTTTGATGGTGTTCTGATCATATTTTAAATTGATTCGAATGGATTTTACTTTGATTTGAAATTGTGTAGCGTAAATATCATTATGATGTGTTGGCAGCTCTTTGAGCTGCTTTGGGTTGATGTTTTTGTGGATTTTGAGCAGGTGAAATTAAGAAATGCAGCTCAATACTGCTATTTTTTTTCAAGAAAACCGACCACAAGAGGTCGGTATGTTATGGTAAAATTATCAGAAAAATCGACCTCTTGTGGACGATTTTGGTAAAATTACCAGAATAACCATCCACAAATGGTCGGTTTTTTTAATAATTATTTTTATATATTTTATTAAAACCAACCAAAGTTAGTCGGTTTTGATAATTTTTTTAATTAATTTTATTAAAATCGTCCACATTTGGTCAGTTTTTTTAAATTTTCTTTTTTAATTAATTTTAATAACATCGACCAAATGTGAACGGTTTTTAAAATTCTCTTTTAATTAATTTTAATAAAACCGTCCACAGGTAAACGGTTTTTTTCTATATTCTTTTTTAATTAATTTTAATAAAACCGTCCACATGTATACTGTTTTATTAGTATTAATTAAAATAGAAAATTGAAAAAACTGTCCACCTTTAGTCTGTTTTTTCAATTTTTTTAATTAATTTAAAAAAAACTGTCTAGATGTGGACGATTTTATCAAAATTAATTTTAAAAAAATTTAAAAAACTGACCAAATGTGGACGATTTTTTCAATTTTCTCTTTTTATAATAAATTATCAAAATGATTTATTAGAAAATAAATTAAATACTTTATTTATATTATCAAAATAAAATTTTAACAAACCGACCAAAGTTGGTCGGTATTATTTTTTTTAAAAAAAGTCGCCTATTTTTTATAAACCGTCCAAATGAGGTCGGTAAAGAAAATCAGAAACAGACCACATTTGGACGGTTTAAATTACCTACCACCACTTTGCCGTCCAAACAAATTTGGATGGTTTTCGGTAGTTTTTTCAGGATTACCCACCACTTTTGGTCGGTTTTTGGTGGTGGGTAATCCTGTATTTTTTTGTAGTGATAGGTTTAAAAGTCTATTTTAGGTGGTGTTGGTTTAATTTTCTCATTAAATTTCCTACTAATACTTGAATTTCCAAAGGATTCTAATCCTATATAAATAAAATCACTTTCAACACTATTTGAAGGCTACGATAGTTATATGTTCTTTCAAAGAAAGACAATTACTTGCTTTGCTTTCTCCGGGTGATGTTAATTCCCTTTTATTTATTTTTGTATGATGCCTCTTCTTTCTTTAGACTTCTGATACAACATATTGGTTTTGTTATTCACATGTTTAATTTGTTTTTATCGTTATGCCCTTTACAATATTAGTGGCTTCACTTAGTTTTCTCGATGAGAATTACAAACCCAAATCCTTACGTATCTTATTATTATTATTACTTATTATTATTATTATTATTATTATTATTTGTCACGACCCATTTCTCAGGTCATGATGACACCTACAACCCCCCAGTAGGTGAACCAATCCCCGTAGCCCAGAACGATTAGTAATGGGCTACTACCTAACCAAAACACACAATAAGAAGAAACAAGCGAAAGCAGAATGTTAAGGTAGACAAAGCGGAAGCAAATAACCCGAATATATGCATAAAGAAAACTACACGAACCCCAAGACTTGGTATCGACAGTACAGAAGCCTCTAATAGAATACAAGTGCTAGAAGTAACAAAATACAATATAAATCTGTCTCCGAAAGTACAAGGAGCAACAGTACAACAGATGAGATGTAGACAAGCCCTGACTGTCAGGCGCTTACCCCAGTCTCGAACCTCCCAAAAGCTGCACGAGTCTCCAATGCGATAAACGGTGAAAACTCAACTAATATCTGCACCAGAATGATGCCGTAGTGTAGTATGAGCACCAAGACAATGGGTACTCAGTAGGCATCATCGGCCGACTGAGCGCATATAAGATATAAAAACAGTAATAAGCAGATAGCAAGACAACAGTCACTGAAGCAATAAATAAAGCACAAGGAGCTAGCATAGAAAATAGACAATCAAGAGTTATAAGTATACAATGCTAGCATAGAAGATATACAATCACAGAAACGCAGGTGAAAGAAAGAAGAACGCACCTGGAATCCTTGCAACAATAGTATATAAAAGGTGAGAGAGTTTAGAAAACATGGCAATATACTGGTAACCTCAAGTAAAAAGGAAGGAAGGAAGCAATTTCACATACTTAAGAAGGGATCAATATACTAAAGGAAAACATATTACGAATCCAACTTCAAAGATAATGAAACAGAGATCAACCTCGCAAGTATCAACCTAGGATGGAACAACTAAACCACAATAACCGAGAGTTACCACTCGAAATCATGCTATAGATTAGAATCAGGAACCCACAATCCACTCAGAAGACCACTCAATAGCCTCAATAATACAGGACTCACTAGTTCCTCAATACTCAAAGTCCAATAATTTGAGCCTCACAGGCTGAGAACCACTAAACCACCGAGAATCGGATGCAATGACAAGTTCTACAAAATGATAAAAGTACTATAATCTACCTACAGTCCCAACGGCCACCCATACAACTGAGGAACACAATCAAGTGAAAATAAACCCTCCAACCGCCTATACAACCGGAGCGTACACTGAACACACAGAAAACAATGGTGGAATTGGCATGCCAAATGCATGATAATGATGTGATGTGAAAGTAACTGGTATGTTCCCCCTCAGGTACCCTACGGGCCCATATAGAGGCGGGACCCATGGAAGGACTCTACCCGTGTACCTCTACTCTGCCGTACACCCCTCCTCCTGGCGCGTACGTCGTCCCGTAGCCAGTTGCCCAGGAATGGAAGGTCCATAGAGGTCTACCCCTCGACCATATAAAAAACTGCACAATCTCAAGTGTAGCTCAATACTCGATATCTCATAGTACATGCCCGGCTTCGACCCGGGTCTAAAATAGTAGTAGTAACCTCAAAAACCCATCACAGGGTGCCCGAAGTGTATTCGGGTCTAAATCAGTAATCAAGTCATAATAACCCTTATCAAGGGTGCCCAGAGTGTAGCCGGGTCTAAATGGGTAGTAAAACAACTCTAGCTCCCAGCCTCGCCGAGTCTAGTATAAGTATAAAAATTGGGGATCAAGTCATCATAATATCCTCTTTCCTCCAAGAGGTTTCGCATAAGCCAGATTCAAAACCCTTTCAAAGTCATAATACCGAAAATGGGCCCCTCGGGCCATGCAATGTTTAAAAAAACCAATTATAGTAGGCCCGAAGACAAATCCATAGTAAAACCTGCAGGGAAAAAGCTTTTTCATAGATGATATGCTCGCACACAAATATAAATTAGCCCAGCGGCTCACAAACATTTCCTATCAGCCCTGCACAGGCCCAACAACTACTCAGACGACATAACCAGCCTAAAAGGATATATCTATGTCCGAGACTCGCGAATATTCCCAATTAACCCACCATCTATGTTCCAGAGTCAATACAAGGCCACACAGGACCACAGGGGTAATGTACGATACTATGTGAATACTACAAATAACTTATGAAATAAACGGACAGAAAAGGCAGACAAGATCTGGGGTACCAACCTATAAAAACCCACCCAAGGATGCTAATTAATGCAGTTATAACCTATATACGCAGATTCTAGGTAGGGAAATCCATAACCTACCTGTCATTCGATGACTAGTTGCGGGAATGGCATCGTCCAGGCTCAAACTGCTCCAAGAAACTCCAAATCGTGAAACCACTATCAATACAATAATCTATATGTCAAAACAAGACTAACGATACTCATAATGCCATAAAATAGCTGGGTCAAAATTCGGGTTACAAATGGGCCCGTGGACCCCGCAACCCAAAACCAGAAACCAAAAACACCAAAGTGTTCTTTAACATCCCGTGGGCACATACTCAAAAATTGAGCAGAAACGAATATGAAATGGGGCCCCAAAATAGCCCACCCACTTAAGGAATTAAGAGATATTAAATGGAGAAAATAGAGATTAAACGAGTTACTTACCCGCTTTAGAAGTCCAAAAATGAGCTAGGATCGACGAACTAATGCCCTCCCATCAATTGGAGTCATCAATGGAGGGATATGGAAGCTTTGGGGATTTAAGCTATGGAGGTTCGGACTTTGGAAGAATTGGGAAATGAAGAAGAAAGAAGGGGAAATACCAATTTTAAGCTGACTGCCTTGGCTTTCGCAAACGCGGCCAAGGCATCGCCTTCGCGAAGAACAAAAAGGGAGGCTGGCCAAATGCCCTTTGCGAATGCGGCGAAGGCCCGTGAACGCTAAGAACAAAGTTGGGGAGGCTGGAAAATGGCCTTCGTGAATGCGGCCAGCCCTCCGCGAACGCGAAGAACAAATATGAGGTGGTTGGAAATTGGCTTTCGCGAACGCGGCCACCCCCTCACGAACGCGATGAACAAAAGGGCCCATGACAGCAATCAGCTGTCAAGGCAGATTTTTCACACTTTGGGTCCCCGAAAATGCATCCGGGATCTCGCGAACACAAATGACCTAAGCTATTCAACTAAAAACGGCGTTCCAGATCCAATAGAATTGACAAAAATCCCATTGGAGGTCGATTTAATGAAAATGGGGGCCCACACCCAAAATCAATCTTTAGCCAACTATTTCTAAAATGAAACCCAATGGACGAAATCAAGTCCGGAAGCCTCGAGACCCGAACAAATGGTCCCTCTAGCCTAAACTCAACATTTCGGAGCTAACGACATTGACAAAATTTTAATCTGAGGTCGTCCTCTCCAAATGTTGATCAAAGTCAACCAAACAAGCCCAACTGGCTTGAAAACACAGAATCAGAGAGAATTCCAAGCTGAAAAGCTCCCGGATCCCGACCAAAGGTCTCTCTAGACAAAGGTCCACGCTCCGGAGCTAATGGAACTGTCGGAATTAGATTCCGAGCATGTTTACTAAGAATGTTGACTAAAGTCAACTATGTCAAAAGCCTAAAGCTCTAAAACCATGAATGGACAAAAAGACCAAACAAATGGTCCGGGCACCGAACTACCAATCCCAGTAAGCCATAAATGACTTAGAGCCGCTACAGGCAAGCTCTAACAGTTCAAGAAAGGCGAACACGCATAAATGACTGGAAGAGTCATTACATTATTTTTGCAAGTTGTTTCTCTAAAATTTTATTTCATGAATGCAAGAAGTCAAATCTATACGTTATTATTGCAAGTTGTCTCTCTAAAATATTATTTCATGAAAGAAGTCAAATCCTTACGTATTCTCGTGTTTCTCTTTCAGTTGAAAACTTCGGATCGTTATCTTTTCTGTTTTTATTTATTTCATTCTCTCTTAAGTTTTTTTTACTATTTTTCTTAATTAATTGTCATTTGATTATTATCCTGATACTTAGGATTTTGAAATTAATTAAAATTCTTATGTGATTTAGGTAAGAAATTGTAATATTTAACACTTCTAAATCAATTAGAATTTTATCTTATATAAGAAATTCATAGGAATCCTAAATAAAAACTAACTTTTTTTGGCAAAACAAAAACTACCATAGAAATTTTCTTTTGGGAAAATAAAAAAATTGCCATATTTTAAAAAAATAAAAAACTAATAAAAATTGCCTTATTTTAGCAAACTAGACATGTTGTAGTAGGAGTCCTATGAATTCTTATTGGAAAATTTTAAAACCCTACAGATATGGGTTGTAACTCTGCCTGAACAACCACCTCCAACGATCGATCATCTTCTCTATTAGCCAAATAGGTATTCCGAAATTATTACTATTATCCTTCCATCTACTTTCACAGTTAAAAGCTCGGCAAAATTGTTCTCCCTGTATTTGAATTGTAAGTTTCCGTCTACAACAACAACAAATATAATTGTAAAATTCATATATTGATTTAGAGTTAATATCCCAAAAGGTCATTGAACTATGTGAAATTATTTAGCATATCTGAAGCTGAAGTTGAATCTGATATCCTTCAAGTATTCTATACGCTCTTCTGTACATGTTTTTGTCATTGTGCTTAGGTCAAATTTAAAATTGAGACTCCTTAATTCTTAAATATTAATGTAGGTTTCTATCATCAAACATGCCAATGAGAATGCCGAAGCTGGATGGAAAGTTGCATTCAACCCTCAATTATCGAATTTGACTGTGAGACCATCATATAGCTAAAGAATTTAACTTCTAAACGCTGACAATGTAAAGTAAAGTTAACTACCGATAACTTCATATAAAAAGTGGTATTAATAACCTTGAAAATAATGCAACTTATTAATCAATAACAATTGCATTTTATTTTAGTGGGTTGTCTCATACTTACCCATTCAATTTTATAGCTATACACCGAAAAATGCATTTATAATTATGTCCATATATATATATTTGGTTGTCACAGGTTTCTCAATTTAAGCGCCTTCTTGTAGTTATGCCTGCAAGAGAAGGTGATATTAGAGGGAATTTCTGTTCTAACTCATCCAAAACTTAAGGAGTTACCAAAAGAGTTTGATGCACGAAAGGCTTGGTCTCAATGAAGCACAATTGGAAGAATTTTGGGTTAGTTACTTCACGAAGGAGGTGATTACCTTAAAGAAAAATTACTACACGAAGTCACAATTATACGCTTCACATGAATCTTCCTTCTCCTGCACAAGAATATCAAAGAATCAATCAATAATGATTTGTGTAGATTTATTCATAAAAAAAGCTATCAATATTAATTCTCCATGTATATTCTTCTCTATTCAATTATTCTTCTAAAAGGGTAGTTGGTCAATCGTACCAGCAAGTCGAATCTTTCATTAGTCTAGAGATGTCAAAGATCTCCTCCATGTTGAGGTCCTCGGAAGTCATATTATCATACAATGATCATTTAAATCCATGTAGAAGATAAGATAAGGTAGCTTGAACCACTTTAAGCCCCAAGTTGTAGCCTGGACACAAATCATCCTTTGACATCGGACCAATGGACTTCCCGAGAAACATGTCAAGTTTGAACGCCTCAACCTCGTCCCGCAATGTAATCAATGAAAATATGTCACTTTTATAAATTAGTTAAATATAAAATAATAATAGTGATGAAAGAAATTAGAAATAAAAAAATGACTATAATATGATGTTAAATGTTAAATTGGTAAAATATAAATTTAAAGTGACAAAGATGCAAAAGTAAAAAACAAACTATATCTCAATGAATTTAAACCGTAAATTAAATTTATCATTAATCCTATTTAGTAATGAATTATAAAAAAGAAAATTTGCTACGAGTAGTTTAGCTAAGTCCAACTTTTTTTCTATAATATTTGTTATCAAATAAGGTACACGCTTTGATCACGCGCAAAATGCGTACACTAAATTAGTGTGTGTGTGTGTGTGTGTGTATATATATATATATATATATATATATATATATATATATATATATATATATATATATATAGTGATGGTATCATTACGGTTTAATTGAAAGATTGAAGTAAACATCAATGATACCATGTCAGTATATAGATATACTGTGATGGTATCATGGTGGTCTCACTAAAGGATCGAAGCAGACATCTATGATATCAATCCTTCAGTTAGACCTCCATGATATCATCATAATATATATATATATATATATATATATATATATATATATATATATATATATATATACTAGATACAATCGCCCGTGCAAGCATGGACCCAATATATGTTACTTTTTATGTTTCAATTTATGTCATATAGATGAATTTAAAAAGTCAAAATTTATTTGTTTGATTTTAAATATTTTAAATTATTAATTATTATAATTTATAGTATTTTCGACATAATTTTCAGATAATATATGTTATTTTCTCTTTCCCAATTTGTGTAGCGCATTTGGAGAGTCAACCAAATATTTTATATAGTTTTTAGATATTATAAATTGTTAATTATTCTGATTTATATAGTACTTTCTACATAATATTTAAATAATATATGTTACTCCCTCTGCTCCAGTTTATGTGGCGTTGATAGAATTTTGAGAATCAATCAGATTTTTTATGTTCTTAAAATATTTTAAATTATTAATTATCGTAATTTATAATACTTTTTACAGTATTTTCATGTTACCTCCTCTGTCCCAATTTATATGGCACCGATAAATTTTGAGACAATCAAAACTTTTAAATATTTTAAATTATTAATTATTATGATTTATATTACTTGTTACACATTTTTCAAACATATAAATTATTGAAAAGACTTTTTTAGTTAATGTAATTCTACAAAAGAAGAAGGGCAAAATGGTTAATTTTTTGTCTGACCCAAAAAGTTAAAACAAATTATTATGATTTTAAATATTTTAAGTTATTAATTATTGTGATTTATAGTACTCGTCACATAATTTTTAAATAACATATGTTATTTATAGTACTGTCCCAATTTATGTGGCGCCGATGAAATTTAGAGAGTCAATCAAATTTTTTATATAGTTTTAAGTTATTAATTATTGTAATTTATAGTACTTTCAACATATTTTTTAAATAATATATGTTACTTCTTCTCCTCTAATTTATATAGTGGTGATAGAATTTTGAGAATCAACCAATTTTTTAATGTCTTTTAAATATTTTAAGTTGTTAATTATCTTGATTTATAGTACTTTTTACGTCATTTGCATGTTACTCCTCTGTCCCAATTTATGTTCCACTGATAAATTTTAAAAGCCAATTAAATTTTATATATAAATTTTTTAAATATTTTAAATTGTTAATTATTATGATTTATAGTAGTTATTATAAGTAATTTTGAATATATAAATTATTAAAAAGACTATATTACTATTAATAATACAATATTATTATTATTATTATTTATTAGTTAGTAATAAGAGGGAATGAGAGAAGCAAATTGGTCATTTTGACGACTGACCCTAAGCTCCTCTCCCATTCTCTCTTATTAATAGTAGTAATATTATGATGATATCATGGAGGTCTAACTGAAGGATTGAATTAGACATCAATGATCCCATGAAATTATATAAATATACCGTGATGATATCGTAGAGGGTATAAGGAGTATCTCATTGAAGGATGATATTATACTAGTTTCTAGATATACTGTGATGGTATCATTATGGACTGAGGCACACCCCAATGATATCATATCTCTCTCTTTCTTTCTATGTAATGACCCTCCCAGTCATTTACGCGTGTTCACCTTTCTTGTACCGTTAGAGCTTGTCTGTAGTGGTCCCAAGTCATTTATGGCTTGTTGGGACTGGTAGTTCGGTGCCCGAGCCATTTGTTTTGTCTTTTTGGCCGTTCCTTGTTTTAGAACTTTAGGCTTTTGAAATTATCAACTTCAGTCAACATTCTTAGTAAACGTGCTCAAAATCAAATTCTGACAGTTCTGTTAGCTCTGAAGCATGGACTTTGGTCTAGTGGGACCTTTGGTTGAGATCCAGGAGCTTTTCAGCTTGGAATTCTCTCTCATTCTGTGTTTTTAGGCAAGTTGGGCTTGTTTGGTTGACTTTGGTCAACATTCAGACAAGACGGCCTTGGATGGAAATTCCGTCAGTGATGTTAGCTCCGGAATGTTGAGTTTGTGTTAGGAAGTTTGTTGGTTCGGGTCCCAGGTGAGCCGAGCTCATTTCGTATGTTCGGTTGGCGTTAATTAGTATTGACTTGGTCAACATTACTCCGAGATGACCTCGTATGGAAGTTTTATCAACTCCATCGAGTCCGGAATGTTGTTTCCACTCTGTTAGCATTATTAGTTTGTGAATATCGGTTTTCGATTGTGCCCGGAATGCCCCATTAAGTTTTTCAAAAGTTGCAGATTTTGCTGTTGCAGGTGCAAGCCTCAGGCCTTAATCACGATCGCGATCCCTTTTCCTCGCGATCACGATGAAGCACCTGGTCCCTTTCTCTTCGCGATCGCGATGTCCCTTACACCGACCGCGATGAAGCTTCTCATCTTTGTTCTTCGCAACTATGTGACTAGTCCTCGCGATCATGATGGTCTAGCCAATGTGGTCCTCACGACCGACCCTAAGCTCCTCTCCCATTCTCTCTTATTAATAGTAGTAATATTATGATGATATCATGGAGGTCTAACTGAAGGATTGAATTAGACATCAATGATCCCATGAAATTATATAAATATACCGTGATGATATCGTAGAGGGTATAAGGAGTATCTCATTGAAGGATGATATTATACTAGTTTCTAGATATACTGTGATGGTATCATTATGGACTGAGGCACACCCCAATGATATCATATCTCTCTCTTTCTTTCTATGTAATGACCCTCCCAGTCATTTACGCGTGTTCACCTTTCTTGTACCGTTAGAGCTTGTCTGTAGTGGTCCCAAGTCATTTATGGCTTGTTGGGACTGGTAGTTCGGTGCCCGAGCCATTTGTTTTGTCTTTTTGGCCGTTCCTTGTTTTAGAACTTTAGGCTTTTGAAATTATCAACTTCAGTCAACATTCTTAGTAAACGTGCTCAAAATCAAATTCTGACAGTTCTGTTAGCTCTGAAGCATGGACTTTGGTCTAGTGGGACCTTTGGTTGAGATCCAGGAGCTTTTCAGCTTGGAATTCTCTCTCATTCTGTGTTTTTAGGCAAGTTGGGCTTGTTTGGTTGACTTTGGTCAACATTCAGACAAGACGACCTTGGATGGAAATTCCGTCAGTGATGTTAGCTCCGGAATGTTGAGTTTGTGTTAGGAAGTTTGTTGGTTCGGGTCCCAGGTGAGCCGAGCTCATTTCGTATGTTCGGTTGGCGTTAATTAGTATTGACTTGGTCAACATTACTCCGAGATGACCTCGTATGGAAGTTTTATCAACTCCATCGAGTCCGGAATGTTGTTTCCACTCTGTTAGCATTATTAGTTTGTGAATATCGGTTTCCGATTGTGCCCGGAATGCCCCATTAAGTTTTTCAAAAGTTGCAGATTTTGCTGTTGCAGGTGCAAGCCTCAGGCCTTAATCACGATCGCGATCCCTTTTCCTCGCGATCACGATGAAGCACCTGGTCCCTTTCTCTTCGCGATCGCGATGTCCCTTACACCGACCGCGATGAAGCTTCTCATCTTTGTTCTTCGCAACTACGTGACTAGTCCTCGCGATCATGATGGTCTAGCCAATGTGGTCCTCACGACCGCAAGGGGTCCCTTCACGATCATGATGAACGACCCCTAGGTAGTATGTAAGTCCCCAACATTGTCTTCTTCACTCTATAAACTGATTTCTCCATTGATAATAGCTCCAAGCTTGCCTAAGCACTATTTTGACTCAATTCTTGGTGTTGGGGTGCAAATTTCTTGGCCTTGATCGTTCCTCCATCATTATTGGTGAGTTTTATCCATTTAAATCCGTTAAATTCATCCCCTTTGATTCTTAATTTATTCTTGAAGTGGCTGGCTATTTTGAGCCATTTTTCTAGGTTAAATTTCTTCATATTCTGAGCATGCACACTTAGGAGTGTGGTGATCATGGTGCGCTCTTCTATTTTTGGTTTTGGGTTACGAGTCCCACGATCCCAGGGGTGACCCGAATTTTGACTCACCTATTTCTATAGCATTATGTGTATCATTAGACTTGCTCTGATATGTAAATTATTGTGTTGATAGTGTTTTTGCAAATTAGAGCTTCCCGAAGCAGTTCGAGCCTGGACAATGTCGTTCCCGCAGCTAATCATCGGATGACAGGTAGGTTATGGCTTTCCCTACCTAGACTCTGTGTATATGGGCTATAACTTCATTAATTAGCATCCTTGGGTGGGTTGTTATAGGTTGGTACCTCAGACCTTGTCCGCCTTTTCTATCCGTTTATTTTATACGTTGATTGTAGTATTCGTATCAATATTGTATATTACCCTTGTGGTCCTGTGTGGCCTTGTATTGACTCTGAAACATAGACAATGGGTTATTTGAGAATGTCCACGAGTCTCGGATGTAGATATATCCTTTTAGGCTAGTTATTATCTGTTGTAGAGCTGAGAGCCTGTGCAGGGCCGGTGGAATTGTTTGTGAGCCGTTGGGCTATCCTTTTATTTGTGAGCATATCATTATGCAAAGGTTTTCTGTATGTTTTACTACTGATTTGGCTTCAGGCCGACTATAAATGGTTTTTTCTAAACTTTGCATGGCCCCGAGGGCCCGTTTTCGGTACATGACTTGGAAAGGACTTTTAAATTGAATTTTATAAAACCTCTCGGAGTAGAGGGGATATTACAGTGATTTGATTACTGGTCTACACTCTGATACTAGGCTCGGCTGGGCCGTAGTGCTAGACATTATTTTCTATGGATTTAGACCTGGATACTAGCCGAGCACCATGTTTAGGGATTTTGGTACTTGATTTCTGTTTTAGACCCGGATACGCTCTGATCACCCTCGATGAGGGATTTTAAGACATGACTACTGCTTTAGACCCTAGTACGCTCTGGGCACCCTTGATGAGGGTTATTGAGATTACTATTATTGATTTAGACTCGGATCGAATCCGGGCATGTATTATGAGATCTCAACTGTTGAGATATATTGAGTTTTATCTTAGTATGTGGTCTATGAGTAGACCTCCATGGACCCTACCATTTTGAACCAAGTGCTACAGACAGATGGTGACCGGAGGGAGGGGATGTATGGTGTAGAAGAGGTACTCGCGAGAAGTCCTTCCATGGATCCCGCCTTTATTGGACCTTTGGGGAACCGTAGGTGGTAATATACAACACTTCAATCACACTTGGTTACAGATTCATCATATCACATGATCATGCATATTTCACTCGGATTCCACCCTTGTTTGATGTGTGTTCAGTGTATGCTCCGGTTATATGGGCGGTCGGAGGGTTTGTTTTCACTTGATTGCGTTTCTCAGTTGTATGGATGGCCGTTGGTAGATTATATTACTCCTGTCATCTCATAGACCTAGTTGTGGTCCTTGGTTCTTGTGGATTGGTAAGTTTTTAGCCTGTTGAGGCTCCGAGTTTGGGCTTGAGTATTAAGGGGGCTAGTGAGTCTTATATTATTGAGGCACTATTGAGTAGTCTTCTGAGCGGATTGTAGGTTCCTGATTCTATTCTTTAGCATAATTTTGAGTGGTAACTCCTTGTTTTTGTGGCTTAGTTATTCCATCTTAGGTTTGTATTTGTAAGGTTGATCTCCGTCTTTGCTTCTTGAAGGTGAATTTGTAACATGATTTCCTTATGTATGTTGATCCTATCTTTAGTATGTTAAACTGCTTTTCTTCTTTCCCTTTTATTTGAGGTTACCGGTATACCGCCATGTTTATAAACTCTCTTCTTCTTATACTATTGTTCCAAGGATTCCAGGTGCATTCTTCTTCCTTACACCTGTATTTTGTGTTATGTATATCTTCTGTGCTAGCATTGTATGCTTATAACTCTTGGTTGTCTATTCTCCGTGCTAGTTCCTTATGCTTCAGTGACTTCTTTCTTCCTATCTGCTATTTACTATTTTTATATCTTATATGCGCTCAGTCGGCTGATGATGCCTACTAGATACTCGTTGCTTAGCAATTGGTGCTCATACTACACTTCTGCATCTTTCTGGTGCAGATATTAGTTGAGCTTTCACCGTTGATTGTGTTGGAGACTTGTGCAGCTTTTGGTCATTCGAGACTAGGGTGAGCGCCTGACCGGGGGCTTGACCACATCTCATATGTTGTAGTGTTACTATTTGTATATTCGGAGACAGTTGTACTTATCTTTTTGTTACTTCTAGCACTTGTATTCTATTAGAAGCTTCTGTACTATCGATACTAAGTCTTAGAGTTGGTGTAGTTTCATTTTGTATATATTCGGGTTAATTGCTTTCGCTTTGTCTATCTTTATATTCTGCTTTCACTTATTTCTTCTTATTGTGCGTATTGGTTAGGTAGTAGCCCATTACTAATAGTTTCGGGTTACGGGAATTAGTTCACCTACTGAGGGGTTGTAGATGCCATCATGACCTGAGAAATCGGGTCGTAACAGCTTGGTATCAGAGCTCTAGGTTCACCTGTGTTATGGTACAGAAGTAAGTGTTTATGTAGAGTCTCGTGGATTTGTACAATGACTCCGTATCTTATCTTCGGGAGGCTACAGGGTATTGTTAGGAAAAGTTTTGTCTTCTTGGCTCCTTATTGTGCATTCCTGGCTCTATTAACTTCTAAACTTTGATTGTTTCATTCTTTCTCAGATGCCTAAGACGAGTTTGACAATGATTGGTGTCGAGGCTTCTGTGCCTATTGCTTCACTGCTTCTGTCAGTGCCAAGACTTCAGAGTGAGAGTTTACCACATCAGATAAGGGGTGTGTGGCCAACCCAGCCTTCGATTGGATTTATAGCAACCCAGTTCTTCAGGACACCGTGGTTAGGACTCTGAGTCCTCTGGTGGGTGTTTCAGTACCCGGTTCTATGAGTGGTGCTTGAGTTAGGGTTGAGCTTCCAGTTCTTCAGCAGGGTTGTATCTCGGTATTAGACTATGACGCAAGATTTTATGAGATGGTTAGGCATACTGCTAGGACTGTTCCATCAGAGTTTGATAGGGTTCAGAGCTTTGTTGGAGGTTTGATTTCACTACTCTATTTGGCGACCGAGTATTTGGTTACAGTTGGGATGACCTTCCTTCAAGTAGTGGATCATGCTTGGGTTATTGAGGGTTTGTGTCATGAGGCTTATGGGGGTAGTGCTAAGAGACATCATGGCCAGGATGGTTTCTGAGGTTCCCAGACTCGAGGTAGGAATTTCTCCACCAGAGATAGGTTTCATTTCTTCTTATCTAGCGGGCCAGTTTGTTGCTCCATAGGTCCCAGGGGATAGCGACATAGGGTATGTTGAGCTTAGTGGTCATGGTATAGGTAAGACTTTTTGAGGTTTGCATTCAGGTTGTGTGGGCCGTGGTGGCTGGTCAGGTTCATCGAGATCTTTCCATCTGGCTTTATTTTATAAGTTTTGCTTCTAGTGCGGTGAACGTGGCCATTGTGTTAGGGATTGCTCCACAATCACACGTTCCAATTGGCGTAGTTGTTATGATTGTGGGGCGATTGGTCACTATTTTAGAGATTGTCCACGGTGAGGGATGGTTGAGCTTTCAGCTTTGACTACTCAGTCTAGAGTTAGATCTCGTTAGTTTGATGCCCCTCTTGGTGGTCCAGTGGTAGAGGTTCCTGATATCGTTGCTCCAGGTTAGGCTTTTGCTACCTTCGACTTATGATAGTCTTGTTCGCGTTGCTATTCTTTCCCTTCTATCATTTATTTGCTTATATGCCTACCTGCTACTTGTTTAGTTGTTTGACTACCTGAGTGTAGTGTTTATGCATTATTTTCTTGGTAGTTTATTCCTTAGTAGTGGATGGGGTGAGTTATCCTTGATAGGTGTTTACCCGTAGTTGTAGCTCTTGGGTAGTTCTTGTTAGTCTCCTTTCTGGTTGGGTTTATTTCCTGTTCCATTGTGGCTCTAGACTTGTGTTAAGTCTTCCTTGTTGAGCGTTCTTAGATGGTTGTTACCTAGGTGGTTGTCTAGCATTACTAGAAGTTCTTGTGTTAGTTTGGTGTTACCGGTGGTTGTGCCAGAATTTGAGCCCTCATGTTGAGTTGAGAGGTATTGGTTATGCTAGTGAGCGTGGTTTGGTTTTCTCGGGTGCTTAGAGTCGACCCCCTTTGGTTTGGTTGGTTTAGGAGGTTGGCAGGTATGTGGGTTGTTCCCATAGAGTCCTTCAGTTTCTTATCCGGTTGGGTTGTCTTATTGTTTTCCCCAGTTCCAGTTGGAGTGATTTTTTATCATAATTCTCTGGTTGAGCTTTCGATTGTGGCATCATGGTTGTGTTGAAATCGTAGCAGTTTGGGTAAGTTGGGCATCCGGCCCATTCTTCTCCTGCCTTGTTAAGTTTTGACAAATGTAAGTTTGGGAGCTAAGGGAATGACTCCAGGTTCTTATTTGAAAAAGAATTTATAAGGTTCAGTATATGCTAAGGAAAGGTTTTGTTTAGTTGAAGAAGGAGGGAGATGACTCCTTGTTCGTGCTTGTGTGTTCTAATAGCTGACTTATGTGATGACTGAGAGATTGCTTTGGGTTATGGGTTAGTGACTTGATTTGACTGACAACAGATTGCAATGGTTTTTCCTTTGATTGGTTTGAGATTTCAGTAGCAGCGGCGGTTTTGGCAACTTGTATATTCAAGCTTAGTTGGCTTCGGTTCCTAAGGGTTCATTGGCAGCATATGGGTTCGACAGAGGCGGTGGTTAGTAAATCGGGATTGGGTTTCAAAAGCATGGGCTAGAAAACTACTCTGGATAGTTCATGGTTGGTTCTTTCAGTTGCAGCTTCTTGGTTTGGAAGGCGTTGAGTTTGGATAGCTTAGCTTACCTATTTTCCATTATGGGTTGACAGTTGGCCTTGGACACCTAGTCCTTGGCTAACCTTTGAGTTAGGATGGACATTCCGGATATCAGTGGTGTTCTAGATAGTACGAGGTTTCTTCTACCATGGTTGGATAGACTCAGCGGTGTAAGTTTGAGATTTAGTAGTGGCATATGCTATATGTGATCAATTTGTGCGAGTTGAGGCTAGCGAGGCTATTTTAAGTTCTAATGGTACTTTGAGATTGATCATCGTCTTTGTTACCGAGAGTTTGAAATACTTGTTTAGTTGGGTCTACAAGGGTTGTCTTTTATATGAGGTTCCCGTGTTGGTTAGACTCGGCCAGTATGGGTTAGAAGTTTGGTATATTGTGTGCTTCGAGATGGTTATTTTATGTGTTGATACAGTAGATGGATTGATTTGAGCCAAAGGGATGAGCTGAAGGTCTATAAGAGGATTTCTATGGCTAGATGGCAACTTTGAACCCCAGGCACCTTTTTCTTTGCCTTTGGGGTGTTTTGACTTGATATTCATGGCATGGTGGACTTCTTCCTGAGGTGAGATTTGTAAGGTGAATTCAAATCTGAGTGGTGTTTGAGTATTCTTAGAGTTTGGAGCTTAGCTGGTGATTTCAGACTTCGTGGTAGGTTTACCACACTCCTTGCAAGATCTTGGTTCTAGTTTGGGTCTGTTGGGCAGATTTTCCTGGTGCCTTCGTATTCAGTTGATTCAGATTGAGTCTGGTTCAGCAAGGTTGATTTCGTTCTATAGTTTGGAAGTTTCTCCGTCAACACAGGGTATTCATACATGCCTTTCCTAACTTAGATGTGCAAGCTTTAGTCGGGTTCAGATGTGTTATTCAGTTGGGTTTTGTTATCGGGTTTGAAGTTAGCAGAGGTATTCGTTCGTTAGTCGGTGGTCAGTTGGGGTAAAACTACTACAGTTTTCGAGTATGTGCTTTGGGTTAGTGTTTTGGATGTCAAAGGATAGTAGGTTATATATTGGCTTGGAAGAAGTTTGAGTGAAAAGGATGGCTTCGTTCATAGTGAAGTATTAGCGGGGACTATGGATCTCCGGTGTGTCAATTGATGCTTCGAGGGTGGTTTGAGTGTGCGACTTACATAAAGCTTCCTGTTCGTGGTGCACAAGGATTCAGTTCAGAATAAAAAGGTTTTACAGATCAGCGGGTTCATGAGCTAGAATTTTGGGTGATGGCTTTTTTCTAAAAAACCTGGTTGTGGTTTCAAAGATTCAACTTCTGTGTGTTGGTCGCCTTTCTTCTCGGTTCGGTGTTGTGTCAGTGCCTTCCGATTGAGATTCTCGAGGTTCAGTTTGGGTTGTCAGTTCTTTGGTGTTTTGGAGTTTGAGTTTGGATTCTGACTTGGCTAGTAAGGAGTTTAGGCTTGGTTTCCTTCCTTGGTTGTGTTCTGTTGGGTGCCGTCCGATCGAGGAGGCTACCCGGGTTTTCCGAGAGAGAACTGCAGGTTTTGTATCCACTGTTCTTTTAATATCTAGTCTTTCCTTCTTTCTTGACTTTCGGGGATGCAAGTCTTTTTAGTAGTGGGTGGTAATAACCCTCCCGGTCATTTAAGCTTGTTCGCCTTTCTTGTACCATTAGAGCTTTCATGTAATGGCCTCAAGTCATTTATTGCTTACTGAGACCGGTAGTTCGGTGACCGGCCATTTGTTTGGTCTTTTTGGCCGTTCCTTGTTTTAGAACTTTAGGCTTTTGAAATTGTCGACTTCAGTCAATATTCTTGGTGAACATGCTCGGAATCGAATTCTGACAGTTCCTTTAGCTCTGAAGCATGGACTTTGGTCTAGTAGGACCTTTGGTCAGGATCCGAGAGCTTTCCAACTTGGAATTCTCTCTCATTCTGTTTTTTCAGGTCAGTTGGGCTTGTTTGATTGACTTTGGTAAACATTCGGAGAAGACGACCTCGGATGGAAATTATGTCAGCGTTGTTAGCTCAAAAATATCATGTTTGTGTTAGGTATTGGTTGGTTTGGGTCCCGGGTGAGCCGATCTCATTTCGGATGTTTGGTTGGCGTCAGTTAGTGTTGACTTGGGTCAACATTCCTCCGAGCAGACCTCGTATGGAAGTTTTGTTGACTCTGTTGAGTCCAGAACGTTGTTTCCACTTTGTTAGCATTATTAGTTTGTGAATATCAATTTTTGATTGTGCCCAGAATGCCCCATTGAGTTTTTCAAAAGTTGCAGATTTTTCTATTGCAGGTGCAGGCCTCAGGCCTTAATCGCGATCGCGATCCTTTTTCCTCGCGATCGCGATGAAGCACCTGGTCCCTTGCTCTTCGCGATCGCGATGTCCCTTGTCGCGACCGCGATGAAGCTTCTCCCCCTTTATTCTCCATGATCGCGTGGCTAGTCTTTGCGATCGTGATGGTCTAGCCAGCGTGGTCCTTGCGACTGCGAGGGGTCCCTTCGCGATCGCGATGAAGGACCCCTACGCTGTATATAAGCCCCCAACTTCGTCTTCTTCACTCTATAAATTGTTTTTCCATTGATAATAGCTCCAAGCTCGTCTAAGCACTGTTTTGACTCAATTCTTGGTGTTGGGGTGCAAATTTCTTGGCCTTGATCGTTCGTCCATCATATATTGGTGAGTTTTATCCGCTTAAATCCGTTAAATTCATCCCCTTTGATTCTTAATTTGTTCTTGAAGTGGCTAGCTATTTTGAGTCATTTCCCTTGGTTAAATTTCTTCAAATTCTGAGCATGCACACTTAGGAGTGTGGTGATCATGGTGCGCTCTTCCATTTTCGGTTTTGGGTTGCGGGGCCCATGGACCCACCGGTAACCTAAATTTTGACCCAACTATTTCTATAGCATTATGGGTATCGTTAGACTTGCTTTGATGTATAGATTATTGTGTTAATAGTGTTTTTGTGAATTGGAGCTTCCCGGAGCAGTTCGAGCCTGGACAACGTCGTTCCCGCAACTAGTCATCGGATGATACGTAGGTTATGGCTTTCCCTACCTAGACTCTGCGTATATCGACTATAACTGGATTAATTAGCATCCTTGGGTGGGTTGTTATAGGTTGGTACCCCAGACCTTGTCCGACTTTTCTGTCCGTTTATTTCATACGTTGATTGTAGTATTCGTATCAGTATTGTATATTACCCTTGTGGTCCTGTGTGGCCTTGTATTGACTCTGAAACATAGATGATGGGTTATTTGGGAATGTCCACGAGTCTCAGACATAGAGATATCTTTTTAGTCTGGTTATTATCTGTTGTAGAGTTGAGAGACTGTGCAGGGCCGGTAGGAATTTTTTGTGAGCCATTGGGCTATCCTTTTATTTGCGAGCATATCATTCATGCAAATGTTTTTTGCATGTTTTACTATTGATTTGGCTTTGGGCCGACTATAAATAGTTTTTTCTAAACTTTGCATGACCTCGGGGCCCATTTTTGGTACATGACTTGGAAAGGACTTTTAAATTGACTTTTATGAAACCTCTCAGAGTAGAGGGAATATTACGAAGATTTGATTACTGGTCTCCACTCTGATACTAGGCTCGGTTGGGCCATAGTGCTAGACATTATTTTCTATGGATTTAGACCCGGATACGAGCCGGGCACCCTGTTTTGTGATTTTGGTACTTGATTTATGTTTTAGACTCGGATACGCTCCGGGAACCCTCGATGAGGGTTATTGAGAATGACTACTTCTTTAGATCCGGATACGCTCTGGGCATCCTTGATGAGGGTTATTGAGATTACTACTATTGATTTAGACTCGAATCGAATCTGGGCACATACTATGTGGTCCTGACTGTTGAGATATATTGAGTTTCGTATTAGTATGTAGTTTACAAGTAGACCTCCATGGACCCTACCATTCCAGACCAAGTGCTACAGACCGATGGTGATCGGAGGGAGGGGATGTACAATGTAGGAGAGGTACTCGGGAGAAGTCCTTCCATGGATCCCGCCTTTATTGGACTTTTGGGGCATCAGAGGGGGTAACATACAACACTTTGATCACACTTGGTTACAGATTCATCATATCACATCATCATGCATATTTCACTTGGATTCCACCCTTGTTTGCTATGTGTTCAGTGTACGCTCCGATTATATGGGCGGCCAGAGGGTTTGTTTTCACTTGATTGTGTTCCTCGGTTTTATGGGCGGCCATTGGTACTGTAGGTAGATTACATTACTCCTGTCATCTCATATACCTAGTTGTGGTCCTTGGTTTTTGTGGATTGGTAAGTTTTTAGCCTGTTGAGGCTCCGAGTTTGGGTTTGAGTATTGAGGGAGCTAGTGAGTCCTATATTATTGAGGCACTATTGAGTGGTCTTCTGAGCGGATTGTGGATTCCTGATTCTATTCTTTAGCATAATTTTGAGTGGTAACTCTTGGTTCTTGTGGCTTAGTTATTCCATCTTAGGTTTGTACTTGTAAGGTTGATCTCCGTCTTTGCTTCTTGAAGTTGAATTTGTAATATGATTTCCTTATGTTTGTTGATCCTATCTTGAGTATGTTAAACTGCTTTCCTTCTTTCCCTTTTATTTGAGGTTACCAGTATACCACCATATTTCTAAACACTCTCCTTCTTATATTATTGTTGCAAGAATTCCAGGTGCGTTCTTCTTCCTTACACCTGTGTTTCTATATTATGTATATCTTCTGTGCTAGCACTGTATGCTTATAACTCTTGATTGTCTATTCTACAAGCTAGTTCTTTCTGCTTTCTCTATTGCTTCGGTGAATTCTTTCTTGCTATCTGCTATTTACTATTTTTATATATTATATGCACTCATTCGGCCGATAATACCTACTGAGTACCCGTTATCTTGGTGCTCATACTACACTTCTGCACTTTTTGGTGCAGATATTAGTTGAGTTTACGCCGTTGATCGCGTCGGAGACTCGTGTAGCTTTTGGACATCCGAGACTAGGGTGAGCGCCTGACGATTGGGGCTTGATCATATCTCATCTGTTGTACTGTTACTCTTTGTATATTCGGAGATAGTTGTACTTATCTTTTTGTTACTTCTAGCACTTGTATTCTATTAGAAGCTTCTGTTCCATCGATACCAAGTCTTGGAGTTGGTGTAGTTTCATTTTGTATATATTTGGGTTAATTGCTTCCGCTTTGTCTATCTTCATATTTTGCTTCCGCTTATTTATGCTTATTGTGCGTATTGGTTAGGTAGTAGCCTATTACTAACCGTTTTGGGCTACGAGAATTGGTTTGCCTAGTGGGGGGTTGTAGGTACCATCATGACCTGAGAAATTGAGTCGTGACATTCTCTCTCTCTCTCTCTCTCTATATATATATATATATATATATATATTGTAATAGTATCATGGAGGTCCGATTGAAAAATTAAAGCAGACATCAATGAAATCATGACGGTGTATAGATATACTGTGATGGTATCATGAAGCTCCCACTAAGGATTGAAGTAGACATCAATGATACCATGACAGTATATAGATATGTTATGGTATCATTACAGACTGAAGCAAAACTCAATGATATCATGTTAGTATATGTATACTGTGATGGTATCATCTGAAAAATTGAAACAGATATCAATGATATCATGACGGTATATATACTATGATGATATCATGGAGGTCCAACTAAGAATTGAAGCAGACATCAATGATACCATGACAATATATAGATATACTGTAATTGTATCATTACGGACTAAAGCAAATGAAAAATGAGTGAATCAAATAAAATTACAAAAGAAAAGAAGTAAATAAAATAAAATTTAAAAAGATCAAAAATATGAAATTAGCTTATGGTGAAAAAATAAAGAGTATTATGATTTGAGAAACAAAGGAATGAAAAAAGAAAAAAAAAATAAACGGAAAAAAAAGAAAAAAAAGTAAAGGAACAAGAAATAAAAAAATAAAAAAATAAAAAAATAAAAAAATAAAGAGAAAATAAAAATAAAAAATCGCTAAAGTAAAAGAAACCAATAATGAAAAATTAAAACAGAAAAAAAAGAAGTACAAAAAAAGAAATTAAAGAAAGAAATGGAAAAAAAGGAAAGGAACAAGAAATACAAAGAGAAAATAAAAATAAAAAACACAAATAAAAGAAACCAATAAGAAAAAAAAGAAACGTAAAAGCAGGAGAAAAAGAAAAATAAAAAGAAAAGAAGAAAAGAAAAAAAAATGAATAAAGAAATAAACAAGAAAAAAGAGGAAAAAAATAAGAAAAAAGGAGTATATAAAATAAAAATTGAGAGTGAATTAGATTATGATGTAAAAAAATAAAAAATAAAATAATTTTATGAAAAAAATTAAATGAACGAAGAAGCATAAAAAAGAGAAAACGAGAAAAAGAAAAGAAGTAGATAAATAAAAAGGAAAAGAATTAAAAAAGAGATAAATAACTAAAGTTATGGGGCATTTTATGTAGGGGTGAAAATCATTTAACGTCCTTAACTTTGCTTTGAAAATCAAACTCCCCCGTCAACTTTGAATAATAGTCATTCTCCCCCCTTTATCCTATTTGTCTTTTTTAAATGTCTATTTTACCTTTGACACAATTATTTTCTTTTCCTTCAATGAGATCATGATACTTTTATTTTTTTAATCTATATGTAAAATTTATTCAGATTTTTTTATTATATTCTAGATGGAAAAAAAAAGTGAGAAGCATAATTTAATATATAATTTTATGGCGTTCTAAATAAAATAAAAGAGCAGAATGAGAAAATTAATTTTATTAATAATAATTAAAATTTTAATATCTATTTATACAAATAAAAATGACAATATATTTTGATGGGGATAATATAAAATTATTAACAAAAGTAAAGATATATTTTATATTAAATTAATTCCTAAAATTTACTTATATTGTAAAAAAAAATTAGTGTATAATTTAGAATATATCATTAATGACAATCAAACTCATTTATATAAACAATAGAAAATAAGGGAGAAGCAAAACTCATTTATCTGTATCAAAACGCACATCGAAGGAACACGATCATTCAGTTCACTGTTTGAAAACAGAAATGGGATTTGCGGGCGCATCTGCCAACACTTGTCAGCCAAAAATATTATGTTTTGTGCAATGGCCGACATGCAGCCGCATGTCACTATGTGCGAGCAAATATGGGTCCGCACATGGATCCGACGTTCTTAAATAGTGCAACTCTTCACGAACCATTATTTCTTTTCTGAAGTAACACATTTTGGCTATAAATGTCTAATTTTTTGTCAGATTTTGACACGAAATTTTGAAGTAAAAAGAAATCCTCTTTCTTACAAAAAAAAAAATCAAAGTGTGATTTGTTACCCTTGAGTGCGTTTGAAATTTAGCGAATTTGAGGTACCTCTATTTGGCTGAAGTGATTCACTTTATACTGGGAAGATATATTTCATAACCTCGGGTACTTGAGGGGAATAATTTCCTCAATGAACTTGTTGTTGAAGTTCATTCTTTGAATACATATTTTACTAACTCAAAAATAACACTTTCGCCATTGATATTCTTTTCGATCTCTATGTATTTCATCGCTCCATCGAAAATTTCCTCTGCCCTTACCATACTTCAGCTTGGTAGTTTGACGACAGACTTAAAAAGTCACCTACAATGCTTTATGCTCAATCATTGCTTCTTCTCTGAAAAAAAGAAGTTGACGATCCGTGGGCCTTCTACCTCCACACGACATTGTCCATTAGGCTTTCGTCATTACAGTAAATTCCTCACTGCTGCCTCCCCTAGAGTGTGGGCCGTGTCTCAAAATATAACATAAATTGTACGGATTTATTGATACTATAATTTTCAATCTCGTGCAACTATAGTTGTTGTATGAAGGTCCGAACAAACGAGGAAAGGCTTTTATGAACCTAATAAAAATTGTACATGCATGTGTGTTAATTAGAGACCCACGGTCTACACTTGTGTCTTTCATTCGTGTAAGTTTTGTTCTTGTTTTCTTCAATTCTTTTCCTTTTACTTCTATCTGATCAAACATGTAACATTATTTTGGTTTAATGATCCTTGATGTCTTTAGCTAACTAATTAATTTCTGCAAAAATGTTGGGTAATATATAGTTGATGTTGAAAGAAAGATTAGGTCTGTGGTGGTACAACTTTTTTAGCTATTGATATTATGGTAGTAAACTTTACTTTTATGGTGTTATATATATTTTACAGTTTGTGACGATGAACCCAAGGAGTTGAGTGATATGCCTGGAACAACATAACTACTCTTTTGTTATTAGCAAGTAAATTAGGACTGATTAAAAGTTTGTACATTCCTTTGTATTGGGGCATAAAATTTTATACAGATGTAAAAATAATCATTAGAATTATGAAGTGCAAATAATGAAGTGATTTTGTATTTTAGTTGTTAGTCCAAATGGATGTGTTGTTATTGGTAAGGTAAAAATGGTCATGGTATTAGAGTTGAGATGGTCTATAAGTTGTCACTGATGATCTTTCTTTTCAACCTAATTTTTTCTTGGCTCTTTTACTATTATTCTAGTACTTGGAATAGAGTTCTACTCCAGGAACAATGAGTTCTGATTTTTTTTCATCTTTTGATTAAAGAAGTTAGGAATCTTTGTTTGCTAATAATGGACTTTATTATTTACATACCGGCAATGTAGAGATCTTTTGTAAATGTAACTTTTATATCTTTGCCTTACATGTTCATAATTCAACCCTTTGGAAAGAACGTAAGCTACACCAAAAGCAGACATGCTTTAATAAGATAGATAATACTCTCATTCTTACCTTATTGTTTTCAAAATCCCTATTTTATCTTTCTTATTTAATTAATCACTTATTTTTCTCCACAAAGAAAAAAGACATGACATAGAGAGTTGAATTATGAAATGCTATATGTAATTTTATTTCTCTGAAATTCATATGATATGCTTTAGAGTTGGTCAAATCCAATAGAATTGCATAATTTAAGTTAGGAGCTGCAAATTTGAATGTAGACATGTACAACATAAAGGTCAGGCGTGTCGCCTCTTAGGACATTATATTGTACTCTCAAGTGGCCATTGCTCCTTCAAGGTAAGACACAATACATGATTAGATTCGTAGTTCTAAAATTTGATTCCATTTAGTAACGACCTACTACCATATTTTCTTGATAAGATGATCGGGTGATTGGTAATCACTATTAGAAAAACAGGGAAAACCGACCTCAAAAAACCGACATCCGGAGGTCGGTTTTCCCTGAAATACCGACTCGAAACCGACTCACAAGACCTAGTCGGAAAAGGCTTGGTTGTTTTGTATACCGACATCGTGAGGTCGGTAAATACCGACCTCCGGATGTCGGTTTTAATTTTAAATCCAAAAATTAAGAATTTAATATATATTTTATTTTCTTTTATTTCCGACTTCCTGAAGTCGGTTTCTTTTTAAAAAAATATTATTAAAAATATAATATACTGACCTCCCGAGGTCGGTATTGTTTAATTTCTAATTTATTATCTTTTTGGTGTTCCGACCTCCGGAAGTCGGTATTACTGAATTTTTAATTTATTATTTTTTTGGTTTTCCGACCTCCGGAAGTCGGTATTACTGAATTTTTAATTTATTATTTTTTTGGTTTTTCGACCTCCGGAAGTCGGTATTACTGAATTTTTAATTTATTATTTTTTTGATTTTCCGACCTCCGGAAGTCGGTATTACTGAAATTTTAATTTATTATTTTTCTGATATTCCGACCTCTTGAGGTCGGTTTTTTGGAAAATTTTATTCAAAAAACCGACTTCCTGATGTCGGTTTTCTGGAAAATTTACCAAAAATACCGACCTCAGGAGGTCGGTTTGTTGTCGATATTTTGCCATAAAATTGGCAGTAAATTGCTGCAATTTGAATTGCCCACCTGCATATTTGATAATGCATATATTCAACCAAAACCAGCTCAAATAGCTGTCAAGACGATATTTTTCTATATTTACGTTTCACTACTTCAAATTAAACTTAAAATACGATCAAACAATCTAAAAAGTGTACAAACTATATATACTAAGTTCAAAATGTCTAGTAGTTAGGTACAACACAACTACTCATCATTAGCATCATCATCCTCATCCTCATCCTCTTCACCCTCCTCACCCTCCTCACCCTTTACACTTTACTTATTTTAACAACTAGTTCAAACTTTTAACTTAATACACTTCACAATTTTAAGTCACTAGTTCAAAATTTCAACTAACAACTAACTACACTTTACTTATTTTAAGTCACTAGTTCACAATTTTAACTTAATACAAACTACACTTTAATTATTTTAAGTCACTAGTTTAAAATTTTAACTTACTACACTTCACAATTTCAAGTCACTAGTTCAAAATTTCAACTAACAACTAACTACACTATACTTATTTTAAGTCACTAGTTCAAAATTTTAACTTAATACACTTCACTATTTTAAGTCACTAGTTCAAAATTTCAACTAACAACTAACTACACTTTACTTATTTTAAGTCACTAGTTCACAATTTTAACTTAATACAAACTACACTTTAATTATTTTAAGTCACTAGTTTAAAATTTTAACTTACTACACTTCACAATTTCAAGTCACTAGTTCAAAATCTCAACTAACAACTAACTACACTATACTTATTTTAAGTCACTAGTTCAAAATTTTAACTTAATACACTTCACAATTTTAAGTCACTAGTTCAAAATTTCAACTAACAACTAACTACACTTTACTTATTTTAAGTCACTAGTTCACAATTTCAACTTAATACAAACTATCCTTTAATTATTTTAAGTCACTAGTTCAAAATTTTAACTTAATACAAACTACACTTTACTTATTTTAAGTCACTAGTTCAAAATTTTAACAACTAACTACACTTTACAACTAACAACTAACTACACTTTAATTATTTTAAGTCACTAGTTTAAAATTTTAACTTACTACACTTCACAATTTCAAGTCACTAGTTCAAAATTTCAACTAACAACTAACTACACTCAAAATTTTAACTTAATACACTTCACTATTTTAAGTCACTAGTTCAAAATTTCAAATTACTAAACTTCACAATTTTAAGTCACTAGTTCACAATTCCAACTAACAACTAACTACACTTTACTTATTTTAAGTCACTAGTTCAAAATTTTAACTTACTACACTTCACTATTTTAAGTCACTAGTTCACAATTTTAACTTAATACAAACTACACTTTAATAATTTTAAGTCACTAGTTTAAAATTTTAACTTACTACACTTCACAATTTCAAGTCACTAGTTCAAAATTTCAACTAACAACTAACTACACTATACTTATAGATTATTTTGTCGTATGCACTCATCAGTCGATTGTAGATCCATGTCCAAATTTCACCAACAGTCAACTGAGACAAGTAATATACCACAAACATTTAGCACATTTCATCTTTGACTTAAGGTATGCCAGTATTGTGCTTTATTTCAAGTTGCATAACTAATACATGTATAAATAATATATAGATTCCCTCATAACTAATATCTACATTAGTAATACCTATATAACTTTAACTAGCTACCAAACGACCCCTTAGTGTTATACACAATAGAAAAATAGTGATTATTACAAATATTTTAAAGGTAATACCGACATCCGGAGGTCGATTTTATTCAAAATAATTAAATAAAAGTAAACTACCGACCTCCGGAGGTCGATATTACCTTTAATTTTAATGAAAATAAAATTAATTATGTAAATTTAATATTACCGACATCAGGAAGTCGGTATTAATTTATTTTTTTTATTTTTTATCTTATAAATAACTGTCCTCCGGAGGACGGTTTATTTAAAAGTTATTAAAAATATTCCTTTTTTTCATTTTTTTATATTTAATTGAGATAAATTTAAATATTATTTTTTATTTACTAATTCGATACCGACTACAAGAGGTCGATTTTTATTAATTTTATTTTTTCTGCGAAAAGTTCCGACCATCGGAGGTCGGTATTTGGTTTTCCCTCATTTTTTCCCCAAATAAACCGACATGTATTAATTATATTCAATGATCGTATATTAACTCATATGTACGTAATATACAACATATTCCATACTACTTGGTTATGGATTATATATCTATTGGTTAATTAGCTTTTGAATACGTACTATGTAGATACGTACATCACTAGACGAGACATATATTCAAGACGATGGATCATTATTATATATAATATATAGGACTTGGTTAATTACATTTCTCAATGATCGTATATTAACTCATATGTACGTAATATATGACGTATCCATACTACGTATTTGGATATGTATTATCGATCGGTTAATTAGCTTTTGAATACGTACTATATATATATATATACGTATATACATCACTAGACGAGACATATGTATATTCAAGACGATGTATAAGTTATGAGGGAATCTATGTATTATCTTATACAGGATATAGAAGGTGGAATAAGTAATACTTGTATAATTAATACATGAATAACTAATCTCTACATAACTAATACATGTATAAATAATATATAGATTACCTCATAACTAATATCTACATTACTAATACCTATAACTTTAACTAGCTACCAAACGACCCCTTAGTGTTAAACACAATAGAAAATAGTGATTATTACAAATATTTTAAAGGTAATACCGACATCCGGAGGTCGATTTTATTCAAAATAATTACATAAAAGTAAAATACCGACCTCCGGAGGTCGGTATTACCTTTAATTTTAATGAAAATAAAAGTAAAATACCGACCTCCGGAGGTCGGTATTACCTTTAATTTTAATGAAAATAAAATTAATTATGTTAAATAAATAATACCGACCTCTGAATGTCGGTATTAATATTATTTTTATTTTATAATATAAATAAAATAATAAATAAAAAATAAATACCGACTTCGGGAAGTCACTATGAGAATAATTTAAGGTAAATAAAATCAATTATGTAAATTTAATATTACCGACATCAGGAAGTCGGTATTAATTTGTTTTTTTGTTTTTTATCTTTCAAAAAACCGACATCCGGAGGTCGGTTTATTTAAAAGTTATTAAAAATATTTCTTTTTTTCATTTTTTTATATTTAATTGAGATAAATTTAAATTTTATTTTTTATTTACTAATTCGATACCGACTACAAGAGGTCGGTTTTTCTTTATTTTATTTTTTTCTGGGAAAGTTTCCGACCATCGGAGGTCGGTATTTGGTTTTCCCGCATTTTTTTTCCAAATAAACCGACATCTTGAAGTCGGTTTTCTTAAGAAAATAAAATAATTTTTTGTTTTTAACAATACCGACTTCCAGAGATCGGAAATTACCGACTTCCATAGGAGGTCGGTAATTTTGAGGTCGGTATTCGCAGTTTTTTTAGTAGTGAATCTTTTAGGTTGTAAACTGTAACGGATCCTGGGATGCAAACTTGGTTTAAATTAAAAAGATGGAATGGTTGTTGCTCAGTAGACTGACTATTTTGTTTTATGTTTTACTTTTGTTCTTGATATGAGAATACAAAATGCTTCCAAATAATAAAATAGTGTATTTGGTATTCAACTTTATATTTTTTACTTGTGTTTTATCCTGCTATCATTTTAGTAACTGAACTATCAAGAAGCATAAGTTTTTCTTCATTGCTGATGTTCTATTTTTGGTTTCATTGTGGGGTAAATATCCAGCTTTGGGATAAGTGAATCGTGATAGCTTTTACCCAGCTCACTTGTGAGATTTTACTAGGTATGTTGTTGTTGTTGTTGATAGCTTTTACCCAAAGCAAAAATATTATCTTCTTTATGGGCTTACATACAATTGCAGGAGATTGGAATGCATCTCCAGAGAATTTATTTTGAGATACAACCTGTAATTTACATTTGTGTGGTGTTGCATGCTACATATTCCTCCTTGGTACGTAATCAGATTTGTTACGAAGAAAATAGACACATCACCCACATAGAGAAAATGATGCTCAAGGTTTGCACTAACCAATGTGGCATGATTTTAATCTATGTTGCTCGGACTCTTCGAAAATGTTGACAGGTGCGTGTCGGATCCTTCAAAAGTAGTGCATTTTGAAGAATCCAACATAGGTGTGGCATCCTTTTTGGAGAGTCGAGCAACATAGATTTTAATCTTCATTCTAAGTAGTTTATGTCATTACCGTGATTAGAAAAGTGAGATTGAGAGTGCTTTCAATTCACCTTATAATCTGAATGATTAGCAAACAAGACTTCTTCTCTCGGTCTCCTAAATTTTCACTCTTCTTTCATAGTTTCATTCATATTTATTAATTATTAGTGATACAACTAAATGTGTTTGAGATTGTCTTAGATGTTCTTTACAGAATGAATACAGTTGTCAGTGCGGGATAATTTGATAAAAGAATATTATAATAGTATCTTGTGTTGAAAAAGCAAGCTTTTGCTTCTGCTACTACTACTGATTAATTAGAAGCTTCAAATTTGACTTTCTTCGCCACAACAGGATAACAATTTATGGTACTAAAATTCACATTTTTATTCAAGAAGATTGGCCTAACACCTTTAACTGCCAAATAACTAAAAAAGAGAACACTTTTAGTTTCTAAAAAACATGGCCAAGATGGTGATAATTAAGTTCTTATTGTCAAAATTAATCAGTTCTGCTAAAGTGAACTTTTCAATCAGTCAAAACTGATTCGCAGATTGTTACTTGCATCATGTATTTTAGCTTTTACCGCAATAGGAAAAATGAGAGAAGAACAGAAATAGAAAAAGGAGGGAGATTAAAGTTATTGGCTTAAGATCCAGTGTTCATTCCATCTTAACATGAGTAAATTATGGAGTAGTTAGGTATTTTGACCTGCCCAAACTTAACTCTATCCGTCCATTTGACAACCATAGAAAAAGGTAATAGAAAAGTGGCCCATATATCTAGAAGAGTGCAAGTACAGACTGAATAAGTAGACATGCATTTTTCCAAAAAATATAGAATGTTAAATCAAATTCAACTTCCCAATATAATGGAGAAAGTGATAATATGCTTAGACAATAGAACTTACATTTATCCGCAAGCATGATTCATAAACAAGTAGCAAGTTAACCAAAAACGTACAGGATAGATCAAGATAGGTCAAGTTTCACATGAAATGCAAAAAGAGGAGTCCATCACTGCCAACAGATGGACATGACATTAATACTAATGACTTGATGAAGGGGCATAATAAAGTCGTGGCAGATAAACATTCATCCTTGAGTTGTCTGCATATATGGGAAGAAATTATTGAGACGTGAAAGAACTAAAACAAATATGCAAGTGTGATAGGTGAGACAAAGGCATAAAGCAAGCAACCTGTAGAATGAAGCATCAAAAGAGGCTAAGAGGGGACAGTTAATAAATGCTTCAAATAGGACTCTGCAGTCCTTCAGCTCAAGTGAAGCCATTCGTGGAGCTTCAATATGGAGCACATTCATTTTGGGATTTATACTGAGATTAAGTGGCCTAAGACCAACCTGCAATAAGAAAACACATTCATCAATCATTTCGGTATAAATACAATTAAAAATGCATAGTAAGAATCATAAAATCAGTAGGTAAACATGCAACTCCAGTATCAAACACAAAGAGGATGTAAAGCAAAGAGGAGATTTTGAGACTCTTTGAACAAGTAAAAATATTGTAGAAAGTTAATCATAGATGAATATTTTGATCCTTTTTGGTAAGGACGTGAAAAAAAATGTGACTTTGTTTATTGAAAATCATTTCAAAAATCTAATTAAAGTTTTCAAAACGTCTTCAATTTAAAACAAGAGTCGCCATTTAGTTTTTATAAAGTAAAAAACCAAGAAAAAACTTATAAGAACTTTCAAAACCCCAAAAAAGATAAAGGTTACGAAAGTTAAGAGATTAAGGGTAAGGGTAAGGGTTAATACTCTTGGAAGGGTGTTAAAGCACCAAGAGTATCCGCTAACTCGCGGTTGCCCGGGCTTGTTTGAAAAACTAACTTGTTGACTAACTTTTGAAAACGGGATTGGTTTGTTTATAAAAAAATATCTTGTTGTTTTAGAAAGAGTTGATTGATGTGACGCTAATTTACGTCACTTTCGACTCCTTTTTACTAAGAACAATCGTACGTTTTCAAGCAACCATTGTTGTTTTTGATGTTTTTATGTTGAATTTGTAGGAAATGGAAGCAAACACGGAAACGGAAGGAAATACGCGAAAAACAACATTCTGCCTAAGAGTGACGGCCTGAGTGACGGCCAGTCACACATGTGACGGTCCGTCACTGTGACCGTCACACCAAGGCAGCAACTTAAGGCAGTCCACTGCCTAAGGGTGACGGTCCAGGCGACGGTCCGTCAACCCTGTGACGGTCCGTCAAGCCTGGCCGTCACGCTTAGGCAGTAGCTTCAGGCGGCGACCCGCGTTTTGGGGATTCCTAGCCCGTTTTGGATTTGGTTTTTATTACTCCTATAAATACCTTATGATAGGTTTATGTAATTATTTATTCACCCATTAGTTTAAACACGTTTTTAGTTAGTTTTCGAGAGCAAGAACACGTTTCTTGAATTAACATTCGTGTTCTTGATTCGTTCTTGAGTTCTTGGTTTCTCTTGTTCTTGGATATTGAAGAGTGGTTTTCATTATATTGTAAGAATTTCTTCTCCTTATTATGAATACAATTCTCTTCTCTTTTCTTTATAGCATGAGTAACTAAAACTCCCGCAACTAGGGTTGTGGGAGCCATGGCAACGTAGCAATATAGATTCCGGGTAGCGTTGGGTTCGATATATGTATTGTCACGTTGTTAATCATACTTTATGTCACGTTTTCTAGTGGGTTGCAAACATTAGAACATGCCTAGGTTTAATTTGCTTGAGAAAGAGATTAAAACCGGGAAATTGATTAACAACAAGGATTCGAGACTACCAACTCTCGTCTTAAAGATAATGCCGTAACTGGATTAATCTACTTGATGTTAGGATTGAGAGCTAAAAAGCACATCTTTTTGAGATCGAAAGAAGATAAAAGGAAATTTGTTTATTTGGTCGAGAGACGTTTAGACGATACAATTGACGCAATCACATCGTGACAAGCATATAGAAAGAACCCAATTAAGCCTAGAATCGACATTGTTACAACGCCATGGTGAACACGTCCCTAGTTCATTCTCTCCTACTGATTTTTCCATAAGTTAATTGTTTATTTTGTTTACGATTTGTTACACAAACCCCCCCTTTATTTACTGGAAACGATTGACGAATAGTCAACTAATTCACTAAAGTCTTAATCTTCACCATATTCTCTGTGGGATTCGACCCCAACCTTGTTGGGTTCTTTACTTGACAACGATCGCTTACGCTTCATTAATTTGAGGTGTAGTTTGAGCGTTATCAAAAGTGGCGCCGTTGCCGGGGAATACGGTTTTTGATTAAGTCTGGTGTGTTTATTTGACTCTTAGTCATAATTTCCTGCTTTTACTTTTATTTGTTGTTTTTGTTTATTATAGGGTATATAGTTGTGCATACGGTTGTTTATTAAGTCTGGGGTGTCTTGATGAAGTCTGAGTAATCAAGACACCCGCGTCGTGCCGCGACGTTAAATCAGGCGCTGTATGGGAGGCAACCCATAAATTGTTGTTGTATTATAGTCTAATTAATTCGTGGGGAAACCTGTGAGTCACCACCGAGGGTTTTTGTTGCCGTGTTTCTTTTCCCTCCGGTGTGCTATCTAGTAGAACCGGCATGTTTAGGTTGTTTATTTTAAATTTTTTAGTGTTTATAGTGATGAGCATGGCATTTTTGTTAACTAAAACGAGGCCCCTTTAAAAATTTTCTGGTTTTGTACTTATGTTGAAACGATTGACTGTCTGGATCCTTGAATGTCATTGTGTGATTATGAGTAGAATGAGTATGCTTAAGCCGAGCGGTTGTTTGATAGTTGGTAGCGATATAGTTTCTTGGTGCCAAGAGTGTGTGAGCTTATTGTTATAAATTCTTACTCTGTGCATGCATCTAGAACTTGCCCGGTCTATTTTGTTAAGTTCGAAGTTTGGTTGCTTAGGAAAGGATCACAGGCCCTTTTTGTGTGCAGTCCACTTAACCTAAAAGACCGTCCAAATATAAATAACCCCTTTGATCCCTGTTTGAGCCATAATTGACCTTGTTCTTTCAATAACCTGTCACCATTCATGTTTAACTTTGAATCCCTATTTTGGCCCTGGTCCTTCCTTGGACATCGTGCACCTCAACTCAGGCAATCAGCCTAGGTTGAGGGTGGCTACTATAGAGGTAAACCCTGTTTTGGCCCTGGTCCTCCCTAGGACATCGTGCACCTCAACTCAGGCAATCAGCCTAAGTTGAGGGTGGCTACTATAGAGGTGAATGATAAGAAAAAGAGGACGGAAGAGATTGGTTGGGAGTAGAGTGAAAATGCGGGTGTGTGCCTAAGAAAAGAAAGAAAAAAAAAAAAAGATCGAAAAAAGAAATAAAAAGAATTGTCAAAACAAAGAGGCCGCACCTGTAGCTAGAAACAAGCAAATAAAAAGGTGAATAAGGATGGCAAAGTGAAGTTATGTGGTAGTATGTTGTGTTTTGATTCCAAGGAGGGCTTAGTCACTAACCCCTAAATGTATCATACCTGCACCTGAAGCCTCATTACAAGCCGAAACAAGTCCTGTAGTGATCCTTAGCGGCTTTCTGAAGAACCGAAATAGAATAGTAAGGGCAAGCCTATGGTATCGCATGTGCATTGTTTGAAATCGTTTGTGAGTGTGAGCGCTTACCTAGTCCCAAATCTTGTGTGTGGGATTTCTTTGTGGTGAGGGAACCAAGATGTCTATATTGTCTATTGATTGTTAGGATAGTTGCGCGTGTGTATGTAGAACGTTCTATCATATCGGAATGACATGTTCGGATCCTTGCAAGTTAGTGTTTCATACATTTGTGTGCTACGAGGGAGCTTGATTTAATTGAATAAGTTTGAATGACCATGAGTTGCTATAGACATGAGTTTGTGTTCTTAGTTGAGTCGTGTTATTGTTTTATGTTATGTTGCTTGAGGACAAGCGAACGTTTTAAGTTGAGGGTGTTGATGTGACGCTAATTTACGTCACTTTCGACTCCTTTTTACTAAGAACAATCGTACGTTTTCAAGCAACCATTGTTGTTTTTGATGTTTTTATGTTGAATTTGTAGGAAATGGAAGCAAACACGGAAACGGAAGGAAATACGCGAAAAACAACATTCTGCCTAAGAGTGACGGCCTGAGTGACGGCCAGTCACACATGTGACGGTCCGTCACTGTGACCGTCACACCAAGGCAGCAACTTAAGGCAGTCCACTGCCTAAGGGTGACGGTCCAGGCGACGGTCCGTCAACCCTGTGACGGTCCGTCAAGCCTGGCCGTCACGCTTAGGCAGTAGCTTCAGGCGGCGACCCGCGTTTTGGGGATTCCTAGCCCGTTTTGGATTTGGTTTTTATTACTCCTATAAATACCTTATGATAGGTTTATGTAATTATTTATTCACCCATTAGTTTAAACACGTTTTTAGTTAGTTTTCGAGAGCAAGAACACGTTTCTTGAATTAACATTCGTGTTCTTGATTCGTTCTTGAGTTCTTGGTTTCTCTTGTTCTTGGATATTGAAGAGTGGTTTTCATTATATTGTAAGAATTTCTTCTCCTTATTATGAATACAATTCTCTTCTCTTTTCTTTATAGCATGAGTAACTAAAACTCCCGCAACTAGGGTTGTGGGAGCCATGGCAACCGTAGCAATATAGATTCCGGGTAGCGTTGGGTTCGATATATGTATTGTCACGTTGTTAATCATACTTTATGTCACGTTTTCTAGTGGGTTGCAAACATTAGAACATGCCTAGGTTTAATTTGCTTGAGAAAGAGATTAAAACCGGGAAACTTGATTAACAACAAGGATTCGAGACTACCAACTCTCGTCTTAAAGATTAATGCCGTAACTGGATTAATCTACTTGATGTTAGGATTGAGAGCTAAAAAGCACATCTTTTTGAGATCGAAAGAAGATAAAAGGAAATTTGTTTATTTGGTCGAGAGACGTTTAGACGATACAATTGACGCAATCACATCGTGACAAGCATATAGAAAGAACCCGATTAAGCCTAGAATCGACATTGTTACAACGCCATGGTGAACACATCCCTAGTTCATTCTCTCCTACTGATTATTTCCATAAGTTAATTGTTTATTTTGTTTACGATTTGTTACACAAACCCCCCCTTTATTTACTGGAAACGATTGACGAATAGTCAACTAATTCACTAAAGTCTTAATCATCACCATATTCTCTGTGGGATTCGACCCCAACCTTGTTGGGTTATATATTTGACAACGATCGCTTACGCTTCATTAATTTGAGGTGTAGTTTGAGCGTTATCATTGATTTTTTTAAAAGAGACAATATATGAAAGAGTTTGTTTTTATTGCACATACGGGAAAGGCGTCAATATTTAATGAAAACATTTTCACAAACAGTTGAAAGAAACAGTGATTAATATTAAAAACATTTGAACAGAAATATTAACTTCGTTTGGGAATAATTCGACTAAGTTTACAAGGTCAGTCCAAATTATACAATTAATACTAATTAACAATTAAAGACATATAACATAAGAAGTTAAGGACTATTAAACTAATCCTGTCCTAATTCTAGTGTGTGGGCCTTCTTTAGGCCCACCGCCGTTTTCACTTTGGACTTAGTTCATTTCTTCGACTTTCAGTCTTTTGGGCTACTGCTGCTGCTAAACATTGTGGGCTTTGGCCCATTTTTATTTATTCAGTCCATTTGGACTATCCTGCTGATGCGAATTTCTTTGGGCTTGGCCCATTTTCCTTCTGTCGTTACTGCTATCTTGGTCTCACAAACTCAGCCCTTTTGGGCTTTGATTAAACTGGTTCGGGTAGTGTTGGGCTTGGCCTAACTGAAGAAATGCGAAGGAGGGAGTGTTGGGAGTCCAATTGGACTCCACCAGATTTTATGCATCAAAGAGGAGTAAAAATAAATAAAGATTAGTATATGTCCAAACAATTTAAGCAAGAATGATCAAACAATGTGAAAATTTCATACTTTTAAAAATACATTTCCTAGCAGTTAATTCACAGCACTCACAGAAACTTATACACAGTTGAAACATGTGAAACAAGATACCAAGTCACAAATTTATCACCTAAGGATTATACTACTAAGGTCACAGTATTTCCTACTTGCAAATACCGACAAAGATCATTCTTTTGAACTCATCCATTTCCAGAAATCAAAGGGAGTAGAGGGATAGATTCAAACAGAGCATGTATACTCAGAACAGTAAAGGCAAAGAAGAAAACAGGACAAGAATAAGACCAAAGAAACTAAGGATAAACAGGAGAGGGTCAAGTGCTTACTAATGAATCAAACCAATTCTAAATCCTAATAACAGATTCATACTCAAGTTCATAGCACTTAGATTACACAAGTCGACCAAGAATTAATGAAACCAAGAGATTTTTCAAAGAGAACTTAGAACAAAAAAAATCATGAGAAAACAGCACCGATGCTTAGCAAATTTAGACAGAATCAATAGACAAAATAGGGGAAATAATCATGGCAAAGGAGTTGAGGAAAAGCAAGAGGAAAATCAGGCATTTCATGAACAAAACAGGACAGGCTTTACATCATAACATTCACATCATTTAGCAACAGATTTTAACCACGAATTTACATTTACCTCTACTGTTTTAACAAATCCAACACAGCCAGTGAAATATCATGCCTCTAAACGAAATTACTACTCAAAATCACAAAAAAATAATCTAAAATTGAAACACATATTCTTAAACTAACAAACAAGACCAGAAATCTAGATCTACTCGACTTGAACATTACATAATGTAAAAAGAAAAAGAAAACAGTAAAGAGAAGAGGGTGAGGGGTATACCTTTTTTTGGGTAGCAACTTATGACTTCAAACCTCACCGGAAAAACCTTGTCACCGCCGGATTAGAGCTAAATTAGTATTTATTTTCCAAGCTAGGATTCAATTTTTTAGTGTTTTCTTCACGAATTAGCTGACTGATTTCGTGAGGTTAGAGAATCGATTCTCCAGAACCCCCAATATTTCTCCAAAATTAGCTCTTTTTTTATGCAGCTAGGGGGGGTATTTATAGGAAAAATCGGGGTGAAAAAGGGGGGGAAAAACAAAAGGTTTTTTAGGGATTTTGCTGAGGAATTCAAATTCCTCAGCTGGAGCAACGTTTCATAGCAACAAACTTGTACGAAGTTGTACAAGTTTTCACGGATTTAGCGGAGGAGGGTGACACCTGGTGTCCTCTTGAAGCTTCTGGACGTGCCAGCGCACCTTTAACAGAGAGAAAGGGATGAAAAATGGGAATTTTAACGAGGGTAAGGGATTGGGAAGCTGTGAGCAACGTTTTGGAGTTGTTCGTGTTGGGGTTGTCATTTGTGAGAACGATGAAATGAGTGAAGGATGAGGGGGTGTACTGGTAAAGCTGAGGTGTTGTACAAAGTGCGTTGCTTCGTACAACAAGGGGAGTCGACGCTGGAGAGAAGTGGAGGAGAGAAGAGGGGGAGACTAGGCTTTCTGGGGTTTGAGCGGAGAAGAAGACGAGTGAAAGGGGGTGTTTGTTTTAGTCTGAGCAAGAGAAGAGAGGAGTATAAGGGTGTGAGAGTTGGGTTTGGGCCGGGTCAGAGCGGTTTGAGGGAAATGGAAGTGGGCTGGAGGCGGGTTGTGTATTGGTTGGCCCAAATCCTTTGGCTGAAGCAAGGGATTATAAGGGTGATTTAAGATGTGCAAATGTGGCCACTTTGAGTTAAAGAGATAGCCAAATTGAGAGTAATTAGGAAAAATCTGGCTAATGTTTAAACGTTTTAGGGAGTTAGGCTAGAATAGAAATAAAGACGTATTAGTTAAAATTAATTACCCGAGCCTTTTAACTTTAAACAAATTGAAATAATTATCATGTTTAATACATAATTACCTCTTTTAACAATTGTGAAATTAATTTATTCAATTAATCTCTTATTTGAATTAATTTAGAGGAAAATCAAACGCTTAATCTTTTAAAAGGATTTTCTTATGAGATAAAACTTTAAAATAATTTTTTAAGTAAATTTATATAAATTTCATATAATTAAATATGAAAGATATAAATTGTTATTCGGGACTATTATAAAGCTGATTTAAAAAATATTTTATCCCTTTTTACAAAACAATTATTTCAAAAATTGTTTAAAATTCAAAAGGCTCAAGATTAATTCGTAATGTGGAGGGTAAAAATTGGGTGTCAACAGCTGCCCCTCCCTTTGGGTAGGGTGAGTGTAATGAACCCTGGGCAAAGGGAATTGACGTTCCCAATTTTATCTAACCACAGGTCCATCTTCAGGAAGCGGTTGGTTTTAGCACAAATTTCAAGGAATCATGGCCGAACTCTGGTGTTGAGTTTTCTACATATCCCAGATTACACGGGAACTCATGCCACTTGTAGTTCAAGACGCTCGATTTTACGCACGATTCTGAAAGAATTCCAAATTATCCCGGTTTCAGAGTACGGAGAGACTGAGAAGCTGGGGAGTAAGAGGATTGGGGGATTTGGAATGCAACCGAGTTTTTAAAACAGAGCCCGCCTACATATCCCAAGACTTGAGAATCAGGTTGCTTGTAGTTAGACTCAATCGGTGGAAAAGGTAATCTTTATGTTAAGACAACCTTTGGCTCGGGATGAGTGACAAATAAGTTGAGCTATAGAAAAGAGGCTTGTAACCTATCAAATATGAATGTGGTGAACTTCACACCCATAAGTAAGATTTTACCTGGATATAATTTCCAAAGCTCGAGGTGTATTGTCACCCAGATTTGAAAAGAAAGGATATTGCATCCAGCGTGAGTTTAGAAAATACCCCGGGTGTGAACTAAGACCCAAAGATAGGAAATACCCACATGCCTTCTGATAGGGGTGTGGTTTGATGGTGGTAGTGAGTTATTCCTTAGTTCGCGTACAAATAGTTTGATATCCCTCTCCGGACTGTGTCACAAGTTGCTGCTAAGAAAAAGTTCCACGTTGTGATGCATCCTTTTTTTTTGTGTAGTCTGTACCTGTGGTTTTGCTTTGAGAATTTCATCCTTCTCGGATGCTCTCGACAATATCTCAAAACCAAATGGTTAGTAGTAACGAATTCAGCAATGAGAGATAGCTTCGTACCTCATTTTCCTTTATCTGTTGTTTCTTAAGGAAGACGACTTCCTTTCCTGTCTCTGTTTTAGGAAATGGCCATTTCCATGACAGTCAAACATGATAGCCTTCTTGGCTATCGGATAAGATTGCTTGTGTAGCAATTTTTGAATGATGACGACCTTCTTGATTGTTTAAGGGTATTCTCTTGAATGCGGTAGCCTTCTTGGGTTTTGGCAGTGGCCTTTTGCATATGTCTTTGGGTTAAATCTCGCGTATCTTCCGCATCGACACGACTAACAGATATTCTTTGGATCGTCAGGCTTTGGGTAATCTAGCGCATCATCCGACTTTGGATAGAGGAGGCTTATAGATGCCTTTAATTCGCCAGCTTTCGAGTAATCTTGCACATTATCCGACTTTGGATAGAGGCGGCTTACAGATACCCTTTGAATTGCCAGTTTTTTGGGTAATCCTGCACTTTTATCTGATCTTGGATGTGACGCGACTTACAGATTTCCCTCGAATTACTAGCCTTTGGGTAGTCCTGCACAATATCAACGTGGATATGTCGCGGCTTATAGATAACCCTTGAACCATCCATTTTTGGTAGTCTTGCACTTTACCCAATTTTGGATATTGTTGCGAATTACGCATTACCTTCGGACTGTCAATCTTCAGGTGATCTTGCACACTATCCAGTTTCAGATATTGTTGCATCTTAGAGATAGCTCTTAGTTCTGTCGAGTTTCGGGCAATCTTGCACACTATCCGATTTCAGATATCATTGCGTCTTACAGATAGCTCTTAGTTCTGTCGAGTTTCAGGCAATCTCGCACACTATCCAGTTTCAGATATCAATGTGACTTATAGACGACCTTTGACCTTCAAATGTTGGAAAATCTTATTCATCGTCCAATTTGGGTAGAGACGGCTTACAAGTATCCGTCAGATAATAAGCTTTAAACCTTGACGGTAGGTGGTATATAACAACATCTTCTGGCGATTGATGCTTTCGAATAAAGATGCATAAAATATCCTTGGCGTCAGACTCCTCTGCCTTATGCAATATGGGACATAGATATGCTGGATGCCGGACTTGGGATAATAAATGATAATGATATCCTCAACATCAGACTCTTTCACCTCACGTAATTTCGAATATAAGCATGCTGCATGACGGATTTGGCATAACGAATGATGATAATGATAATGATATCCTCAATGTCAGACCCTTTCGTCTCACGTAATTTTGGATATAAGCATGCTGAGGTCGATCCTGTGCAGCTAGTGCGACTTGGGGACGCCTAATGAATGTCATCCTCTTTGAAGTCAGCTGGCAGAGGGACATGATCTTCGCAGGGGATGTGTGTCTGTGATATATGATGATGATGGTCTTCTTGTCATGCAAATATGAATGGCCCTCTCAGCATAGTCCTCTTGACATGGCCCTCTCGGTATGAAAATATGAATGGCCCTCTCGGTATGGTCCTCTTGACATGGCCCTCTCAGCATGTAAATATGAATGGCCCTCTCGGCATGGTCCTCTTGACATGGACCTCTCGGCATGCGAATATGAATGGCCCTCTCGGCATGGTCCTCTTGACATGGACCTCTCGGCATGCGAATATGAATGGCCCTCTCGGCATGGTCCTCTCGACATGGGCCTCTCGGCATGTGAATATGAATGGCCCTCTCGGTATGCAAATATGAATGACCCTGCGATATGATGCCATACAATACGATGCAACATAATATAATATGATGCAATGCGATATGTCATAATATAATGCGATACAATGCTATTCCATGTGATGCAATATGGTGCAATGTGATGCAATGCAGCATGATGTAATGTGTCATGGTGCAATATGAGTGCAAGAATGTGATGCCATGTAGTGATGTATGATGCAATGTCCCATAGGGGAGTCATAGAAAACATCACTTTTGGTCTGGCGTTGACTCTTTTATGTGTACCTGCGCTCAAAGCAAATGGTCAGTAGACACAATGCCACTTTTACTAGCGACTACAGTCAAAATTTGAAAGACTTTAAAGATAGCGTCTATGAAGCTGATCAAAATAACTTTGTTTAAAAATGCGAGCGAAATGGTCGTGCCTGCTTTCAGAGACAGCCATACATACCGTTTTTGAACATTGTCTGTTCGGGGTGATCCCTGTCTTTCCAGGCATTGGTGGAGAGTGTTGTCGCTCTTTGTTTGGTGCCCCCAATTTGAAGCTGACCGAAATGTCCTGATCCCTTTGGGGACTTAAGAACGTTGTCGGGTTCTCTTTATCTGGTAGTTTATGTGAACTACCAGAAAATTCATCCGCTTTAGGGACTTTTGCCTCTTTGGCCTCTTCCTGCTGTTTTGGGCTTTTCTCACCAAATTTTAAAGCATCTGGTCTCGTTGCGTTTCTTTGAACGCGTTGGATAACGCGGGACTGCTTTCTGATATATTTTTGGGGACAACCTGCATCCACAGAAAAATTGTTAGTTTTGTCAAAACTGGCCTGTGTTGACCTCCTTCGATTTTCTGCCCCTGGTTCTGTATTTTCCGTATGCTTTCCAATATCGGGTAATTTTCACCCTCGACTCTCCCCGGACCAAGATAGACATAAGACAAAATCACATTAAAGGAATAAAACTAATCTTTGTAAATATTTTTCAAACAAGTTCTTTGGAAAACAAAGAGTTTAAAAAGAAGATGTTTTGGAAATGTCTCTTCCTGTCATGTCATGTACTAGTTCAACGAACGTCCTTTACTCGAGGTCTTGACATTTCTGACATACTGCTGGCGGACTACGAAGGTCCTTCGTCGTCCTAGCTGGGGAACTTGAATGATGATTTTCAAGAAATCTATCACAGTCGGGGATTAATCCATATAGGACTGGGGATTTCTTTGAAGTAGACTCTGATCTCTCGGTGTTGGGGAATTCCTCGGAGCTTAATGTTGAATTCTTGAATGAAGCTTGGCAGAAATTTTGAGATCCTTCTCAAAATTTCTGCCCCAGTTAAAGGCTTCATAGCAAATCTCATTCCATTGGCAAGAGACTTGAGACTTTGTGGGGATTATGAGATTCTTTCTCAATATTCACCTTGGTTGCTCTTCAGCATATTCTGTATTCTTGCTGGGGAACTCTTCGGAGTCTGATGCTCTTCGTCTTCTGAATTTTTGAGATTCCTTTCTCAAAAATTCTGCCCCAGTTTCTATTTCCTGGGCGATACGGATGAACCATTGTGGCATTTACGTATCTACAAGCATCCTCTTGTCTTGTTGGCAACGACCTTCATCTTCTAAATTTTTGAGATTCCTTTCTCAAAAAATTTACCCCAGTTTCCATTTCCTGGGGTGATATGACCGAACCATTGTGGCGCCTACGTATCCCGTTGAGGCAGGAGTCAGGTCAAACGTAGTTCCCACACTCGAAGTGGGAGAATGATGGAAATAACATAAGGGGTGACCGAGGTCAACACAGGCCCCCTACATATCTCATTTTTTAAGAATTTAGGTCAAACGTAGTTCTTACAAGAGGATAGGGATGTTCTAAGCTATTACAAGGCATAAAATGATTACAATCAGGAAATGCGATTACAGGGAAAGGAAATTAAAGGAAAACTATCCCTAAACAAAGTATCTCTTCACAGCATCGGAATTGATCGGTTTGGTCCACACTTGACCGTCCATTTAGGATAGGATCAGAGCTCCTCCGGATAACACTTTCTGGACGACATACGGACCTTTCCAATTGGGTGCAAACTTTCCTTTGTATTCCTCCTGGTGGGGAAAAATGCGTTTGAGAACCAGTTGTCCTATGGAAAATATGCGAGCTCTCACACTTTTTTTGAATGCACGAATCATTCTTTGCTGGTACAACTGACCATGGCATACGACACTCATTTTTTTCTCATCAATCAACATGAGTTGCTCGTGACAGGCACGAACCTATTCTTCATTGTTCAGTCCGGCTTCTCGAATGATCCTAAGAGACGGTATTTCAACTTCCGCAGGTATCACTGCTTCCGACCCATACACCAACATATAAGGGGTCACCACGATCGAAGTCCTGATGGTCGTCTGGTATCCCAATAAAGCATAAGGCAACATCTCGTGCCAAGATCGGTGATGGTCGACCATTTTTCTCAAGATCTTCTTGATATTCTTGTTGGCGGCTTCCACAGCTCCATTCATTTATGGTCGGTATGCGGTTGAATTACGGTGAGTGATCTTGAATTGATCACATATTTTTTTCATCAAGTGGCTGTTCAGATTTGTTCTGTTT